>JAPDOI010000122.1:0-397500 GCA_029168955.1 Aplectana chamaeleonis
ATATCGGCTGAAATGCTCTTCGGAAAGGACTGTAAATGAAAACTATTCTAAAGTTATGGAGTCTCTCGGTATTTGATCAATGTATCTGCTACGCAAACGAGAAACTGGTATTTTCTCCCAAAACATGATGATGTCAAGATAAGGCTACTCTTCGACCGCAATCAATTCGTAAATGAAAAAACAGTGGGGAATTTCGATTGGTTACAGAGAGCTGCGCCGATGGTTGTCACAAAAACCTGCAGAGTTTACGATTACATGAGCCCTATGCATTTAGTCGGAATCGATGAGTTTACAATTGTAAATGCCTATTTATAAATGGCGTCAAAAGTCTTCGAACAAAATGTTAGACCTTGTATAAAAAGTAATGGAAAAAGGGAAAGGCGGATACTGTGTCTATACAAATTCACCCATCCTTGAAGCTCTTTAAAGGCAGTGTCCACGATTAATTTCGTACTCGGTTTTTGGCCGGAAATCGAAAGTTCAGGGTTTCATTGGAGCACTGGGATCGAAAGAATAGATTAAAACGAGCCCAAAAGAACTCCATACGGCTCCGAAGTCCGTTCGCCCGAGCCCTTCCTCTCGCGGTCGAGCTTTCCGAGGAGCAGTTTAGTCCGCTTCTACATTAGCATTGGAGCGCGAGCGCAGCTGGATTTTAGCATTGGGCGCAGCTGCAAACGCTGTCTACTTCAGGTCGATGCCCGCGCAACTGATCCACCGTTGAAATGTGGCTTTCAAGAGCTGATTTTGGATGTTTCGCAGCGTTTTCCATGATTCCTTCTCCACTGATGAAACAGTCAGGCTCTAAACTTTCGCCTTCTTTTGAAAACACGAAAACGATTTGAATCGTGGACACTGCCTTTAAGCCCATTCCAACCCATGCCGTTTCGCCGACCCTTCTCATCATGACCGATAACAGTGCTTTGTTGCCGATGAAGGCCTGGAGAAGTATGTACGTCTAATCCAGGACATAAACAAAGGAACAGTAAATGCAAGCAGGTTTCTTAGAGTTCTTTATCGAGAGTATGTGTGGACGAACAACGTATCGAACATGCGAATGATTTCTGCTATTTAGGCTGTTTGTCGGAGAACGATGGTAGTTATGCAGCGGATATTCAACAAACATGTGCGAGAGCTACATCTGCATTCAAATCTCTAACCAAGTGTTTGTGGTCTACCACCATCGCGAAGGAAGTCAAGTTGCGCGTCTACCTATCCGCTATTCGCCCTATCATGATGTACGGATCCGAGGCGTGGGCAGCACCGAAAATGCAAATAGAACGGTTGAATTGCACAGAGAGGACGCTTTTTAGGGGTTTGCTTGGATATTTCTGGCCGCGTGCATGCCATAACAAAGATCTTCAATGGAAATCGGTGCAGTACATCAACGCTTGACAGGAAAGAGGTGCCAACATCTCCCAGCGTAATCTCAGGGAGGCGTATCGGGAAGGTCGCACTTCGGGACTGGTTGGGCATACTCTATGAAGACCACCAGATCGTCTCGTTCAACACGTTCTAAATAAGTATGCTTCCGAATCCTGTCTGGAAACAGCCACCTGGTCGTAGGCGAAAAATTTTGACGGATTTGGTGATGGAGTGCTGGATGAACTTAGATCACTCGGCATTTAAAAGCAGTCAGGCGCGAAGTTTTACTTCGCAGGGAGTAGGATAGCGACAAATGAAAAGATTGTTTCCAAACTGTGGCTGACAAGGGAAGTATACAAAGCGTAGGTCGGATCTGCCAAAACGACTAGTGTCGTTAGTATCTCTTGTGGCTCAATAGTAGAACTGCTCAGTATCCCGCCCCGAGCAGCAGGTTCCCAGAAGTTACAAGCTTAAAAAGCTCATTTTTTGCGCTTTTTGTACCTTCCAAAAAGCGCGTTAGTCTTCGGAAAATCCGGAAACGGACCTCATAAATGTGTTCAGCACCCAAAACTACCCCCCTGAGCAAAGTTTGAGTGAAGGCACATTTTCCGTACTTCGTCCAGACTAACAGAGTTTTGGACTTGTACGGATTTTCGGTTGGACGCTTATTTCTACCAATTGAGAGCTCTGGAACAGGGCTGGGCACACGTCCCGGTATGGTGATTCTGAATATGCACCCCCCTTAGCTCGTTAATTTTTAGGCACCCCCATATGGGAAAGCGAAATCGGCTGTTTTCCGAGAAGTCGAGCACAACAGCCATGATTTTGCTTGCTGATTTTTATGAACAAGAATATAAAAAAGCACTGAATATAGAAAATTCCGAAAATATTAACAAAAAAGGTAGTGTAATTTCTAAACTTTAAAACAATCCCATGAGGAGAATTTCTTAGTAAGACGGTAAGTTATGACAAAAATTAAACAATTTTCATTACAAAACAATTCGACAATTACAAACAACAGAACTACTACTATTGCGATAATTAATGTTTTCTGTCGAATGTTTTCATGAACCTATGAAGGATTAGTTAATCTGTGTTTGATTGTTCTGATGTGGAAATCAGAACTATTTTGAGTTGTGAAACAATGTTAAGTCGCGTAGGGAGGGAAAACCGGAGTTTTACCCTTCTAGAATGCCTCAATCCCTCCGAGACTCTCCGGCTTTAAGCCGTACGATGCGGTGTTTGTACGCAGGTTACACAGCAAGCAACACGGGAGTGGACGCGCACACAATACGTTAATAAAAAATTTATTTTATTACAGTGTAAACTGAGAGGAGAAAAGAATCTAAACTGAAGCCGAAATGAAAGAAGGTAAAGGTAGTCTATTCTGATGATGTAAATTCCATTTAAGAAATTTAATGTGAATAAACAAAGTTAGAGCGAATGTAAATATTTAGCCGTGATAAGGTTCATTCAAACGAACCTAGTTGATTAAAAACACCAATAAACATGAGAACTAAGAACAGTGTGAGACAGAAGGGAAGCTGACAAACAATTTAGTTTTCAATAGGGATCGATTTTTAATGCGATTTGAGGACGCATTTTCGTCCCGGTTTTACCCCGAAAACCGGGACAAAACCGGGACGAGCTTTAAGGTCCTTAAATCACATTGAATATCAAACTTGCTGCTGTAAAAATGTTTGCCCGATTCTCCTCTTTCTCTCAATGCTCTTAGATCTCATGTTTATTTGTGTTTTTAATCAACTAGGTTCATTTGAATGAACCTTATCAAGTCCGAAAAATTCCCTACGCTCCAACTTAGTCAGTTTACATTGAATTTCTATAATGGATACATTTGAAAGTATCCTAATTTCTGCCTTCTTCCATTTACTCCAAGTTTCCATCTCATTTTCTCCGGCACCGTTCTGTAATGTAAAATACATTTTTTTAATTAATATTGTGTGCGCGTCCACTCCAGTGCTCTGCTGTGTAGCTGCGAACAAACACCATATACGCACTGGCAAGCTTCATATTCTATGAGAGAGATTGGCGGCATCCAAGGTGGATAAAATCTCGGGCTTTTTATGTACAGGGTACTTCTCAATGAGGACCACACATTTGGTCATTCGCTCTTCCTTCATAGGAGCTTGCAATCTTTAATTTTTACAATTGACTCTCTCCATAAGTCAAAGTGATTCTCAATGAATTAAAAACAAATTTGCTGACTAGTTGTGATGCTGACTGTGCTATCTTTCGTAATTTTTTAAACTGTCGAAATAAATCTCTAGCCTGCTCTCGGATGAGCGTCCGGGCGGAGGTAAGCAGCGGAGCTGGTCGGTCATGGCAAAGTATATAACAGCGTGATAAGAAAGATTTTGACATGATAAGCCCGATAAGCCTTGCTTCGACCGGCTCAAAAATGAGCGAACTAGGCTATACACCTGGGTCGTATTCGCCAACAACCTGCTGAGTGGTAGTCAGCGGGAAGCGTGGAAGGGATGATACCGCGCGCGGCAGAGGAGCAGATTAACCCATCTTACACCATGTAAGCGGCGGAAATGAAAACCGTGTTACGTATCGATATCACTCTCTCGCAAAGACAAAGATTCCATCGCGAAGCGGCCATTTTTCAGCTATGCTATTCGAAAAATTCCGGCGGTCGCGAGGGAAGCCAAGGGAGGCGAGAGGTGGCCGTGGAGCGCGCGTTTTGTACTGAAATTTCACCTCAGTTACCCTTCGACTACCCGGCGGGTTATTGGCGAATATGACCCCAGTTCGCTAATCTTTTTTCGAACTTGAATGGTAGTTTTCCTGGGCGCTGTCTTTGTATTATATATTTGGCTGGAAGCGGAAGACACCGCCGTAATCTATGTATGAACGTTGGACCAAAGAAACATGACACCACAGCAATCCTTACTTGCTACAATATAACAGAGTAGTGTTTATTCCTTCATCAACACAAACTTCGACGGCAACTTTGAATTATTGCGAACACAACCTGCATCTCTATCAATAGTTTGAATTCTTTGAAGGCACTGTTCGCGATAAACTTCATCCTCGAATTTTTCGTGACAAATGCTTCTCGTGGCTCTCAGAAGCAGGACACCATCGGCAAACGGGATCGAAAGCTACCCAGGAGCCGCAAGACGGCTTTAGAAAAAGTGGGGCAAACCCCTGCCGCTGTGGGCAAGTCCCGCCTCTTCCCGCCCCCTCGACGTGAACAACAAATAAAGGAACACTCGAAATCGTGAGTTGAGCGATGGTTTCCGATCAAAAGCTCCTGTTCTTCCCTTCATTATCAACTTCTCCCTTTACTCAGGTCAGCCTTCCGCAGTACATTGGCTGCAAAAGACGGAAGTTACAAGCTCTCGGACAATCCTCGTCCACCATTTTCCCTAGCTCAGTTTTTGAAGGACCATAACCTCATTCCCAGACAGCGTGTTGTACGATCTCCAGAAGCATCACTGTTGGAATCAGAATGGGGACCGGTTTTAATATTATGGGCAAAAAAACAGGGAAAAAGCGGATTTCCATCGCGAACTGTGCCTTTAAGTGTTCGACTCAACAGTCGGAGCAGAAGAAGATATATGTCAAATCAGAAGAATAGTGTGTATTATTTTTTTCCTGAAATTTCGACAGAACAGGCACTTGCTCTTTTTTTTTGGTGTTCGGTTTAGGCACTTCCTTTGCCCCTCTTTCTCGCAACGTCTAATAGTGCGCACCCCCTAAGGTTAACCGGGACGCGTGCTCCAGGCCCTCGCTCTGGTAGCGTTTTTTTAGAAAAAGTTCCAAATTTGACTCTAAAATTCTCCCAGGGAGGTTTCTTTTCGTGGGCGCTGATCACGGATCTGTGGTTAATTAGTCGATCTTCTCCAATGTTTTCGGCTGATTTCGGTTTGAAGCTTCCCCAACCGGGGTAGAAAATTTCGAGGGAAAAACGCCACTTTCGAGATTTCCGGTTTTCTACGATAGATATGTCTAAAAAATCATTCTCTCTGAGGGTTATTTGGAGTGCTTAACACGAATCTGGAGTCCGTTTTATTGATCTTTTGCAGATTAAGACGGCAGATTACGGTGGGTATACGGTAGTTTGGTAAAAATCTCAGATTTTACTCAAAATTTGTATACGGGGGTTATTCGGGGTTATTCGGGTGGAGAATACGAATTTAACGTCCGTTTGTCGATTTTCAAAATACTAAGGTGGGGTTTTGACTCCTAAATGACATGTTACCTACTGTAACCTACATGTAAACCCTCAAAATTTCGACAAATGGACTCCAGATTCGTATTTCGCCAACCCTAGGATTACCTCTTACATACAACTTTTTTGAGCTAAATCCGAGAAAATTTTTTGAAACTCCAAAAAATGCCTTCGATGGGGTACTCCTTGCCTTTTTCGCCAGGCTTGAAAATGCTCATAACTTTTTTGACCCTGCGGCACGCGGCGGGATACTGCGAATTTTCACTATTGAGCCAGAAGAGATACTAACCATACTAGTCGTTTTCGCGGATCCGATCTACGCTTTTTATACTTCCCTTGTGAGGACGGTGACAAATGGACACGGCTGACAACAACGACGACACATGTCGGAGAAGATGTGGACTAACCGCGTCAGGCAAAAGCCAGCCGATTAAAGGCAGTGTTCACGATGATTTTCGTCCCCAAGTTTTCCACATAAAACAATGCGTTGTCCTCCAGGTGTTACCAAAATTACGAAGAAACGGCGAGAAACGCATTAAAACGTCGTATTTCAGTGACATCATTCTATAACATGGACTAGTTGTCTGGTTGGATGAACATGTTCACGGTGGTTGTCATCGGGTCAAAAATGGGTCAATCGAGAATAGAAGAATGTTTCATGCAAAGCAGGATTAGCTAGGGCCCTAAGGGAAGAACGGAGCAATAGAGAGTAGAGAATTGCAAAGGACGGGTCCACAAAAAATTTCATCGTCACAACAAACACTTCCAGTGATACTTAAGAGGCGGGGAGATACATAAAGGCACAGGACACCCAAAAAATTAATTCTCAGGTTTCATGCTTATCTTGTAGGGAGTCACACGCTGTTCACAGAGGTTATTCTGAAATCCTCCAAGACCCCCTTTGAACAGAGCTATGGCTCTTGAAAGATGCCTAGATGTTGAGGGTGAACAATTGGTGGACGAGTTGTCTCAGGCCTGTTTTTCTCTCCAATCGCAATCGTTGTGCGAGAGCGAGCCAGGATAACGAGACAGTCTGGAAATGAACTTAAGAACGACGATTTGTTGGAATTCATCCATCCATCGAGCCGCTATCGAGTTCGAAAATCTGTTAGGGGGTCGGGCCTGTGGTGGTAAGCGAAGGGGGTCGGGCCTGTGGTGGTCGCTTATATCTCGCTTATTTGTAGGAATTGAGATCTCGCATTTGGCAAATGTTATACAGGAGGGGTCTTCCACACAATTACATGAAAATCTCAAAATTCATATCTGAGGGTGTACTGAACCTTTTAAAGGCACAGTCCGACATCGGAAGTATATTTTGATATTTTGGTCCGGTTGCCGTCTACAGTAACCTTGCCAAGCGCGAAGTTTCAATTTGTCCAAATAAGCGAGAAAAAGCTAGGAAAAAGTCGACCACGCCCCCTTGAAAGAAAAAATGAGCAACGCCCACTGGCAGTTTTCCGACCTCCATATGGAAGAGACGATTATTTTATTCTAAATCTATGTTCTTCCTTTTGCTTTCGGTCTGGCTTTATATTGTGACCTGCTTCAGAATGATGGCTGCGAATAACGAGAAAATACAGACTCGAGACAACTCGTCCGCGAACTTCTACCATTTGAAAGTCAAAATTTTTGAGGAGCCGCATTTCAGTTCGCAGTGAGTTCTGAGCGACTCTGGAGACACCATTGTGATCAGCGTGAAATTTTCTTCAAAGTAGGCAGAAAAACGAAAAATCGATTCTGAGTTTGGACTGTGGCTTTAAGGATTTCGTGTACTTCTGCTGCACTTTCTCGATTTCTACGTCATTTTAGTTCTACCCGACGGCCACTTATTCAATATAGCGAGCAACAACAAAATTGAAGATGATCGTGAAAAATGCCTTTGAGTCAAGTCAACTCATCCACGGACGGCCTCAGGCAGTACAGTACCGAGCATATTTTTTGCAAAAAAAAGCGTTTCGCGGCGTTTTTTGCGCTCACAAAGCGCCGCATCGCCATAACTCACTTCAAAGTTGACGAAATTAGTTTTTTCAGATAGTTTTCGGATTCCTCTCAGTAAGGCGAATGTAATGGTATGTGTAGAAAGCCCTTTTAACTCCGGCATTTGGTTGAAAAATGTGTATTTCCTTCTAAAATTCACATCGACCACAGGTCAAAACATGACAGATTTCTGCTATCATGACCGTCTGATCAGTTCATAATGAGGGGTTCAGAGGTGCAAATACGCAATTTTGAAACACTATCGTACCAGTTTGTTCAATAAGTTTTGTCGTTCGATAAGAGAGGGCGTCGCTGATAGCCCAATTTTTTTCGTTTTGTTGGTACACTCTTCACATGAACTTATGTGACGTTCCATTCCAATCTGTGAATGCATTCTTTGTTTACAAGCCATTTAGTGTCGCCGTGTCACAGCAATGGAAAAATTGAATATCAAGCAGTGATAAAATTCGATGTACCTTGGGGGACTCTGTAGCACGCAAAAGAAATGTTCAACGAAACGAATGTTAAAAAAGTGTATAATGACTTGTTCAAACCTACCATTAAAACAGTAGAAGATGTTCGATGATTGTTAGCTGACCGAGGTTGGTATGATCGGCTCTACGTCTTCCGACGTTTCGGAGAAATCTTTCAGAGGACGGCAGATTTCAAAAGCTTAGATCAAACGACGCCTTGAACTACCGATTCGGATCTGTGGTCGCGGCAGGCGAGGGCCAGACTCGGCCCAGCCAGAACTCTAAGTAAACAAACAGCGCGGTAAGTCAGCGTAGGGCGGTCGTCCGCTTCATTTAAACCGGCTGTCAGTAGCGGAGCGGTTGTCACTGGTTTGAAACACAGATCATTAGGAGAATTTCGACAGATACGCCGATTTACTTCGACTGACTGGTAGCATGCGAGCGAGAAATAGGAACGTGCCAGTAGACCAATCACTGCGATAGAGGCCAGTCTCGTAGCTGCGGCCTGAGTTCCCGCGCCTATGCAGCATCTCTCCCTCGATTAATCTCGCGGGTCATGCTTTCGAATGAAAATACCTTCCAATGCCGTTTTCGCTTCAGTCGCCCATTATCTCGACCTTCTGATTATCGTGTTCACCAAAATGGGTCATGACTGATGTACCAAAGCACGTTGTCTTCTCGCCGCCTTCGTCGTCCAAGTTCCTGACTGACATGGTCGTCGTCGTTTCCGATGTATTTTTCGCCGCACAGCTCACAGCGGAAACTATAATATCGCACGCGGTACCGTGTCCCTTGCCCTACAGCCGGGCTAAATCGTCATACTGTGTGGAGTTGTACATATTGTCATAAACAGGCCCTTCGACGCCACGCTGCTGCCAGGCCAGAAGGATTATCGACCAAGAAAAACACGGAATTTTCCATCCCCGTCTTCCTAAACATTTCCGATTGGAAATCGCTCAGCTGATCTGATATTAACGGCATGAATACCGAATTCGTTCAACTGGAGCTACCTGAGTGCCAGCATTGCGCAACGCCGTGTTTACGATCTACAGCTGTCGACTGCTGGAGTATCGCACGTTTGCGATCAGCATATAGATCTCGATTCTCAGATAATTCCGCCTTCTTCTCCCCTTCTCCTCTACATACATCACTGGCTGTTCGGAACATTATTCGGCTATTAGCAGCTTTCTTTGCGATTGATGATGGATGTGCTGACCGAAAATGGACTGATTATGTTTTTATTCAGTTGGGTTTGCGGTACTACTTTTGTGGCATATCCTTCCGTCACGCAAATCGGACTTGAACATTCAAGTTAAAGGCAGCCAATCTTCGACGGGTTTCTCCTGGTGAACTTTATGCTTCTGCCCGAGAGTTCAGAATGTCAAAAAGCAATGATCCATCTCTTCCTGTGTGGCACAGACGATGAAGCAGGTCATCTATATACCTGCACATGGGAAGGGCCGCTACAGCACCGAACCGTTCGATTTCTTCCCATATAGGCGATAGCAAGAGTGGATGCGCAAGGCGCTGTCCCACGCTTTCAGCCCCTCTGATCTGCTTGAAATAGCGGCCACAATTCATCTAAAAACATTGCAGCTGAGACTCTCTTTATGAGTGACATCAGTTGGCCAATGGATAGTCCGTACGTGTTGACTGAACTTTGGGTGTTGTGTGGAGTAGTTCCTGAAAATTGCCTGCATTGCGTGCTCGTTGCTGACATTTGTGTACAACGCAGTTACATCGAACGATTCCATAATACAGGAATTATTTAGTTGTGCGCTGCGCAAATTGTCAAGAAAACACTGAGTGTTTGGGAGATGCGCTGGAATGAAGTTAAGCAGCTGCTTCAATACACAGTTCATGAACCACGCAATTCTGTCCGTAGAACTGATGTCACTCATAATGAACATGATCCAACTGATGTCACTCATAAAAGAGAGTCTCAGCTGCAATGTTTTTAGATGGTGTGGCCGCTATTTCAAGCTATAGATCAGAGGGTTGGCAATGGACAGCGCCTTGCGCCCACTCTTGCTATCGCCTATATGGGAAAAAATCGAACTTCCGGTGCTAGCCTGCCTTCCCATGCTTCTTTTATTGCAGGTATATAGATGACTGCTTCGAATCGTCTGTGCGCTACACAGGAAGAGATGGATCATTGCTTTGACATTCTGAACTCTCGGGCAGAAAGCATAAAGTTCACCAGGGAGAAACCCGTCGAAGATTGGCTGCCTTTCTTGGAATGTTCAAGTCCATTTGCGTGACGGAGGATATGCCAC
This sequence comes from Aplectana chamaeleonis, assembly GCA_029168955.1. Lineage (NCBI taxonomy): Eukaryota > Metazoa > Nematoda > Chromadorea > Rhabditida > Cosmocercidae > Aplectana > Aplectana chamaeleonis. The sequence continues at coordinate 10,290 of JAPDOI010000122.1, forward strand.
AAAGTGGTACCTGCAAACCCAACAATAAAAACATAATCGTCCATTTTTCGGTCAGCACATCCATATCAAACAAAGAAAAGCTGTACATAGCGAATATGTTCCGAACAGCCAGTGATGTGATGTAGTGGAGAAGAGAGGAAAGAGCGGGAATCTATCCGAAGGGCTCGAGATATAGCTGATCTGAACGGATACTCCAGCGAATTCAGTTGGCGCAGGTCAAGAAAAAACACAACGTTGCGCAATGTAACTCAGAGTAGCTCAATCTGGAACAGAAAATTCCTCTTCAAAGTACCGTTCATATCCGATCAACTGAGCATTTCAATTCAGGAAATGTTTAAGGAAGACGGGAATGGAAAATTCCGTGTTTCTGGTCGTGATATCCCTCCTAACAACCTTAAAAGACGTCTTGTCCGAAAAAACCGCATTTATAAAACCGCATATGTATAACTCCCAATTGTGTGATTTGCCCGGCTGCGTATGACGGGGGATAGCACCACGTGCGGTGTGGTCTTATATGATTCTTCTGTGAGCTGTGCAGCGAAAAATACATCGGGGAGAAACGTCGCGGCCGCTCCATGTCAGGATCAAAGAACACTTGGACGGGCAAAGAAAGGCAAAGCGGAAACAACAGTGCTTAGGCGCATCGGGTCATGACCCATTTTGGTAGAGAGCTTTGATATCAAGGTCGAGATAATGGCTCGGGAGACTGGATACCGCAGCGCGAAAAACATTAGAGGCATTTTTCATTCAAGCTTATGACCCGCAGATTAATCGAAAGGGAGAAGGTCTGCATTATAACGCGGGAACTCTGCCAGGCCATACGTAAGACTAGCCTTCTAACATCACAATTGGTGGTCTACAGCGTTCCTATAGCCTCTCCCTCCTCATTCTGGAGTCAGTCGAAGTGAGGCTTATCGGGCAGTATCATGTCGAAATCTCCTATCACTGTTGTGTTTCCAAGCCATGACCAACCGTCTCCGCTGTTTGTCTCTGGCTCGGACTTAAATGAGCGAGACGGCTATACCTTTGACTTACCGCGCTGTGTTTTTGTTTACTAAAGCGAGTTCCTTGGCTGGGTGAGGTTCATCTGCCCTCCTCTCTCACACCCACGCGGGGAAATTTGGGCTCTCGAATCGGTAAGTTTAAGGCGACGTTTGATCGAGGTAAGCGCAAATCTTTATTCGATCCTTTCAGGCTCTTGAAGAAGGAGGTTTCTCCGAAACGTCGGCCATAAAGAAGATATACCAACCTCGTGTCGAGTACAACATCATCAGACATCAAGATTATTACCATGCCGAGGTTTATGGAGAGTCGCACATGGAGTAGAAAGATGGATTGCTGAATTTAAACGTGGTCGTACAAGCCTTGAAGAGGATCCACGTGAAGAACGTTTTTTTTTTCTCCACAGTTTCCACGAGCAAAAAAAAAACAGAAAATTTCGTTCGTCTATAATTGAAAACTGAGTAATTACCTGAATCATCGTTGGGAAAATCTATTTCTCGTCTCCTTTTATTTTCTTTGATTCTCATAGGGTTTCATAATCAATACTATTGAGTTCTCCTTCGACTTACATTCTTTTTCAATCTTGTCATGCGCTCTATTGGACACATAATAGTTTTTGAATGTAAAGTGTGTCCGAAGTGTTTTCGTGTCAAGAAATAAGAACATTTTCAGCGCAAAGAACGCTCAGCATACGTTCGGCTGTCAAAACAGCTGTGGCGCGATATTGATGGAAAAGCTCGGCGTCACCGGTTATTCACTACCATCCGCGTCACTAACTTTGAATAACAATAGGGGTATCGATACGAACAAAAACACTTTAAAAATAAGAAAAAGTAAAATGAAAGGATTCAATAATGGAGGAGTTTACAGATAAAGTGAACGGGAAAGAAGGAAGTATAACGATGAAAAACGGAGATGGGGGCGGACGGCCCCATCAAAGCACGGCGGCAATCTCTCCGCTGACCGCGCTCTCTGATGATAGCCCGAACAAACATGAACGATGTCGTGTGTCCCCTCGATGTGATTAGTGTTCCATAGTGCAATTTTGGTTTCACGAAGGAAGAGAACGTTCGACCCAACTTGGCATGGAACTGGTTCTTCTCGTCGCTGAGAATAATCACGATTTTCATGAAGTTAGAATGCTTGGCAAAATGCAGAACTTCTGACTTCAAAAGTGCTTGTAGCAAACTGCAGTAATTGCAATAACTGCATTAATTATTGCGTCATCAGTGACGCGCTCTGAAAACTAAAACATACTCATATAAAACCAATAGCGTCGAAGTCACATGGAACAACAACTATGATGCGTTAACGAATGATCAGTGTCCCACTTTTTTGGCAGAGCATTACAACAGCAGCTTTTAACGGATTTGAAGTAACACCTCTAAGCCGAACATTTTGGAATCAACGGCAAAGTATGTAACTATGTACACTCATCAGAGTCGAAATATGCAACAACCTTCACCTTCCAGGTTCTTGTAGGTTTAGGGAATCTGGTGTAGACATTGGTGCTTAGCATACAATGGATCCGAGACAAAAATTTTCGGATAATCGGATTTCCGTCTAATACAAAAAAAAGTTTTTTTAGGATAAATCGGATTTCGGTTTGATTCGTGTTTGGCCTTTTTCGGTGATTCAGATTTCGGTTTGGTCCGGAATTGCGGTTTTCGGTGATTCGTATTTCGGGTTGACTAGGGTTTCGTACTTCGACGTTTTGAGTCATTTGGGCGAATATTTGAAGATATTCCGATCGGATCCGATGTATAAATATTGCATAGCGAGGATGCGCAGAAAATTTTCTTTCGGAAACAGAAAACAGAAATGAATCTAAGAAAATGGTCAAAAAACATAATTTTTTCAAGAATCAGTAAGGAGTATTAGGCGTCGGGGTCAGGCGTGGCAATGGGATCGGTCGGTGGAGAGTGCGCCCCCCCCCCAGCGGGTGGCTCGTCTCTGCGGCCCCCTCAGCGAACAAAAACTCGATTTCCCCCATTTATTCTCTATTTTCGTTTTTCGTTTTCTTTTAATGATAGAAAATTACTAATACTTTTTTTGTTAGCTGGCTCGATCTCGGCGCACTGAAGAGCTAAGGATCTCAAACTCGGGCTCTGAATAGTTCTAGTGAAATGCTTCAAACTAAACCCCATATGGACAGGATCAACGAGAAAAAGTTTCTTCTCTTTTTTACATTTACAAGTCCGAAGAAAGCACCCGAGAAATTTCTTATGTTCCAAATGTTCCAAAAATCATTTCTGTATAGGTGGGGAAACGATATTTTTCTTGACTACCTCTGCGCTCTGATTACCTGAGAATTTTTTTTGCGTACCAAAGAAGTAGGTCCTAAATTGCCGCAAAAGTTTGAAAAATCATTTCTGTATAAATAAGAGAACAACTTTTTTCCGATCTTGACTACCTCCGGAACCTTTTTGGATCTCATTCTTGGAGAGTGAAGCATCTCCACACCACACTTTGAGCATAAGATTTTTAGAGAAGCCAGACAGTAGGATAGAAAATTGTTTCATCTTAATCGCATATGTCATACCTTCATGTCCCACTCCTTTTGTGTTCTATCAGTCAGGTGAAATACGTAAACTTTCACGTAGAGTCACCATATCAAATCATATTATGAACAAATTTCAAGGAATTTTCAGATGTGAGCACATTGTCCGCTTTTTAAATAGCCAGTCCACAAGCAGTTTCGGATTTCTGATTCCCACAACGATAGATCAATCAATTTTTTTGCTTTATGAAAGAATATCGTCTGCTTAGTGTACTCACAGTAAAAACAAAATGACTACAGAAACATTGGAAAAAACTCTTGTCTGAGGATACGTGACTTCTCCTGTTTGCACTTTTTGTTGTAGCAATTTATCCATATTGCATCACTTTAGTATTTTTTAATGAAAATTTTTATTTGTATGTTCACATACATTTCGGGGGCAAAAAATGAAAAAAAAAATAAAAATTGAGATGAAGGCGAATCCAAGCTTGAAGTTCTAAAAAGAAATGTGAGAAAGAGAACATTTTTCTGAGTGTAGCAGATTAATTTTTTTACTCGCACACAACCCAATTCTGCGCCCCCCCCCTTCCTGCGCGGTCTGCCAAACTGCAGCCCCACTCTTCCCACACGGTGAGCATCCCTGTGTAGCAGGGGTGTGCGTTAATGAAAATTATTTCTTTCGTTAAGCGTTAATTGTTGATTTTAGGAAAAAAACGCGTTAACCCGTTATTGCGTTAACACGTTAATCTTGCATTTCGTAAAATATAAAAAGAAAAACATTAAAAAGTCGAAAATCAATAAATTATTAGATGTCCCATGTCAATCAGTGCCATACTGGGCTCGGCGCGGGATAGGTCCCCACAGGGGATTCTGAGCTCCGGAGGGGTCTAAGGGCTCCGGAGATGTCTGACCTCCGAAGGAAGACCCATAGACAATCGTGTATGTGAGTGGAAACCGCCCGGAGCAGTTTTTTCACATGGAATTAAATTAATTCAACTACACATTGCGGTTTCACTGAAGTGCTGTTTGAACTGAGTTGATAGTGACGGTGTTCATTTAGGAAGTTCAGGGTAAGTTCATACTGAAGGTGTTCTCGAACGATGGGCAAGACATATGAATTCTCAATGTGAAGTGTCAAAGCAGTTTGCCTATTAAATGCTGAATGATTTCTGCAAAAGATTTCTATGATTTAGTAGAGTTGATATTTGAGTTGAGCGTGGTAGATTTGCCCTGTACAAAAACTTTTCTCGATTGAGATTGAGTGAGGCCGAGCACCGCTACAATATAAGGGCTAACACCTCTCCCATTGGTGGTCCCGGCGGAAGTCAGCAATTTTGAGAAGTAGGAGTTACGGGAGTGGTAAATTTGAGTCCAGCGTGGTCGATTCACTCTATACTAGACTTGGGACCAAATCGAATAAATATTCGAAAAATTCGAATATTCGAGCATTCGAATATTCGATTCTTTCGGGAATTTGATTTTTGAGGTTTATTCGAATATTCGATTTATTCGGGAATTCAAATTTTGGATGTATTCGAATACTCGATTTATTCGGAAATTTTAATTTTGCATTTATTCGAATATTCGATTTATTCGGAAATTTTAACTTTGCATTTATTCGAATATTCGATTTATCCGGGAACTTAAATTTTGGATTTATTCGAATACTAGTGACCCTTCGGGTCACTAGCCCGTGGCAGCCATGGTCCATCTTGGCGGGCAACCTTTCGTGTAGTATTCTTTCGACTGCGCCGAACTACAGACCGGCTTTCTCGACCCCTTCCCCCCCCCATCTACGCAGTATTCGTTCTGCTTCGTCGAACGATGGGTCGGCTTGGCGGGGCACCCTTCGTGTAGTACTCGTTCGGCGAAGCCGCCCTCCGTGTAGTATTCGTTCGTCTTCGCCGAACGATGGGCCATCTTGGCGGGCCACCCTCCACGTAGTATTCGTTCGGCTCCGCCGAACGATGGGTCATTTTGACGGGCCACCCTCCGTGTAGTACTCGTTCGGCAAAGCCGCCCTCCGTGTAGTATTCGTTTGGCTTCGTCGAACGATGGGACATCTTGGCGGGCAACCCTTCGTGTAGTATTCGCTCGGCTTCGTCAAACGATGGGCCGTCTAAGCGGGCTACCCTCCGTGTAGTATTCGTTGAACTTCGCCGAACGACGGACCGGCCTCGTAGGTCACCCTCCGTGTAGTATTTGTTCGGCTTCGCCGAATGATGAGCCATCTTGGCGTGCAACCCTTCTTGTAGTAATCTTTCGGCTGCGTCAAACGGCGGGCCGGCCTCGCCGGTCACCCTCCATGTAGTGATAGTTCTGCTTCGCCGAACGATGGGCCGTCTTGGCGGGCCACCCAGCGTGTAGTATTCGTTCGGCTTCGCCGAACGATAGACCGGCTTTGCCGCCACACCCCCCATCTACGCAGTATTCGCTCGGCTTCGCCGAACGACGGACCAGCCTTGCCGGTCAGCCTCCGTGTAGTACTCGTTCGGCAAAGACGCCCTTCGTATAGTGCTCGTTCGGCTTCGCCGAACGATGGGCCGTCTTGGCGGGCCACCCTTCGTGTTGTATCCGTTCGGCTTCGTCGAACGATGGGCCGTGGCCACCGTTCGTGTAGTACTCGTTCGGCGAAGCCGCCCTCCGTGTAGTATTTGTTTGGCTTCGTCGAACGATGGGCCATTTCGGCAAACCACCCTCCTTGTAGTATTCGTTCGGCCTCGCCAAACGATGGGCCGTCTTGGCGGGCCACCCTTCGTGTAGTATTCGTTCGGCTTCGCCGAGCAATGGGCCTCATCGCCGGGTCACCCTCCATGTAGTGATAGTTCTGCTTCGTCTAACGATGGCCCATCTTGGCGTGCAACCCTGCGTATAGTATTCATTCGGCTTCGCTGAACGATAGACCGGCTTTGCCGACCCCCCCCCTCCCCATCGACGCAGTATTCGCTCGGCTTCGCCGAAGGATGGCCGTCTTGGCGGGCCACCCTCCGTGTAGTACTCGTTCGGCAAAGCCGCCCTTCGTATAGTGTTCGTTCGGCGAAGCCGCCCTCCATGTAGTATTTGTTTGGCTTCGTCGAACGATGGGCCATCTTGGCAGGCCACCCTCCGTGTAATATTCGTTCGGCTTCGCCAAACTATGAGCCGTCTTGGCGGGCCACCTTCCGTGTAGTACTCGTTCGGCCAAGCCGCCCTGCGTGAAGTATTCGTTTGGCTTCGTCGAACGATGGGACATCTTGGCGGGCAACCCTTCGTGTAGTATTCGCTCGGCTGCGCCGAACGATGGGCCGTCTTGGCGGGCCACCCTCCGTGTAGTACTCGTTCGGCAAAGCCGCCCTCCGTGTAGTATTCGTCTGGCTTCGTCAAACGATGGGTCATCTTGGCGGGCAACCCTTCGTGTAGTATTCGCTCGGCTTCGCCGAACAATGGGCCATCTTGGCGGGCAACCCTTCCTGTAGTATTCGTTCGGCTGCGCCGAACTACAGGCCGGCTTTCTAGACCCCCCTCCATCTACGCAGTATTCGTTCGGCTTCGCCGAACAATGGGTCGGCTTCGCGGGCCACCCTTCGTGTTGTATTCGTTCGGCTTTGCCGAACGACGGGCCACATTGGCGGGTAACCCTCCGTGTAGTGATAGTTCTGCTTCGTCGAATGATGAGCCATCTTGGCGGGCCACCCTCCGTGTAGTGATAGTTCTGCTTCGTCGAACGATGGGTCGGCTTGGCGGGCCGCCCTCCGTGTAGTACTCGTTCGGCAAAGCCGCCCTCCGTGTAGTATTCGTTTGGCTTCATCGAACGATGGGCCGTCTTGGCGGGCCACCCTCCGTGCAGTACTCGTTCGGCAAACGAAGCCGCCCTCCGCGTAGTATTCGTTTGGCTTCGTCGAACGATGGGACATCTTGGCGGGCCACCCTCCGTGTAGTACTCGTTCGGCAAAGCCGCCCTCCGTGTAGTATTCGTTTGGCTTCGTCGAACGATGGGACATCTTGGCGGGCAACCCTTCGTGTAGTATTCGCTCGGCTTCGTCAAACGATGGGCCGTCTAAGCGGGCTACCCTCCGTGTAGTATTCGTTGAACTTCGCCGAACGACGGACCGGCCTCGTAGGTCACCCTCCGTGTAGTATTTGTTCGGCTTCGCCGAAGGCGGATGACGGAAACCATCTTGGCGTGCGACCCTTCTTGTAGTAATCTTTCGGCTGCGTCAAACGGCGGGCCGGCCTCGCCAGTCACCTCCATGTAGTGATAGTTCTGCTTCGCCGAACGATGGGCCGTCTTGGCGGGCCACCCAGCGTAATGTGTTCGTTCGGCTTCGCCGGGCGTTTCCCATTAGACCAGCTTTGCCGCCACACCCCCATCTACGCAGTATTCGCTCGGCTTCGCCGAACGACGGACCAGCCTTGCCGGTCAGCCTCCGTGTAGTACTCGTTCGGCGAAGACGCCCTTCGTATAGTGTTCGTTCGGCTTCGCCGAACGATGGAGCCATTCTGACGGGCCACCCTACGTGTTGTATCCGTTCGGCTTCGTCGAACGATGGGCCGTGGCCACCGTTCGTGTAGTACTCGTTCGGCGAAGCCGCCCTCCGTGTAGTATTTGTTTGGCTTCGTCGAACGATGGGCCATCTTGGCAAACCACCCTCCTTGTAGTATTCGTTCGGCTTCGCCAAACGATGGGCCGTCTTGGCGGGCCACCCTCCGTGTAGTACTCGTTCGGCTAAGCCGCCCTCAGTGTAGTATTCGTTTGGCTTCGTCGAACGATGGGACATCTTGGCGGGCAACCCTTCGTGTAGTATTCGTTCGGCTGCGCCGAACTACAGGCCGGCTTTCTAGACCCCCCTCCATCTACGCAGTATTCGTTCGGCTTCGCCTAACGATGGGTCGGCTTCGCGGGCCACCCTTCGTGTTGTATTCGTTCGGCTTTGCCGAACGATGGGCCACATTGGCGGGTCACCCTCCGTGTAGTGATAGTTCTGCTTCGTCGAACGATGAGCCATCTTGGCGGGCCACCCTCCGTGTAGTGATAGTTCTGCTTCGTCGAACAATGGGTCGGCTTGGCGGGCCGCCCTCCGTGTAGTACTCGTTCGGCAAAGCCGCCCTCCGTGTAGTATTCGTTTGGCTTCATCGAACGATGGGCCGTCTTGGCGGGCCACCCTCCGTGCAGTACTCGTTCGGCAAAGCCGCCCTCCGCGTAGTATTCGTTTGGCTTCGTCGAACGATGGGACATCTTGGCGGGCAACCCTCCGTGTTGTGATAGTTCTGCTTCGCCGAACAATGGGCCATCTTGGCGAGCAACCCTTCCTGTAGTACTCGTTCGGCTGCGCCGAACTACAGGCCGGCTTTCTAGACCCCCCTCCATCTACGCAGTATTTGTTCGGCTTTGCCGAACGATGGGCCGTCTTGGCGGGCCACCCTTCGTGTAGTATTCGTTCGGCTTCGCCGAGCAATGGGCCTCATCGCCGGGTCACCCTCCATGTAGTGATAGTTCTGCTTCGTCTAACGATGGCCCATCTTGGCGTGCAACCCTGCGTATAGTATTCATTCGGCTTCGCTGAACGATAGACCGGCTTTGCCGACCCCCCCCTCCCCATCGACGCAGTATTCGCTCGGCTTCGCCGAAGGATGGCCGTCTTGGCGGGCCACCCTCCGTGTAGTACTCGTTCGGCGAAGCCGCCCTTCGTATAGTGTTCGTTCGGCGAAGCCGCCCTCCATGTAGTATTTGTTTGGCTTTGTCGAACGATGGGCCATCTTGGCAGGCCACCCTCCGTGTAGTATCCGCTCGGCTTCGCCAAACGATGGGCCGTCTTCAAGCGGGCCACCTTCCGTGTAGTACTCGTTCGGCAAAGCCGCCCTCCGTGTAGTATTCGTTTGGCTTGGCCGAACGATGGGCCATCTTAGCGGGCAACCCTTCGTGTAGTATTCGTTCGGCTTCGCCAAGCGATGGGCCGTCTTGTCGGGCCACCCTCCGTGTAGTATTCGTTCGGCTTCGCCGAACGATGGACCGGCTTTGCCGACCCCCCCCCATCTACGCAGTATTCGTTTGGCTTCGCCAAACGATGGGTCGGCTTGGCGGGAAACCCTTCGTGTAGTATTCGTTCGGCTTCCCCGAAGACCACTTCGGTCCATAGTATTCGTTCGGCTTCGCCGAACGATGAGCCATCTTGACGGGCCACCCTCCGTGTTGTATTCGTTCGGCTTGCCGAACGATGGGCCAGCTTGGCGGGCCACCCTCCGTGTAGTACTCGTTCGGCGATAGCCGCCCTCCGTGTAGTATTCGTTTGGCTTCGTCGAACGATGGGCCGTCTTGGCGGGCCCCCCTCCGTTAAGTCCTCTTTCGGCGAAGCCGCCCTCCGTATAGTGTTCGTTCGGCTTCGTCAAACGATGGGCCGTCTTGGCGGGCCACCCTCCGTGTAGTACTCGTTCGGCTAAGCCGCCCTCAGTGTAGTATTCGTTTGGCTTCGTCGAACGATGGGACATCTTGGCGGGCAACCCTCCGTGTTGTGATAGTTCTGCTTCGCCGAACAATGGGCCATCTTGGCGAGCAACCCTTCCTGTAGTACTCGTTCGGCTGCGCCGAACTACAGGCCGGCTTTCTAGACCCCCCTCCATCTACGCAGTATTCGTTCGGCTTTGCCGAACGATGGGCCGTCTTGGCGGGCCACCCTTCGTGTAGTATTCGTTCGGCTTCGCCGAGCAATGGGCCTCATCGCCGGGTCACCCTCCATGTAGTGATAGTTCTGCTTCGTCTAACGATGGCCCATCTTGGCGTGCAACCCTGCGTATAGTATTCATTCGGCTTCGCTGAACGATAGACCGGCTTTGCCGACCCCCCCCCCCTCCCCATCGACGCAGTATTCGCTCGGCTTCGCCGAAGGATGGCCGTCTTGGCGGGCCACCCTCCGTGTAGTACTCGTTCGGCGAAGCCGCCCTCCATGTAGTATTTGTTTGGCTTCGTCGAACGATGGGCCATCTTGGCAGGCCACCCTCCGTGTAATATTCGTTCGGCTTCGCCAAACGATGGGCCGTCTTGGCGGGCCACCTTCCGTGTAGTACTCGTTCGGCCAAGCCGCCCTGCGTGAAGTATTCGTTTGGCTTCGTCGAACGATGGGCCATCTTGGCAGGCCACCCTCCGTGTAATATTCGTTCGGCTTCGCCAAACGATGGGCCGTCTTGGCGGGCCACCCTCCGTGTAGTACTCGTTCGGCAAAGCCGCCCTCCGTGTAGTATTCGTCTGGCTTCGTCAAACGATGGGTCATCTTGGCGGGCAACCCTTCGTGTAGTATTCGCTCGGCTTCGCCGAACAATGGGCCATCTTGGCGGGCAACCCTTCCTGTAGTATTCGTTCGGCTGCGCCGAACTACAGGCCGGCTTTCTAGACCCCCCTCCATCTACGCAGTATTCGTTCGGCTTCGCCGAACAATGGGTCGGCTTCGCGGGCCACCCTTCGTGTTGTATTCGTTCGGCTTTGCCGAACGATGGGCCACATTGGCGGGTAACCCTCCGTGTAGTGATAGTTCTGCTTCGTCGAATGATGAGCCATCTTGGCGGGCCACCCTCCGTGTAGTGATAGTTCTGCTTCGTCGAACGATGGGTCGGCTTGGCGGGCCGCCCTCCGTGTAGTACTCGTTCGGCAAAGCCGCCCTCCGTGTAGTATTCGTTTGGCTTCATCGAACGATGGGCCGTCTTGGCGGGCCACCCTCCGTGCAGTACTCGTTCGGCAAAGCCGCCCTCCGCGTAGTATTCGTTTGGCTTCGTCGAACGATGGGACATCTTGGCGGGCCACCCTCCGTGTAGTACTCGTTCGGCAAAGCCGCCCTCCGTGTAGTATTCGTTTGGCTTCGTCGAACGATGGGACATCTTGGCGGGCAACCCTTCGTGTAGTATTCGCTCGGCTTCGTCAAACGATGGGCCGTCTAAGCGGGCTACCCTCCGTGTAGTATTCGTTGAACTTCGCCGAACGACGGACCGGCCTCGTAGGTCACCCTCCGTGTAGTATTTGTTCGGCTTCGCCGAATGATGAGCCATCTTGGCGTGCAACCCTTCTTGTAGTATTCTTTCGGCTGCGTCAAACGGCGGGCCGGCCTCGCCGGTCACCCTCCATGTAGTGATAGTTCTGCTTCGCCGAACGATGGGCCGTCTTGGCGGGCCACCCTTCGTGTAGTATTCGTTCGGCTTCGCCGAACGATAGACCGGCTTTGCCGCCACACCCCCCATCTACGCAGTATTCGCTCGGCTTCGCCGAACGACGGACCAGCCTTGCCGGTCAGCCTCCGTGTAGTACTCGTTCGGCGAAGACGCCCTTCGTATAGTGTTCGTTCGGCTTCGCCGAACGATGGGCCATTCTGACGGGCCACCCTACGTGTTGTATCCGTTCGGCTTCGTCGAACGAGGGGCCGTCTTGGCGAACCACCCTCCGTGTAGTACTCGTTCGGCGAAGCCGCCCTCCGTGTAGTATTTGTTTGGCTTCGTCGAACGATGGGCCATCTTGGCAAACCACCCTCCTTGTAGTATTCGTTCGGCTTCGCCAAACGATGGGCCGTCTTGGCGGGCCACCCTCCGTGTAGTACTCGTTCGGCTAAGCCGCCCTCAGTGTAGTATTCGTTTGGCTTCGTCGAACGATGGGACATCTTGGCGGGCAACCCTTCGTGTAGTATTCGCTTGGCTGCGCCGAACTACAGGCCGGCTTTCTAGACCTCCTACATCTACGCAGTATTCGTTCGGCTTCGCCGAACAGTGGGTCGGCTTCGCGGGCCACCCTTCGTGTTGTATTCGTTCGGCTTTGCCGAACGATGGGCCACATTGGCGGGTCACCCTCCGTGTAGTGATAGTTCTGCTTCGTCGAACGATGAGCCATCTTGGCGGGCCACCCTCCGTGTAGTGATAGTTCTGCTTCGTCGAACGATGGGTCGGCTTGGCGGGCCGCCCTCCGTGTAGTACTCGTTCGGCAAAGCCGCCCTCCGTGTAGTATTCGTTTGGCTTCATCGAACGATGGGCCGTCTTGGCGGGCCACCCTCCGTGCAGTACTCGTTCGGCAAAGCCGCCCTCCGCGTAGTATTCGTTTGGCTTCGTCGAACGATGGGACATCTTGGCGGGCAACCCTCCGTGTTGTGATAGTTCTGCTTCGCCGAACAATGGGCCATCTTGGCGAGCAACCCTTCCTGTAGTACTCGTTCGGCTGCGCCGAACTACAGGCCGGCTTTCTAGACCCCCCTCCATCTACGCAGTATTCGTTCGGCTTTGCCGAACGATGGGCCGTCTTGGCGGGCCACCCTTCGTGTAGTATTCGTTCGGCTTCGCCGAGCAATGGGCCTCATCGCCGGGTCACCCTCCATGTAGTGATAGTTCTGCTTCGTCTAACGATGGCCCATCTTGGCGTGCAACCCTGCGTATAGTATTCATTCGGCTTCGCTGAACGATAGACCGGCTTTGCCGACTCCCCCCCTCCCCATCGACGCAGTATTCGCTCGGCTTCGCCGAAGGATGGCCGTCTTGGCGGGCCACCCTCCGTGTAGTACTCGTTCGGCGAAGCCGCCCTTCGTATAGTGTTCGTTCGGCGAAGCCGCCCTCCATGTAGTATTTGTTTGGCTTCGTCGAACGATGGGCCATCTTGGCAGGCCACCCTCCGTGTAATATTCGTTCGGCTTCGCCAAACGATGGGCCGTCTTGGCGGGCCACCTTCCGTGTAGTACTCGTTCGGCCAAGCCGCCCTGCGTGAAGTATTCGTTTGGCTTCGTCGAACGATGGGACATCTTGGCGGGCAACCCTTCGTGTTGTATTCGTTCGGCTTTGCCGAACGATGGGCCGTCTTGGCGGGCCACCCTCCGTGTAGTACTCGTTCGGCAGAGCCGCCCTCCGTGTAGTATTCGTTCGCCTTCGCCAAACTATGGGACATCTTGGCGGGCAACCCTCCGTGTAGTATTCGTTCGGCTTCGCCGAACGGTGGGCCATCTTGGCGGGCAACCCTTCCTGTAGTATTCGTTCGGCTGCGCCGAACTGCGGCCGGCTTTCTAAACCCACCTCCATCTACGCAGTATTCGTTCGGCTTCGTCGAACGATGGGACATCTTGGCGGGCAACCCTTCGTGTTGTATTCGTTCGGCTTTGCCGAACGATGGGCCACATTGGCGGGTAACCCTCCGTGTAGTGATAGTTCTGCTTCGTCGAATGATGAGCCATCTTGGCGGGCCACCCTCCGTGTAGTGATAGTTCTGCTTCGTCGAACGATGGGTCGGCTTGGCGGGCCGCCCTCCGTGTAGTACTCGTTCGGCAAAGCCGCCCTCCGTGTAGTATTCGTTTGGCTTCATCGAACGATGGGCCGTCTTGGCGGGCCACCCTCCGTGCAGTACTCGTTCGGCAAAGCCGCCCTCCGCGTAGTATTCGTTTGGCTTCGTCGAACGATGGGACATCTTGGCGGGCAACCCTCCGTGTTGTGATAGTTCTGCTTCGCCGAACAATGGGCCATCTTGGCGGGCAACCCTTCCTGTAGTACTCGTTCGGCTGCGCCGAACTACAGGCCGGCTTTCTAGACCCCCCTCCATCTACGCAGTATTCGTTTGGCTTTGCCGAACGATGGGCCGTCTTGGCGGGCCACCCTTCGTGTTGTATTCGTTCGGCTTCGCCGAGCAAGGGGCCTTATCGCCGGGTCACCCTCCATGTAGCGATAGTTCTGCTTCGTCTAACGATGAGCCATCTTGGCGTGCAACCCTGCGTAAAGTATTCATTCGGCTTTGCCGAACGATAGACCGGCTTTGCCGATCCCCCATCTACGCAGTATTCGCTCGGCTTCGCCGAACGACGGACCAGCCTTGCCGGTCAGCCTCCATGTAGTACTCGTTCGGCTTCGCCGAACGACGGGCGGACCCGCTCCCCTCCCATCTACGCAGTATTCGCTCGGCTTCGCTGAACGTTGGGCCGTCTTGGCGGGCCACCCTCCGTGTAGTACTCGTTCGCCTTCGCCGAACGATGGTCCATCTTGGCGAGCAACCCTTCGTGTAGTATTCGTTCAACTTCGCCGAACGATGGGCCGTCTTCGCGGGCCACCCTGCGTGTAGTATTCGTTCGGCTTCGCCGAACGATGGGCCATCTTGGCGGGCCACCCTCCATGTAGTATTCAATCGGCTCCGCCGAACGATGGGTCATTTTGACGGGCCACCCTCCGTGTTGTATTCGTTGGGCTTCGCCGAACGACGGGCCGGTCTCGTCGGTCACCCTCCGTGTAGTATTTGTTCGGCTTCGCCGAATGATGAGCCATCTTGGCGTGCAACCCTTCGTGTAGTAATCTTTCGGCTGCGCCGAACGGCGGGCCGGCCTGGCCGGTCACCCTCCGTGTAGTATTCGTTCGGCTTCGCCAAACGATGGGCCAACCCCCCCCCTCCATCTACGCAATATTCGCTCGGCTTCGCCGAACGATGGGCCGTCTTGGCGGGCCACCCTTCGTGTAGTATTCGTTCGGCTTCGCCGAGCAATGGGCCTCATTGGCGGGTCACCCTCCATGTAGTGATAGTTCTGCTTCGTCTAACAATGAGCCATCTTGACGTGCAACCCTGCGTATAGTACTCATTCGGCTTCGCCGAACGATGGACCGGATTTGCCGACCCCCCCCCATCTACGCAGTATTCGCTCGGCTTCGCCGAACGACGAACCAGCCTTGCCGGTCAGCCTCCGTGTAGTACTCGTGAGGCCTCGCCGAACGACGGGCCGACCCGCTCCCCCATCTCGCAGTATCGTTCGGCTTCGCCAAACGATGGGGGCCAACCCTTCGTGTTGGTATTCGTTCGGCTTCCCCGAACGATGGGCCACATTGGCGGGTCACCCTCCGTGTAGTGATAGTTCTGCTTCGTCAAACGATGAGCCATCTTGGCGGGCAACCCTCCGTGTAGTATTCGTTCGGCTTCGCCGAACGATGAGCCGGTCTTGCCGACGGGCCACCCATCCGTAGTATTGGCTCGGCTTCGCCGAACGATGGACCAGCCTCTTGGCGGGCCACCCGTCGTGTAGTACTCGTTAGGCTTCGCCGAACGAAGGGCGGACCCGCCTCCCCCCCCATCTACGCAGTATTCGCTCGGCTTCGCCGAACGATGGGCCGTCTTGGCGGGCCACCCTCCGTGTAGTACTCGTTCGCCTTCGCCGAACGATGGTCCATCTTGGCGGACAACACTTCGTGTCGTATTCGTTCGGCTGCGCCGAACGGCGGGCCGGCCTCGCCGGTCACCATCCGTGTAGTATTCGTTCGGCTTCGCCGAACGATGGGCCATCTTGGCGGGCCACCCTCCATGTAGTATTCGTTCGGCTCCGCCGAACGATGGGTCATTTTGACGGGCCACCCTCCGTGTTGTATTTGTTGGGCTTCGCCGAACGACGGGCCGGTCTCGTCGGTCACCCTCCGTGTAGTATTTGTTCGGCTTCGCCGAATGATGAGCCATCTTGGCGTGCAACCCTTCGTGTAGTAATCTTTCGGCTGCGCCGAACGGCGGGCCGGCCTGGCCGGTCACCCTCCGTGTAGTATTCGTTCGGCTTCGCCAAACGATGGGCCAACCCCCCCCCTCCATCTACGCAATATTCACTCGGCTTCGCCGAACGATGGGCCGTCTTGGCGGGCCACCCTTCGTGTAGTATTCGTTCGGCTTCGCCGAGCGATGGGCCTCATTGGCGGGTCACCCTCCATGTAGTGATAGTTCTGCTTCGTCTAACGATGAGCCATCTTGACGTGCAACCCTGCGTATAGTATTCATTCGGCTTCCTCGAACGATAGACCGGCTTTGCCGACCCCCCCATCTACGCAGTATTCGCTCGGCTTCGCCGAACGACGGACCAGCCTTGCCGGTCAGCCTCCGTGTAGTAGTCGTTAGGCTTCGCCAAACGACGGGCCGACCCGCTCCCCCCCCCCCATCTACGCAGTATTCGCTCGGCTTCGTCAAACGATGGGCCGTCTTGGTGGGCCACCCTTCGTGTTGTACTCGCTCGGCAAAGCCGCCCTCCGTGTAGTATTCGTTTGGCTGCACCGAACGATGGGCCACATTGGCGGGTCACCCTCCGTGTAGTACTCGTTCGGCAAAGCCGCCCTCCGTGTAGTATTCGTTTGGCTTCGTCAAACGATGGGACATCTTGGCGGGCAACCCTTCGTGTTGTATTCGTTCGGCTTTACCGAGCGATGGGCCACATTGGCGGGTCACCCTCCGTGTAGTGATAGTTCTGCTTCGTCGAACGATGGGTCGGCTTGGCGGGCCACCATTCGTGTAGTATTCGTTCTGCTTCTCCGAACGATGAGCCATCTTGGCGGGCCACCCTCCGTGTAGTGATAGTTCTGCCTCGTCGAACGATGAGCCTTCTTGGCGGGCCACCCTCCGTGTATCATTCGTTCGGCTTCGCCAAACGATGGGCCACCCCCCCTCCATCTACGCAATATTCGCTCGGCTTCGCCGAACGATGGGCCGTCTTGGCGGGCCACCCTTCGTGTAGTATTCGTTCGGCTTCGCCGAGCAATGGGCCTCATTGGCGGGTCACCCTCCATGTAGTGATAGTTCTGCTTCGTCTAACGATCAGCCATCTTGACGTGTAACCCTGCGTATAGTATTCATTCGGCTTCGCCGAACGATAGACCGGCTTTGCCGACCCCCCCCCATCTACGCAGTATTCGCTCGGCTTCGCCGAACGACGGACCAGCCTTGCCGGTCAGCCTCCGTGTAGTACTCGTTAGGCTTCGCCGAACGACGGGCCGACCCGCTCCCCCCCTATCTACGCAGTATTCGCTCGGCTTCGCCGAACGATGGGCCGTCTTGGCGGGCCACCCTCCGTGTAGTACTCGTTCGGCGAAGCCGCCCTCCGTATAGTGTTCGTTCGGCTTCGCCGAACGATTGGCCATTCTGACGGGCCACCCTACGTATTGTATTCGTTCGGCTTCGTCAAACGATGGGCCGTCTTGGTGGGCCACCCTTCGTGTTGTACTCGCTCGGCAAAGCCGCCCTCCGTGTAGTATTCGTTTGGCTGCACCGAACGATGGGCCACATTGGCGGGTCACCCTCCGTGTAGTATTCGTTTGGCTTCGTCGAACGATGGGCCGTCTTGGCGGGCCACCCTCCGTGTAGTACTCGTTCGGCAAAGCCGCCCTCCGTGTAGTATTCGTTTGGCTTCGTCAAACGATGGGACATCTTGGCGGGCAACCCTTCGTGTTGTATTCGTTCGGCTTTGCCGAACGATGGGCCACATTGGCGGGTCACCCTCCGTGTAGTGATAGTTCTGCTTCGTCGAACGATGGGTCGGCTTGGCGGGCCACCATTCGTGTAGTATTCGTTTTGCTTCTCCGAACGATGAGCCATCTTGGCGGGCCACCCTCCGTGTAGTGATAGTTCTGCCTCGTCGAACGATGAGCCTTCTTGGCGGGCCACCCTCCGTGTATCATTCGTTCGGCTTCGCCGAATGGCGGGCACACCTCGCCGGTCACCCCCGTGTAGTATTGGTTCGCCTTCGCCGAACGATGGTCCATCTTGGCGGGACACCCTTCGTGTAGTATTCGTTCGGCTTCGTCAAACGATGGGCCGTCTTGGTGGGCCACCCTTCGTGTTGTACTCGCTCGGCAAAGCCGCCCTCCGTGTAGTATTCGTTTGGCTGCACCGAACGATGGGCCACATTGGCGGGTCACCCTCCGTGTAGTATTCGTTTAGCTTCGTCGAACGATGGGCCGTCTTGGCGAGCCACCCTCCGTGTAGTACTCGTTCGGCAAAGCCGCCCTCCGTGTAGTATTCGTTTGGCTTAGTCAAACGATGGGACATCTTGGCGGGCAACCCTTCGTGTTGTATTCGTTCGGCTTTGCCGAACGATGGGCCACATTGGCGGGTCACCCTCCGTGTAGTGATAGTTCTGCTTCGTCGAACGATGGGTCGGCTTGGCGGGCCACCATTCGTGTAGTATTCGTTCTGCTTCTCCGAACGATAAGCCATCTTGGCGAGCCACCCTCCGTGTAGTGATAGTTCTGCCTCGTCGAACGATGAGCCTTCTTGGCGGGCCACCCTCCGTGTATCATTCGTTCGGCTTCGCCGAATGGCGGGCCCACCTCGCCGGTCACCCCCGTGTAGTATTGGTTCGCCTTCGCCGAACGATGGTCCATCTTGGCGGGACACCCTTCGTGTAGTATTCGTTCGGCTTCGCCGAGCAATGGGCCTCATTGGCGGGTCACCCTCCATGTAGTATTCGTTTGGCTTCGTCGAACGATGGGACATCTTGGCGGGCAACCATTCGTGTAGTATCCGCTCGGCTGCGCCGAACGATAGTATCCGCTCGGCTGCGCCGAACGATGGGCCGTCTTGGCGGGCTACCCTCCGTGTAGTACTCGTTCGGCAAAGCCGCCTTTCGTGTAGCATTCGTTTGGCTTCGTCAAACGATGGGACATCTTGGCGGGCAACCCTTCGTGTTGTATTCGTTCGGCTTTGCCGAACGATGGGCCACATTGGCGGGTCACCCTTCGTGAAGTGATAGCTCTGCTTCGTCGAACGATGAGCCATCTTGGCGGGCAACCCTTCGTGTAGTGATAGTTCTGCTTCGTCGAACGATGGGTCGGCTTGGCGGGCCACCCTCCGTGTAGTACTCGTTCGGCGAAGCCGCCCTTCGTGTAGTATTTGTTTGGCTTCGTCGAACGATGGGCCATCTTGGCAGGCCACCCTCCGTGTAGAACTCGTTTGGCTTCGTCGAACGATGGTCCATCTTTGCGGGCATCCCTTCGTGTAGTACTCGTTCGGCTGCGCCGAACTACAGGCCGGCTTTCTCGACCCCTTCCCTCCCCCATCTACGCAGTATTCGCTCAGCTTCGCCCAACGACGGACCAGCCTTGCCGGTCACCCTCCGTGTAGTACTCGTTCGACTTCGCCGAACGACGGGCCGACGCCCCCCCCATCTACGCAGTATTCGCTCGGCTTCGCCGAACGATGGACCGTCTTGGCGGGCCACCCTCCATGTAGTACTCGTTCGGCGAAGCCGCCCTTCGTGTAGTATTTGTTTGGCTTCGTCGAACGATGGGCCATCTTGGCAGGCCACCCTCCGTGTAGAACTCGTTTGGCTTCGTCGAACGATGGGCCATCTTGGCAGGCCACCCTCCGTGTAGTATTCGTTTGGCTTCGTCGAACGATGGGCCATCTTGGCGGGCAACCCTTCGTGTAGTATTCGCTCGGCTGCGCCGAACGATGGGCCACATTGGCGGGTCACCCTCCGTGTAGTGATAGTTCTGCTTCGTCGAACGATGGGTCGGCTTGGCGGGCCACCTTTCGTGTAGTATTCGTTTGGCTTCGCCGAACGATGGGCCACATTGGCGGGTCACCCTCCGTGTAGTGATAGTTCTGCTTCGTCGAATGATGGGCCATCTTGGCGGGCAACACTTCGTGTAGTATTCGTTCGGATGCGCCGAACTACAGGCCGGCTTTCTAGACCCCCCTCCATCTACGCAGTATTCGTTCGGCTTCGCCGAACGATGGGTCGGCCTCGCGGGCCGCCCTTCGTGTAGTATTCGTTCGGCTTTGCCGAACCATGAGCCACATTGGCGTGTCACCCTCCGTGTAGTGATAGTTCTGCTTCGTCGAAAGATGGGTCGGCTTGGCGGGCCACCTTTCGTGTAGTATTCGTTCGACTTCGCCGAACGATGGGCCACATTGGCGGGTCACCCTCCGTGTAGTGATAGTTCTGCTTCGTCAAATGATGGGCCATCTTGGCGAGCAACCCTTCGCGAAGTATTCGTTCGGCTGCGCCTAACTACAGGCCGGCTTTCTAGACCCCCCCCCCCATCTACGCAGTATTCGTTCGGCTCCGCCGAACGATGGGTCGGCTTGGCGGGCCACCCTTCGTGTAGTATTCGTTCGGCTTCGTCGAACGATGGGCCGTCTTGGAGAGCCACTCTCCGTGTATTATTCGTTCGGCTTCGCCAAAGGATGGGCCGTCTTGGCGGGCCACCCTCCGTGTAGTATTCGTTCGGCTGCGCCGAACGATGGGCCACATTGGCGGGTCACCCTCCGTGTAGTGATAGTTCTGCTTCGTCGAACGATGGACCGGCTTTGCCGATCCCCCCCCATCTACGCAGTAAACGATGAGCCATCTTGGCGGGCAACCCTTCGTGTAGTATTCGATCGGCTGCGCCGAACGATGGGCCACATTGGCGGGTCACCCTCCGTGTAAAGTAAGTTCTGCTTCGTCGAACGATGGGCCGGCTTGGCGGGCCACCCTCCAAGTAGCATTGGTTCGGCTTCCCCGAGCGATGGGCCGAACGATTGATCTCCTGTTTTTTTTTTACAAAAATCAGCGGATTTTTTTCAGATAGAAAACTGAGTTAAAATACCCCGAAAATCGTTCAGCTAAAATACCCCAAATATCATTCATGTTAAGTATTGTAGGTTATATTGTGCTGAAATGCGGCTATTGTAGATCTGAATGCTTCCCTAGGCTCCTCTACTAGTGCTAGTGTTTGTTAACATTGGTAATTTTGGCAGTTATCCGAGTTTATTCTCCATTTAGTTTCCTCCTAGCCTATTTCCGTTTGTCACTTGGTTAGCTGTTGTTTTGTCGATCAATCGGCGCAGAGGCAGGGACGCGAGGAGATCACTCTTGCCTTCCTCGCCACTCTATGCCTGTCGCTGTACTATCTCGTCGCAGCGCATGCTGCTATCGAATGACCCCGCCCTCTGCCTTTTTAAGGAGAGGCGTTCCGTTGTATAGGATTCATTGTCATAACTGGTCGGTTTGGAGAGACTACTCTCCCAATAAACATCAAAAACCACCAGTCGACGTGATTTGGGGGCCGAACCGAGGCCGAAGAAGAGGACCAGCCATCCGCCCTTAAACCGCTTTCAAGCGGCTACGGCGTGTAGTCCTGCTCCTGTCTAGGAAGCAGAGTAACCTCTCCTTCGCGGAGCGATCGGCGTGTGTACTGCCGTACGCTGTGGTGTTGGAGACACATACGTGTCTCTCGAACCGGCGTGTTGTGCGTGCGTGTCGATCGATCTCTGCGAAGTATTGAGGATACTTTGTCGTGGCGTTGGCCACGTTCCGGAGCTCGACCGCGTATTGATTGAGGCTGTGTCTCGTGGCCGAAGTCTAACCTGAAAGACGGTTAGCGTCTGCAAGAACCGATGTCTACCAGCAGTAAAGCTGAGGAAAACTACATCGGAGTGAGCCGCTCTACGGTTGGCCAGTCCGCCATGTTCCAGCAACTATCCGCCTTGGAGGCGATGAACCACCTTCATGAGAAGGTCGGCAACATAGTGAATCAGTGCGCATAACTGGTGAGACAGTGCAGCACTGCAATGGATGGATGCATCACAATCATGAATGGTGTCCCTGAGAATGTTGTGGAAGAACTCCAGAAGAGCCGAGCCCGTCGAAAAACGGTGGCTAAAGGGTTCGTGCAACAAGTGGGAACATCCATTGCCGAACAGTGCAAAATCATGCAAGTGGAATTGCGGAGACTAAGGCAGGTAGAGAATGTGGTGCAGTACGCGGGAAGGAAACTTTCTGAGGGTGTGCCGGCTGTCCAGGAGAGCTGCTACAACAAGCTGAGCATGACGATCCGTGCATAAGAGAGCTAGCAGGCATGCTCCATGTAGATGCTACTCAACTAGTGGATAGGATAAAATCGTTGGTTGATTCCTGCAAACAGTGCAGTCGTTCGGAACACTGTAATACTGGTTTGTGCCAGCGTAAGCAGCCAAACGTTTCTAAGGAGACTCACCACACGGCTTCTGAGCAGCCCAGCGACGGCGAAGTGAACTGTTACTTCGGCCGTAACGCAGAGTGCGATCCAAGGCCAACTGTGAAGAAGCAGTCAGTGCAATCTTTTCAGCATAGAGTTGAGTCTGGGCACCAACTCGCGGATGATCTGAGACGCTCGTTCAACAACGCAGAGAACGAAGCGTTGGAGGAAAGACCTGAGAACTTGATTTTCCCAACACGGATGAGTCCAGTCCCGCAAGGTGGGTACGAAAATCTCGGAACGCATTCAAACATAGGAAACATGTTTGCGGCGATGAGTCTGCCAGATGTGGAGATTTTCAAAGACCCTAAGGGGAGACGGTTTGACGACTTCGTTGTCAGGTTTAGGATGAAGTATCTCAAGCTAGGTTTGGACGATGACATGCTCGTTCACCTATTCTTCTCCAAGCTTGATGGGTTTCCAAAAGCAGTCGCTGAAGCGCTGCCAAGAAACGTCCGCGAAGGAGGGCTGGAAGGAATCATCAATGGAATGCGGAAAAGTCTGAGCGCTAGCGACCCTGCGCAGCAAAATGAAAGCTTATATGGAGCTGAAACACTTGAAGAAGGATGTCGATGTCACTCGATTCTGTATCGAGCTTGAACGACTGACTAGAATGGCTTATCCAAATGCCTCGGATGAAGAACTGTCGAAGACGCGAGCTGGGGAACTCGTAATACAACTCACGGACTGGCCCGAGTACTTGCAGCTATACTCAACGCTGGAGGCTGCGCCAGTAGGTGTGAATACGAGATGGTCAAAAGATTGGCTCAGCGCTGCGAGCGAAGTCGAGATGTCGCTTCAACAATGCGGCAAGCTGCACAGCCATGCCGACCAAGACCCGCCGAAGTAGGCAGGGACAGGTTTCCGCCGTCAAAACAGGAGAGTCAATCGCCTACTTGTTCCACTAAATCAGAGCCAGCAAACGGTTCCGTAGCTGCGTCGTCAAGTGGAAAATCGAAGAACGTACTGAAGTGCTACAATTGTGGCAGGACTGGCCATCTTTCCCGTAAGTGCCGAGCTTCTAGAGAGCCCTCACACCCTGAGGTTAATGGAAGCACTGGTGCATCAGAGGGAAGGCCAGTGAAAAACTTCACGGCTTCGCTGAACAAGTGGATTTGTGGAGCCGTTGGCGCATCCAGAGCACAGGACGAGTTAGTGGGAAGACCAATGTCGTCTGAGGTACATCTTCTCGGATTCTCGAGACAAGCTTTGTTGGACACAGGCTCCCAAGTGAGCATAATCCCTCTGGAAATGTTGGAAGAAGCTCTTGACTCTGGTTTCGATTTGGACAACGATGTCGAAGAGATTCCAATACGAGTGTTGTGGATACACAACCTTGTGAATGTATATGTAATATAAAATATATAGATAGGGGCAAATGGTATCGAGTACTAAGAATCAGAACGGTCATAAAACATTGTATAGTTCATCCATAGCCCAGACACCATTTACGACTCTGCCGTTAGGCATCGTATCCAGAGGGTGGTGTCTGGTAGGTTAATTACACGCGGGTGTGCATCATTGGTCCCGCTACAAATGATAGATGAGCTACTGCTTGAGGCTCGGTACACCCTGTGAATATAGCTGTAATTACAACTTTGTATAATACTTGTTTGTGGGGCCGCCTCCCCAATCTGTATAAAAGGCGATGGAATGTTGATATTGGGTTCGTCTGTTCACTGAGCAGGTACTTGTTAATAAATCTATATATTGCAAGTGTCTGTAACCATTGGTAATCCACCAAATTGGTGCATCGGCCAGTGAACGATCCCTCGCTTCAACTCTCAGCTAGTGTGTTCCTCCCTGAGGAAACGAGAGAAAAGTGAGCCTCACCTACCCAATCTTCTCACCTAGTGTTCCTCATTGGAGGAACGAGAAGAAAGAGCGTAACCTCTGTCTTGTGCGTCTCCGCAAGGGGAACCGGCAGAGTTTTACCTCAACCGAGTATCTGTCTTGTGCGTCTCCGCAAGGGGAACCGGCAGAGTAAAACTCGAGAGTATCTGTCTTGTGCGTCTCCGCAAGGGGAACCGGCAGAGTAAACCTCAAAAGGGCCTGTCTTGTGCGTCTCCGCAAGGGGAACCGGCAGTGCTTAACTTCCAATCTCTACCAAGAGCGTGAACTCTGTCTTGTGCGTCTCCGCAAGGGGAACCGGCAGTGTTTCACCTCTAACCTTCCACTTCAAGAGCGTAAACTCTGTCTTGTGCGTCTCCGCAAGGGGAACCGGCAGTGTTTTACCTCTAAACTTTCAAAAAAGAGCGTGAACTCTGTCTTGTGCGTCTCCGCAAGGGGAACCGGCAGAGTCGAACCTCGAAATCGTCTTGTCTTGTGAGTCTCCAGAAGGGGAACCGGCAAGGCGTACTTCAAAACCTTCATCTTGTGCGTTCTCTCACGAGGAACCGGTGAAGTAATAAGCTTCTCCTGCAATCAGGAAAAAGTTCCGCAGCAAGTTCTCAATTTGAGCTTTCTCAGCAAGAAGCCAAGAGGACTGTGTCAGAGCTTTCGTCTCCTCAAGTGAGAAAATCAGAAAGCGAAGCAGTTTCCTAATAAACCGGGAAAATCTGACAGGCGAAGCAAATCCTCCTTGAGGTAAACAAAAAAAAAGAAGTCCCGCGTGGCAGGAAGTTACCTACTGCGGAATCAACCGAAGCAGTAAAAAACCCAAGGAACCTTGAGACTTGAAACAAACCAAAAAAATGGCTGGAATTCAAGTCTTCAAAACAAAGATCACAAACGCTTGTGCGCTAATCAAATCCAACGAAGACGGTATGAAGAAATTGGAAACACCATTCATATTCCCTACTGAAAAAACAGAATGTGAAGCCTTCATACGGGAACGCACTGTGGAGTTAAACCATCTGGCAAGATCCATTACCAAATCCAAGGAATTCCTGGACAAATGCGTTCAAGACGTCATCGAAAGGATTGAATCACGGTCGGAACAGAAAGAAAGTGATAAGCTAATGCTCGATCTCAACAAGCATCTGGAATCTGAGGCGAACAATTTGGATATAGAAGTCATTCTATGGCTAAACAAAATTGAGTTTAGAAAAGAGGAATTGGCCCAACAGTCGGAGCTCCTAACAGATACGAGTAATTACGGCAACCAGCAAGCTGGCAGCAGCACTAGCAACCGCGATACAGATGAATATGAGTGTGGACGATCAGGAAACAGCGATCGCAATGTGCGAGTGAGGCGACCGCAGCTCGAAGTGCCTATCTTTTCCGGCAACTTCCGCGAATTCAACACGTTCTGGTCAGTGTTCGACTCTTTGTCTCACAGCGACTCGGATTTAAGCGACCGAGAGAAATTTCTATTCCTAAAGCAGGCATTGAAAGGCAAGGCTGCGGCATCAATAAGCAGCATTCCTGTCATAGGAGAGAAGTATATTATTGCTATCAATATTCTCAAAAAGCAATACGACAGATCATCAAGTATCGCCGATGTTTTGATAAACGAAATTGAGCATCTACCACGGGCAAGAGAAAATTCAAGGAGCTGTCGTGAAACTCTCTCAGCCATTTCGTCTCGCATCACACACCTCGAGCACACTGGTGTACCAATGAACGCCGACAGAGTGTGGAGACGTCTAATCCTCTCAAAATTCACGGAGGAAATTTGCAGCAAAGTGATCAAGAAGGAGAATGAAGCCGGCTTCTCATATGGAGTGAACGATATTATGGAAACAATTGATGAAATAATAGCACTTCAAGAGACGACAGAACTTACAATGAAGACAATGTTTGACAATGACTACTGTCGACAGAAGAATATCCATAAAGAAAATCGGCAGTCTAATATCACGCATCAGAAGCATACATACAAAAGTCGTCGGTTTGGCAGCAACAATTCCAACACGCTCTCGCAAGCAGAGCATGTTGGCCAACCAGAAGTCATTTCAGCTCAGGCCCTCCACTGCAACGTTTCAGAAAACCGTCAGCAAGTCAGACAGCAAGTACTGCCTATAGCATCGGCACTGATTTTCAATGAAGCAGAAATGGAATATGAGCCTGTCACTCTAGTGTTGGATTCTGGATCTCAAAGAAGTGTCGTGAAAAAGGAGATCGCAAATAGGCTGAAGCTTCCTGTAGCAAGCTCAGTGATGCCCACAACTGCTGGAATTGGAAAATCGCAAGAAATTTCCAGTCTCAATGAAACATGCTTAACTCTGAGAAGCCGATTCTGCTCGAAAAAGCTGCGAAACGTGTCACTGTCAACCAAGGATAGACCGAATTTCTGCACGACAGCTGCTGAATTGTCGGCGGCAGACAAGAACTTCATAAAGAAAAGGAGTATAGCAGTTTCCCAACTTAACCGCCCATATACAGAGATATCTCCAGAGATTCTCATTGGGCAAGACCTTCTAAGCAATGTCATCGAACACAATGTTCCTGTCATGAGATTGCCTTCTGGTTTACTCCTAACACCAACAGTTTTCGGCTATATCGTCTCTTCTACAAGTACCACATGCAACTCCAAAACTAAGAGAACTCATCAAATCAGCTCCACCATCGTGGCAACGTCGATTACATCTTCACTGAGCGGCTACATGAAGGGCCTCAAGAACCCGAGCGGACTAGAACCACGTCATATCGGTACCAAAACTAGTGGAGATCACTTCAAGGGGCCATAGCAAGGAACTCTGCATGACCTATTTCAACAGCCGCTGCACAGGAAGTGTCGCCCCTCCAAAGAAAACGGCAACGTAAACGTGCAAAAGGCATTTATGCCGGCATCAAACCAGTTGGAGAACAGTGCAGTAAGCCACAACGCGAGAGGGAACCTCCAATACAAATCCGACTACAAGATGACAGCTACAATCGCTTCAGTGTCCGAAACGACCGCAACGAGGATTACCGAAAACGCAGTCATGTACGATCACACGCACCTCGGATCGAGTACGATTCAAGGAGATTCAGGAATAAACTGCAGTTTCTAAAGAATATCGCCAGTTTGAATCGTACACAGTAATTTCTATTCATTTTGCTTTCTTGTATTAGTCGTGTTTTTGTAAGTTTTGCAGTCAAACTTGTGATAAGGGTATGTGTAGATATTGAGTTCTATTAATTTTTCTATCGCTACCGCTCACTGCCGGCCGCCCCAGTGTTGTGAACAACCAGATCTTATATAAAGTTAATTTATTGTACACTATTTTCCAACCTTCGAATATGCATATGAGTATTGACCTGATATCTGTCCAACATTTTAGCTACCGCTTGTGGCCGGCCGCCCCAGTGTTGTGGATACACAACCTTGTGAATGTATATGTAATATAAAATATATAGATAGGGGCAAATGGTATCGAGTACTAAGAATCAGAACGGTCATAAAACATTGTATAGTTCATCCATAGCCCAGACACCATTTACGACTCTGCCGTTAGGCATCGTATCCAGAGGGTGGTGTCTGGTAAGGTTAATTACACGCGGGTGTGCCTCATAGGTCCCGCTACAATTGATAGATGAGCTACTGCTTGAGGCTCGGTACACCCTGTGAATATAGCTGTAATTACAACTTTGTATAATACTTGTTTGTGGGGCCGCCTCCCCAATCTGTATAAAAGGCGATGGAATGTTGATATTGGGTTCGTCTGTTCACTGAGCAGGTACTTGTTAATAAATCTATATATTGCAAGTGTCTGTAACCATTGGTAATCCACCAAAACGAGGGTGCGCACCAGTGTACAATGCTTCAGGGGATCCTATGGTCTTCAAAGGAGCAGTTAGGCTCACCATAAAAGTGCAGCAAGGCAGGAAACGAAGGATCACATGTTTCGTGATGAAGGGAGGCGACAGAATGCTAGTTCTTGGCACACACGCTCTAGCAAAGCTGGGATTCAACCTGAAAGGGTTGACAAGAGCGACGATCTCTCATGGCAAAGGCGATGCCATCGGTGCAACTAAGAACAAGCGTAAGCCGGAACAACACCAGAATGCATCAGTTGCGCGGTGTCCTGGTGCAAAAGTGGTGTACAGTCGAGCGACTTCTGTGGTCCAAGCTCCTGTCACAAACAATTTTGCCGGAGCGAAAGTCTCTGAAGAAGAGGAGGACGATGTGCTCTGCGGACCAGCACATATTGTGTCGGCAGAAGGCCGAGCAAGAGTTGAGCCGCGCAGAAAGCAGGTGCTGGCAAAGAACAAGCAGTGGCGCACAGTGAACTGTTGCGCAGCGACAAAACATGAGCAAACGGCCGATGTGTCCCATTGTCAAAACCAGGCTGATGGTTGTCACAGACAGAGGCCATGCAGAGCACTCATGTCAGAGACGCGTCGAGGGAGCATTTCGGATGTGCTCAGACCTGAAAATCGGGGAAAAGGCTGTCGGCACAGCAGTGTAGGACGGGTCTGGAAGCGACGATCGAAGGAGCCACACAATGGACGAGGTTATCTGAATGCAAAAGGACAGCGACACGACCGAAGGGATGCCGACGCTTGTGTGAACTGTAACCGAGGACGAAATGTTATGGACTATGGTACTGCCTGTGAAGGAACTTGTGATACCGTGGAGATTGTAGAGTCAGGGACGACTCTTCTCCGAGGGGGGGCATGTTAAGTATTGTAGGTTATATTGCGCTGAAATGCGGCTATTGTAGATCTGAATGCTTCCCTAGGCTCCTCTACTAGTGCTAGTGTTTGTTAACATTGGTAATTTTGGCAGTTATCCGAGTTTATTCTCCATTTAGTTTCCTCCTAGCCTATTTCCGTTTGTCACTTGGTTAGCTGTTGTTTTGTCGATCAATCGGCGCAGAGGCAGGGACGCGAGGAGATCACTCTTGCCTTCCTCGCCACTCTATGCCTGTCGCTGTACTATCTCGTCGCAGCGCATGCTGCTATCGAATGACCCCGCCCTCTGCCTTTTTAAGGAGAGGCGTTCCGTTGTATAGGATTCATTGTCATAACTGGTCGGTTTGGAGAGACTACTCTCCCAATAAACATCAAAAACCACCAGTCGACGTGATTTTCATGAATTCTTTGAGAAAAACTTGGCTGTCAAATTTTCAGCGGAAAGTTCTGCAATATTATCAACTTCTTCGTAAAAAGCATTTCTTTTCTCACATACAAAAATTCGATAAAAAAAGAATGCGCCACGTGAAAAAGATTTCTGGCTGAACATCCTGCATTTTCTTTTGTCGAAGAATCCAATGAAGAATTTTTGAACACAATGCTCTTCAATAAAGTTTTTCTGCTTATTATTCTTTCAAAATAAATTTTGTTTGTTTTTAAATTTGCTTGTTCTTTCAGGGGATTCCTGCAAATTTTCATAACTCCGTAGTGAGAAATACTCCAGCCAAAAAAGTTACGAGAAAATGAGTGTGAAGTGAAGAATTCTCTCAATTTTTTTAAAGAAAGGGCTAAAATGTCCGTCTTCCTGCCTGAAAATCGTTCAAAAATTCCTTGAAAAAAAATCTGGCTGCGAAAATTCCCACAAAATTTTTCGTAACAAAATTAGGAATTTATAAAGCAACAAGACAGAACAAAGAAAAAACAAAACGAAGAATAAAAAGTCGAAATAAAAAAATAAGCGCTGAACCAGAAATATAGAACACTTAAATGAAAAAAAAACGGCTTAGCGGGCGAAAGCGCTACAAAAACGAAAAGTTTATGTTAGCAGCGAACAAAATGAAGGGCAAACAGTACTGCAAAAACTTGAAAACGTGAGAAAAGGGGCGAAATGGAGGAAACGGAAATGAAAGTAATCAGCTGTGAGGCGCCGCGCGCGATACGCCGCGCTGCGTATCGACAACGCTGAAGAGTTGAGGAGCAGCCAATTCCGCGGATTTCTGGTCGCGCCGTTTCCATTCTTTATATATAGGATTCTTTATATATAAGATTCGATTTATTCGGAAATTTGAATTTTGGATTTATTCAAATATTCGATTTGTTCGGGAATGTAAATTTAGCATTTATTCGCATATTCGATTCATTCGTGAATTAAAATTTTGGGGTTTATTTGAACATTCGGCCAATTTCGGTGCCCCACATTCGAATTAGGCCGGTAACAGGCGACTCATCCCCGCATCCATATACGATGAGAAATAAAATGCGCCCCAAATCAAGATTTTTGAAAAATTTGGAGGTGTGAAAGCTTCTCCGGTCATTTGCACAAAAGTATGGATTTCGCCCACCTAGACAGTATAATCCCCGGCCATAAATCGGGGAGTACATCGACGGAGACGAGTTGCCCGTAACCGAATTAGACATAACCTATTTCCTTGCAAAATCAGATCGAGAGCTTCTTTATATCCGAAATTTATTGGCGATATTTCGGTGCGATATATATATATATATATATATATATATATATATATATATATATATATATATATATATATATATATATATATATATATATATATATATATATATATATATATATATATATATATATATATATATATATATATATATATATATATATATATATATATATATATATATATATATATATATATATATATATATATATATATATATATATATATATATATATATATATATATATATATATATATATAACACCTTTTTCGAGTCTGTAATAATCAAATACATAGCACACCCAATCAATTAACAGGGTCGTAGTCAACAATCCAAGCACTAACCAAACTTGCCGCGATGCCAACTTTGCAAAAATATTTTTAGGGTTGCAAAAAATACACAGCTCGAACGAGCTCACCCTCTGCGACTTCCCGGTTCTATCAAATGAGCCAACAGTTATGGTGTGCACGGTAAGGATTATCCCAATGGATACTGTTATGTGATGATGCTCAAAGCGTCTTTCATATCATCCCTGTTGTTGATTTCGGAGATAAGCGCCTTATCTCAAGAGCATCCAACACTTTGCTTTCAAGAGGAGATTCCAGTGAGGCGTGCAAAACTGTAGCTTTCACTGACGGAGGGCTTTCCAAAGCATGATGTTCTGTGCGATGCCGCGAAAAGCCATTGTTCGGGTATGCGTTGGGATTCCTTAGAGCTCGCAGATGTTCGTCAAGCCGTTTATGCGCACAGTCTTCGCATGTAATCATATACACAGTGCCACGAAGTTGGCAGATTTCTTCTCTGTGCAATATAGACAGTTGTGTCGACCGCATTTCTCTTCGTAAAGTCTCGATGAAGTCAGTATTTGCCCCAAAGTCGGTGGTAGACGTAGATTGAGCTTTGATGGTAGTCCGAAACTCTTGGCGATGTTGTTCAAAACGGATACTTGTTCAAAACCTCGTTCACATATGACAGAACTAATGAGAATCCGTTCGCCATATAGAGTGGACTCCAAGATCTAGGATCTGCTGTCGTGTATCCGTTTTCTTCCAGTACTCGAGCGATCTTATTGTTCACCTCCAGAGGCTCGAATGAGCACACTTTCTGCTTTGCCTTCTTGAGGTTCTTCACGACGTTCTTCATGAAAAGAGGGTGTACACTCCGAGAGTGAAGCATGATGTTTTTCGACATAGGTCTCTTGTACCATAAGGATGCCATGACTGATTCCAACTTCTGAGTTGAAGCATGGTAAGTATCCGTTTTCGCCGGATATTCGGCTGTGAACTGGATGTTCGGGTCATACGAGTTC
This sequence comes from Aplectana chamaeleonis, assembly GCA_029168955.1. Lineage (NCBI taxonomy): Eukaryota > Metazoa > Nematoda > Chromadorea > Rhabditida > Cosmocercidae > Aplectana > Aplectana chamaeleonis. The sequence goes on from JAPDOI010000122.1 coordinate 42,065, forward strand.
AGATTCCTGAGCACTACGTGTAGTGCGGAGGTAGTAGATCCTACGACGAATACTTCATCAATGTAGCGTTTGTAAAATAGAATCTCGTTGACAAGGGACGCTCTCCCTATCTTGTTTAGGTAGACAAACGCCAACAGTGGTGCGATTCTTGTTGCTCCCATGGCGAGACCGCGTTTTTGACAATAGAATTCTCCGTCGAACTTGAAGATGTTGCATCTTAATGTAGCTCCGAGGAGCTCTTGAACATCTTGTTCTTCTGATCCAAATGTATGGATTTCGTTCTGATGTTCACGGAGAAGTTCAAGTATTGCTTCCACTGCTTCATCGTTGTTTACATTCGTATAGAGAGCCACCGCGTCAAAACTTCCGTAACTGGCGTCATCAGGAATTTCACAAGTATTCAGGGCACATAGAAATTCTTCTACATTGGCGATATGAGGCAATATTTCGTCAATGCGGTATTACGTTGGAGAGACCATGCGGCCACTACATAAACGGCTTGACGAACATCTGCAAGCTCTAAGGAATCCCAACGCATACCGAACACTGGCTTTTCGCGGCATCGCACACAGCATCATGCTTTGGAAAGCCCTCCGTCAGTGAATGCTACAGCTTTGCACGCCTCACTGGAATCTCATCTGGAAAGAAAAGTGTTGGAAGCTCTTGAGATAAGGCGCTTATCCCCCGAAATCAACAACAGGGATGATATGACAGATGCTTTGCGCCTTATCACATAACAGTATCCATTGAGGTAATCCTTCCCGTGCACACCATAACTGTTGGCTCATTTGATAGAACCGGCGAGTCGCAGAGGGTGAGCTCGTCCGAGCTGTGAATTTTTGGCAATCCTAAAAATATTTTTGCAGAGGGTGCATAGCGGCTAGTTTGTTTAGTGCTTAGATTGTTGACTACGACCCTGCTAATTGATTAGGTGTGCTATGTATTTGATTATTACAGGCTTAAGAAAGGTGTTGTATCACACCGTAATATTGCCAATAAATTTCGGATATAAAGAAGCTCTCGATCTGATTTTGCAGGAAATCACACGAGTGAATGAGACTTCGGGATAGAACAATCCTGCCATAACGTATTTCGTTTACCCTTGATATAGAAACTTCACAAAATGTAGTTCTGCAAATGGGGTAATCCTTTTTATGTGCAGGTTTTCTGCTGTTCGTTCTTGTGCGCAAGATTCTCGCTTTCCCAGTGTGGTACCGCACTTTTTCCCGAGCACCTGACGCGCTCCCAGTTGGGTCCCGTATACTTCACAGGCGCTTGGCGCACTCACGCTTGGGTCTCGTGCACTTTCCTCGCCGTCCTGCGCACTTCCAGCTGGGTACCGCACATTTGCGGTCAGGTCAACACTCACCGGTAAACTCTTAGCCGTTTTTTGATGTATTAGTTCTACAAATATCATTACCACGGTTATCATTATATACTTACATACATAGTACCTTAGACTAACAGTATGGCTCACAATACCCCGCTCCTCCGCTCCGAACTGGGCCGTCCTTTCCCATCCCTAGTGATCCGGCGCCATACCTCTCCTCCCTAGTGATGCAGCGCCGTCCTACCCCGTCCCTAGTGGTCCGCTGTATGTGTATAGATTAGGCTGGCACACTCGAGCGTACGGATTAGTCCGGCCACAACGGGGGAGTGGGGTTCCTACCTCTGTAAGCATACGCATCGACCGAGACGGCCACGAGCGGGAAAAGTGGGATCAGTTGAGACAAATCGGGGGGAACTTTCGATCTGAGTAAGCAAAGCATTGAATACGTATCGACCGGGCTGGCTACAGAATATAGGCCGACTTTGCCGTTGTGGAAGCCTATCTTAGTGCTTGGTCGTAGGTCCGAACCCTCCCCCAACCGGACGTCGAGGGGTTTAACCCAGGGATGTGCGGAAATTTAATTCAGTAAACAAAAAGTCGAGTTTGTCAGAAAACAGAAACAGAAGGCGCACGCTGCCAGAAAACAGAAATTTTCGCACACACACACGGTCCGACCTCTTCCATCTGACACATAACGCCTCGTGCCGTAGCCTGGGGCGGAATTCACGAAGCGCTAACCACGTTTTAACCATGGCTACCGTAACCACGGTTAGGCACATCGTTTGTGAATCGGTTGGCCTCAAACCATGGCTAAACCGTGGTTATCGTTTCGTGAATTCCTGCCCTGGTCGGGAGAGATTTACTTGGCAAGGAATGACGCAGTGATCAATGTTGTGTGGTCGCTTTTTCCCTCCCCATCTTGGGATCTAGCGCAGCACCGCATACAAACATTTTGCCCAAAAATTCTCTAGAGCCATCATTGATATCTCTTCAAAATCACAAAGTCACATCTGCCACTACCACAGTGGCCGTTTTCTGCTTAAACGGGATCACTGAATCTGGAAGTGTTCCGGTAATCTCCAAATAGTCCGCGTTTTGAAGGTAGTTCACGAAAAAAGGTCTCCGAGCCCCTCAAAAAATCGAAAGTTCCGCTGTGGTCCTGATCTCGATTTTGAAATGTCGAATATTATTCGAATATCCGAATAGGGTTCAAATATTCGAATAGTTGGGCCACTTTTCGAATGTATTCATTCATTCGGAGACTTTCAAAAGGCATTATTCGAATGTATTCATTTATTCGGAAATTTTTAAAAGGCCTTATTCGAATGTATTCATTTATTCGGGATATTTCAGAAGGCCATATTCGAATGAATCCATTCATTCGTAAACTGGGATCGAATGCCCATGTATACTCTATTCCTATACATTGGATCCGACTCACTCATTTTCAGATATTCATCCGAATGAACCGAAATTTTCATGATTCAAAATCCGATTCACCTAAAAAATATCAAAATCCGAATGATCCAAATTCTGAATCACCGAAAAAACGTCAAAATCCGAATGATCCAAAATCCGAGTCACCGAAAAAACGTCAAAATCCGAATGATCCAAAAACCGATTCACCGAAAGGTGCCATAAGTCGGACAATGACTCGGGTACCGAATACCCGGGATATTTCATGATTCGGAACGGATGTGTGGGTAGATTCAGCATGTACTGTTACTCAAAAAAGGGTAATATATGATTTCATGACTCGACATTTCATTATACTGTAGCCATGCAGGTGCGTATTTACACTCCGGACATCCAATCGGCGCGCATTGCGAAATTTCCGCCGCGTTTTCTGCGCATCGTTAGCGCAGCAGATATTGCGCATAAGGGATAGGGTATACTATTGCGACACGCGGTCCCGTCGCTTTGCACAGCGACAGCGACAGCCTGTCGCGTAGCTCCTACCCTTTAAAGGCAGTGATCCCGATAGAAAAAGTAATGGAGAAAACTGCGGAAATCTGGGTTGTTCGAAAACAGCTGAAGAACTGCGAAGGCTCCGCGGCTACAAATGCGCTAAGATTAGAGTTAATAAGGCACAAAGATGCCAATCCGTGCACAGGTGCACAGCGCCGCTCGTAGAAAATGGAATTTGCTGTTGTGTCTGGTCAAAATTCTGCCACGTGCACAGCAACTAGTAATGTAATTTACGAGTATACACACACAATTTTTTACAAAAAACAAGTACAAAACTGTTAGTGTTAAAGAAGTTATAACAGTAGAGCTCTAGAAAGGCCGTATCGACTGTCAAAAGTCAATTACTGATAATTAGTTTTGAGCCAGTTGATGACCCCTGATACTACAAAGCATCACTAGAGTCGTGCACCAGAGAAAAATCTGCCGATTTTAGACGGCTATTTTAACCTCCAACGAGCTTTTTCATGCTTTTTTCTTATAGATCGCACAACGAACCAAGGAAGACTTTCCCAGGAAAAACATGACAAACATATTCCATCGTGAACGCTGCCTTCAAGGGGTATGGTGCACTTTGTCGCTGTAATGAGCGACAGGCATGCAATCTAACACAAATCGCCGCGAGCTGCGCATCGTGGCAACGACGTCGGTCGTCGTAGATACAGTTTTCGAGTGTGGGTTGCAGCGGCACTGCAAATGTGCCGAAGCGTGTCTCTACTACTGTCGCTGTCGCTGTGAAGTGCACTGCGACAGCGACAGTCTAAAGGGGTCTGCAGAGTTCCGGCGACCGGCGATCGGTCGCCGAGCGTCAGACTGGGGGCGTGGCCTAATCTTGTCGCCGCGACCGATGAAGGGGGGATACCAGAGTTCACCGTCGTCGATTATGGTGTCGGTGGTTCCATTGCGGCTGTGGTGTGGTGGCTGACGCCCGTGTGGAAATTGATGACTTACACGACGTTTTGTTTTCGCAATTCACTTTTTTGGCATACTCGTTATGTTCTGATGCTCTGTTTCCTCCGTACCTTCCTGCGTTCCTCTCTATTGAATCTCTGCTTTGTTTTATTTATGAGAAAATTCACTTTGTGCTTTCTGGTTTCAGGCTGGCTCTCCGAAAGGGCTTTTATTTTGGAAACGCCTCGAAATTCTCATGGCGAATATGGACTCAAAATGTTGGAATAGATTCAAGCTCGTGCAGAGCGCGGACTCCAAAAATTCGAAGGTGTGTTTTTGGTAATTTTTATATTTCGTACGTGTTATGAAATAGCACAGGTGGCTGATGTAAGGGAGTAGATAAAGTGCAATTGCTTCTGAAAATTAACTCAAAATTGGCCTGAAAAAGAATAAAAATCATAATTTCGTCGAAAGAGCCATTAATTTTCCTCAATTTCTTCTTGTTATGTTATGAAGATGTCATTCACGGTTTGCCTGGGCTCCCTGCAAATTTCTAGGCTGCAGGGAAACGACCGCTCAATATTCCAAGATTGAAATAGGGGGAGGGGGTCGCATTTCTACGGACGAATAGTAGCGCCATGCTTCACTATGTAAAGCCTGGCTTGCTCGGATGAGTGCGGGCTGAGTAAGCAGCGGAGCGGTCGGTCATTGCAAGGTATAATAGTGATAAAGGGATTTTTACATGATTAGTCCGATAAGCCTTACGTCGACCGGCTCAAAATGAGGGAGCTAGGCTCTACCTGCGGCCTCGGTCATATTTGACCGATCGACGTAGCCAGCTCGGTCGTTTATCATGAAACACGTGAATGAGGAGGGGTGAGAAAAATTCTCGTGTGGCCGAAGCCACCGATATTCTCATAATATTAAGTAATAAATGAATGATATCACTGATATCATTCCACATATTTCATACATATTCGCCACCTCGGCCACACCGTGTGTTTTTTCAACCTTCCTCGTCCATGTTTTTTCATGTGTGCTGACCAAGTTGGTCACGGCGTTTTTTTTTTTCGACCAACCATGACCGAGGTCTACCGTCAGATTAGTATCGGTTATGCGTTTTGTAGAGATTCTCAAGTCTATGCTTCAGCCATGCGCATCGGTTTTCAAGGAGGTGACCAATTCTCAACTGGTAGACAAAGAGCCGATAATTTTATGGACGGACGAGATGCGTTTCTCACTCATCGATCAAGTTAAGGATTTCGCACACCTCTGGGATACGAAATCCCATCGATTCAAAGACAGCGGCAACAATGACCTGAATTGGTTCGAAATAGCGGAGTCGCTGAATACAGAGTTCAATACGCAGATGAGAGGTAATATTGTTATTAAATCGGATTTTTCTAATCTAGAAACAATATTCCCCAAATTCTTTTCAGGAGCGGACGCCAAGAAGCAGTTTAAGAATCTCAAGGATGCCTTCTTCAGGAAGAAGAAGTCAATTAGTATGATAACCACGGGGTCTGCTGTCGAAGCTGTGCCAGAAAAATGGCATTTTTTCCAACCGCTTATGTTTCTGCTTGGAACGGTCGATCAGGGGTAAGAGTTCGATTCTTCGAAAAGTGATTTCAACTGTTTTTCGTTCCTTCAAATTGATTTTTTTTTCAGAACCCGGTTGAGCAACGTCGGTACCCGTGAACACTTGGTGCCGCAATGTCGCTCCCCGTCGCCCGTACCAGTATGCTTGAGCCCTTCAAGCCCCTTATGCGCAACGCCAGTCGAAATGGCAGAGGAAGTGAGATTTTAATATTCAGTACTGTATATATTCACCAGACGCAAAATACCGTGCGGTGCCGTTTGCCACCAGGCCATAAAATGCTTTTCAACTTCATTAGAAAGCTCGAGTCAGTCGGTCTGATATAGAAATACTGCTGATATCATCATTTCATGCCCTTATGGCAATCGGCACCGCACGGTATTTGGAGTTCACTTAATTAAAGCCTAGCTTGTTCGAATGAGACCGGGCGGAGTAAGCAGCGGAACGGTCGGTCATGGCAAAATATGACAGTGCTAAGGACAGTTTGACATGATAATCCGGATAAGCCTAACTTCGACCGGCTCAAATGAGGGAGCTAGGCTATATATAATCCGCCGAAACACTCATCGGTCATATTCATTAAAATGTTTCAGACTGTAGCCGAGAGTTTTGAGGAAAGCACGCCCATCTTTCCAAAAAGAAGAAAAGTCGGCGGGCAGAGGAATGCGGGTGTGTTTCGAATTTTACACCACTTCATTACGTGTTCATTCTTCTTATATTTTCAGCAATTTCAAAAATATCCGAGACCTTGGACTCAATCAGGGAGAAGAGACAGCGCGATGAATACGACGTATTCGGTAGGATATTGTGTTTCTCTTCATTTTTTTAATTATCGCTTTTTCTCTCAGTTGCATTCCAGGCAGACCAGCGCATCTAGGAATAGCGGTATAGAGCTTCGGGGAACCGATCAGCTCCTAAGGTTAAAACATGCCTGTTGAAGTGACAAAACATGTTTACCTGCAATTACCTATCTGAACACGTTTGTTCGATACGTATGATTTGTTTAGGAGCAGAACGGTTCCCCGAAGCTTCATACTCGCACTCCGCATCTTGTGGTGCATCATACCGATACCGGAGGAGGGGTGGGGTCTTTTGTTGGATTTGGAGTAGGGAGTGTCCGCCAAGGGCTGCTAAAGCATACAGTCTACGGCAATCAAGAAAAGGCGAAAATGTGGTCGCGTATTTTCATTAAACACAGTGTAGCCGTGCCTGGCTGAATTCCATGTTTGCCATCGATTGATTGGAAGTAGATGATAATTTTTTCCTGGTTTGCGTGCCCTTTCTGCCTACCCGATTTTTTTATGTTTTTCCCGCGTGTATCCTCTGTTTCGAAGCCAAATTTACTGTTTTCCTTCGCGCGCTCGGGCGGGGCGAGGGCTGAGACAGCTAGAAAGTATGAGGGAGAAGGAGACGCAGCATACGCGCGCAGACGCTCGCGATAAACGGGAATAATTTTCACTTCGAAACAGGTGATCTACACAGTATTATAAAAATCAGACCGCAGATTTTATCCTCCGTAACCTGATGGGCATGATAAGAGTGCGGACAACATCATCATCCCATTCATACTCAGATACCTGGCCGGTTTTACGGCGGGTGAATGTCGGTGGCGCCGCGAAGACACTCCGAGGGGACACCGAAATGGCCCGGCGTGCAGTCGACAATCCACCGCCAAACATCCGATTCTCCACCGCCATTCAAACGGTTTCACACCGCGGTGCAACCGAACCAAATTCCCGTTCACACGTTTTCCAACACATCTTTGGTGTTCCCGGGTCCGCACGGGGCTCTCGGGGACATTCCGCTTCTGTGCGAGCGGTTGCGTCGCGTGCGAACTTTATCCGCGGTGGCACCGGCAAGCCGACCCCTCCCCTTATTTGCTCCCGCCGTTGCACCGGCAAGGCCTTTTCTCCCGCCCTACAACTGGCCCCGTTTCTGAGTACTCGTGATGAAATGTGGGTTGGTGGAATGCGGCCCGCGCTGACGAAGAGGTGAGTATGAATAACATTTTATTGAAATTGAAATTACATGCCTCCCTCCTCTCCCGCGCCTTCCGCCCCGCCACAGCGGTGTCGCTTGACCATTCATATTCTCCTCTCGCATCGCCAAGGTATTTGGGGACTATCCTAGACGGGGGGGGGGGCACTCAAGGTTCAGGTCAGAAACGAAATGAACCACCGATCTATAACGGTATCAATCGAAGTATTTTTATAGAATTTCATCAGCAACAATGATTGATAGCAGCATCAAGCATCTTTTATCTGGTTTTCCATTCATTTATATGAGAAAATCTTGGGTGCCCCCCCCCGTCTAGGATAGTCCCGATATTTGTTGGTTACATTTCTTGTTACGCTAAATTACGTCAATTTTTACGTGGGGGGGGGTGTCGGTGGGTCACAGATGCAAAGAGCACCAACTCTGACTGGGGCCTAATGACCTTCCAATACTCGTGAGAAAAATGTTCATGAAATTGGAAATATTCATATATGTGAAAATGAAATTTTTTCCGATATTAAATGCCTGATAGCGTTATCAGTAATTGTACCCTAAAAACCCCATGGGAATACTTCGATTTCTGAAAGTGGTATGAGTCCTGAAAACGGATGCAGGTTTTCCACACTCTTATCATGGCCACAGCCCTGGCTACAGAATACTTAGTGAGCATACGCGACCGTACCATCACCTTTTCCTGTTGCCGTGCACAGTATGCTTTGCTTTTACTGTATGCCGTGCACTGTATGTCTGACGGGTGCCCTTTACCCGCGGACTCAATTCACAGTAAAATTCCTATCCCCTGCAATATTTCACATTTCGGAACATCGTTTTCACGTAAACTTCGTCTGCGAGGCTGTTTGAGATGCGAAACATGCGAGTGGAGTACGTACTCAGAATTTCAGAAGATAACAGTAGCTTACGGTGCTTTTACCGTAGTAGGTCAACGTTTCGAGTACGACTAAAACTTTGCTATCGGTGGCTTCTTGAGGCGCGGATCACGAATTTTTTATCTATCCTAGGCGGGGGGCAGGGTGGAGCAGGCCGTTGCGCCTACTTTCGGCGGAGCTACGACCCCCCTCACAGGCCTCGGTCATAGTTGGCTGTTCGGTGTTGCCAGCCCGGTCGATAATCATGGCAGACATGAATGAGGTGGGGTATTCTTCCACATAGTTCATACATATTGACCACGTCAGCCACACCTGGCCACACCGGGTGTTTTTTGCAACCTCCATCGTCCGTGTTTTCCATACGTATCGACCGGGCCGGCCACGATTTTTTTTCAACCAATTCTGACAGGAGCCTTATTCATAGAAATGAACAAAACTCTTATGGAACATGCATGATACTGCTCTCAATTATTGTTGTTATGAGAACACGATAGAAATATTTAGATTGATAGCGTTCACGATGGGTGGTTCATTTCATGTGTCTTGAGTCCTTCGTGCCTCCTCCTCCCCCTCCCAGTCTAGGATAGCGCCGAATACGTTATTCTTCTCTCGATTGAGAATGAGTTTGCTGGGCTACGACATGTTTATTGTAATTTGGTTACTGCATCCCACCGTAACCCTTCGAAAATCGGAAGGACGACAACCGATTCGTGATCAAATACCCAAAGATCCTCTCTGGGTAAAGTTTGAATCGAGACGGAGACTGACCTAGCTACCATAAACAGTTCAACACCGCATTGCCGTTCAGTCCGCAAAGTGCACGCTGATTGCGAAAGTGTGCTGCGGCGCGGTTGCGAGTATCTTCAGACAGGGATGTGGGATCACCCGGGCGGTTTTTCCCTTGGTGCCCGGGTGATCCCTCCGCCCGGGTGATCCCACATGCCTGTCTGAGGATACTCGCAACCGCGCCGCAGCACACTTTCGCAATCAGCGTGCACTGTGCGGACTGAACGGCAATGCTGTTGATGAATTTTGGAATAGTGCGCGAAAACAGGTTCTACCTTTTTTGGAGCCTGACACTGTTTCATGTTCTGATATTTACTATATTAGCGAATAATTTGCTTCATGTCGGTGAATAGGTAGTACTGTTCGCAGTCAGAATTGGCATACACGTTATTTTGCGGCATGGAAATCTTGCTCCCCATCCGATGTTGACATTTGGGTAAATGGGAGCCGCAGGACGGAACTCAGGGGGGAACGCATGGAAGGGAGGCATGTAAAGGCCGGGTATGGAAAAAAATTGTTCGGCAAACTCAGGCGCACCTTAGGTTTCCAAAGTTATGTCGTTGCTGTCATAGCAGCGCGTCGTCCTGTTACAGGAGCACGCGGCCGTATTGATGTCGAACTAGACCCCCCCGCTGTTTGTGAACGAGGGAAAATGGGATTACTTTTTGTTGTTTATCATATCAATCGATTTTATCGACTGGTACTGTGCTTCTTCGGATGGGGTGGGTCAGGGAAAACGGCTAACAAGTTGAGATTAGTTATTGATAATTTATTCAACCGATATTACTTGGAAAATTTTGATGATTTCTGAAGGATGATACGACGTAATATCAAGAAAATCAGATCACTCTAACAAAAAGGAGCTCGGTATTTTCAAACAGCCAAAAAACGTGGAAATCATGATTTCAATCGTTCTATCGTGCTTCTCTGGGCTAAATTCCGGTCCGCAATTGCGTCTCGACACGCTTTGCGGCCGCACGCGCTCGAGTCAGTCGAGTTTCCAGCGCCAAGGCTGACTCGATATGGGTTTTTTATACAGTTTTCGTCAATTTTGTTTAGTTTCCAGTTTCTGAAACCCACCTAGAGTCAACAGATCGGCGGCTGCGGCGCTGGAAACTCATCTGACTCGAATGCGCGCGGCCGCAAAGCGTGCCGAGACGCAATTGCGGATCGGAATTTGGCCCAGAGAAGCAGAGTATGTTCTACATTTTTTCTTTCATTCAATAACGGCATTAATTTTCAGGCGAGTACTGCGCTGGGGTCCTCCGCAAGTTGAACGGTTTCGACAGCGATGGGGCCATTGGCCTGAAAACGGAGATGAACTACATGCTCGTAGACGCTGAGCGTTCAATGATGACCAGCCAGCCACTCGCGACTAGCCAGTCTCCCGCGACAAGTCACCCAAGGCAGTGATTTCTGAATTTCATTATGCCATTATCATTTTGATCACTATGTGATTGTTTATTTGATCAACATATGTTTTGGGATCTTATGATAAGTGAAGTGAAATGAAGTTTGTTAGCGTAGCATTTATTCATAAAAATGGTAACAGGAGAGCTATCGTAGGCTCATCGCACGCCCTCACGGGCACAAACGTATCTCTTCAAATGGTCGCGGATTTGTTTTGCTTCGCTTGTGATGTTCCCGGTTGATCCGGCATCTTCAATCTCAAGGGCGAAATGTCCATCCGTACCGTAGCGTTGCTCGACTGCTTGCTTACCGACAGCGTCGATTAGCAGATTGTGGAGAATCTGAAAAAGGACAAATGTGAGTTAGAGTAGGAGGGGAAGTTGTGATGACGAACCATTATGGCTAGAGTGATGCCTTTAATCATGTCGGGTTCGCCATAAATAGGTTTCACTAGGATCCGGAAGCGTGACGCTAGGATCCCAAAATAATTCTCGACCACACGCCGGGACCTAAATGAGGGTGTTGACAAGGCACAATCGGGAAAGAGCGTTTTAAACGTACCCTGAGTGGACGCGGTTGAAGATTAAACATTTCGGATCTCTGTCAGAGTCCTGTTTGGAGTAGGGCCTTATGAATCGCGCGGTCTGGCGGAAGCCCTGATCCACTAATATATGGTGTGGAACCTGAAAAAAAGGCTGAACATTTGGGTATGAATGTTATTAAATCAAAATTGAAAGCTTTTTATTAGATGACACGGAAATGCAACAATCGTTCCATGCAATAAACATTTTTTACCGTTCCGATCGTGCCGAGTTTCACTGCGTTAGGGAAATCCTCGAAGTGACTCTCCAGAAATGTTTTCATTTCGCTATTGGCGAATATACCAGCGTCAGAAGAACGACCCCGTGCTCCTGAATTCCTTCATAGTTATCTCACATACTTTAGTTATGAAGAATTTACAACTAACCAAGATCATATATAAGGCATCGATAGTCAGCGTCTACCAAGGCCAAAAGAACGACGCTGTAGAAACCCTTATAGTTATAGAAATCTGACCCGCTTCGTCCAGGGCACTGCAAGAAGTCGGTTTTCCAAGAGAATTAAAATTTTCACATTATTTTTCTGATTTTCAAAATTTGTCTTATTACGAGCAAACTATAGAAAATACTGACAACACACGCGACGTGCTTTCCATCTAAAGCTGCGACAGCTGCTGGGTATCCATACTGAAGCCGGAATTTTTCCGCTGAGTTTTTCCACGTATTTTTAGTGGGCGCTGGGAAGGCTGTGTCGTGTAGCTCTAAAAGCAAAATATCAAATGTAAGCGTTATAACCTACGGAACTGATTCCTCACCTTGTATGATTGCCTGAACGACCTCTTTTATTACCGACGAAGCAGTGGATTCCCCGATCCCGAATTCTCCAGACAATTGGCAAAATGATGAACCATGTCCGATGAACCTACAACTTGTTCGCTCAGAGACAAATAATTCGCCAGATCATAAGAAGTCCAATCACCTCAAAAACAAGCAAAGGCGGTGCCTCGTACTGATTGGCCCGCGGTGGTTATTTCCGTGGGATATTCGGGCGGCCAGTCTGCTGTGAATCACCTCGAACTCCTGTGGATACAGTCGAGTGAACTTGTGAAAACTTTGAGGGGTGAGTCCCCCAAGGTAAGCATCAAAGATTCGGAATCGAGTTTCCAAATATGGAAGATGAGCCTCATTCACATAGGTTCGTCCGTATGAAGATAATAGATATGCAAGGCACTCTAGCACAATAATCAGATCATCGTCAGTGTCATCAGAGTAGGCGCTCATATTCTAAAATGAAGTTCAGAAAAAATATCACGGAAATTATCACGCATAAGTGTGTATCCAGGAAAATATCACGCATAATTGTGGGGGGGGCGAGAAATTTTTGCATTCACATGATGTTTTCACACCGTCCTGTGGATTTAATGAAGTCTCAAGCATATGCGAAACGTTACCACAAATGGTTTGACCCCTAGGTGAGCGAAAATTCGAAGTGAATGCTAGATTTTCCCGTTTCCCCGCTCCGCAATATTAGGCCGAAAAGCCTCGATTGTTGCCTGAATTGACATTGGATCATTTGAGGAAGAAGTAGGCACTAAAAAGACGAAAACGGAGTAGAAAAAATTGAAAATGAGCATTCGATTGGAATTGTGGACGGTTAACTGTTGCCTTGTCCGCAATTGCGCACCGCAAACGTCGGATTTGACGCAGGACTTTCACTAGTCGCCGGCGACAAAAATGTTTTCGAACATTATTGACGCGGCGTCGGTTGCCGCTCGCTGGGGCCGTCGCGGCGTCAATACACTCTGTGATCCCCCCTCGTCGCCCATCACGCCGCGTCGGTCGCCCCCGTCGCTGAAAGTGATCGATATTGCATCACCCAGCGTTGTTCGTCGCTGCGAGCAACGCCGCAACTTGAACTCTGCAGACCCCTTTAGGCCATCCGTGATCCCACCTGTATCGTCCATGAGCCAACCTAGGCCGAGCCCGACGGGATGCTGCAATGGCATTATTGGTACCATTGGTCCAACGTCCATCGGGGTGAAACGAGGGGAGGAGGCGTCCCAGGGCGGGTTATCGGAACACGAATTTGTGAAATTGTTTTGAGTGCTCTATGCAAATACGTGTCGACCTAGAGGGACTAGGCGGGACTGCGGACGAGCCAGGACCTATTGGAGAACAGCATTTCAATTCCGTTTTGCGTGTTTTACTCGTATATCGACCTAGTGAGACTGCGGACTATCGTCCAACTATGAGGACGTCTAAGCACAGGACGCAGGGTTGTAACACAACCAATGACAAGCAGAATACTCTCGGGTTGCGTTGGAGGTTGCGAATTCCCAACAATGATAATACAACGATTTCATCTGGTTAAGAATTTTCCATACTTCGCTCGAAAAACGCTAGAACACTTTCTTATATCGCTGATCGTCATACTCTTCACGAAGAGAGCGGAGCTAACCTAGTTTCCTTTCTCAGCAGAGAACCTACAGCAGAGAGGCCGACATTCGAGCTCTGCCGATGGTTGGCAAGATGCCTACGATGGAACGGCCTATTACGACTGCACAATCCATTAGAAGAGAAAATCGGGTTCTAGCGACGTTCGTTCAAACCAGCCATTTCTTGCCTCGTCGCTAAATTTGTAATTTCTTGTCATAAATGTAAACGCACCAGTCACGCAGTACGCAGTTTCTGTTCACGGGTGGCTATCCTTGTATCCTAAGCGGGGAACAAGCGAAAGTAACCAGACCGAAAAGAAACGCGCGGACAACTAAATCTGCGCCCCAATACTCCGCGCACAGGACATGCTTCACTACGGCGTCGGAGGAAGCCTCTACCGGTGAGGGGCCATCTAATCTCGGAGCTATAGGACGTCATCGGATACGGAAGTTTGGAAACTTCCATACCACCCGACATCAACACTGCCTTTGCATATGTACATACAACTGCCGCACAGTTGCATCAAAAGATGATCTTCGCACACTCTTTCTTAGAAGCCGTCAGATCAAGTACGATGTTATCGCTTTGCTGGAGACTAAAGACAGGACGGGAACCGTTAAAAAGACAGATCACAACAAGCTTATCGTCCTCGGAGCCAAATAGGATAATAAGAACATCGGCGGAGTTGGATACCTCATTAATTCGACGGTGCACCAGATTCTTGGTAGATTCTCAAAAAATCATTAGTCCACGTCTCGGCGTTCTGCGTTTGAGAACCGAAGAGCAAGGAATTGTGTATATTATCAATGGATACGCCCCAACCTCTGCCACTGCGCAAGAAGAGCATGAAGAGTTTTATGAGCTTCTGGAGAAGACTGTACATGAGGACAGAAGCTAATATAAGCTAGTTGTTGGTGACTTCAATGCGATCGTCGGTACGAACAACAATGACGGCGACTGGAGATTAGGACTGCATGGAGCTACTTTTCGAAATGAGATTGGAGAACGACTGCTAGACTTCCTGTCGGCATGCCGCCTCTTTCACGGAAGCCCCATGTTTGAAAAGCCATCAAATCGACGATAGACCTGGGAAAGCCCGAATGGTCAAATAAGGTCGGAGGTAGATCACACCTTGATTAACAGACGCTGGAGCTTGTTTGACGTGTCGGTGCTGCCTTCATTTGACACCGGCTCGGATCATCGTCTTTTACGTGCCAAGATATCGCTCAATAAGAAGATCTTCAGACGTGATACTCACAGGCCGGCACCTGTTCGGTTCCCCGTTTTCGAGGCTGAGGTGTTGGAATCCGCTCTCAAATCCTACGCATGCGATCTTCACGAATATCAAACGGTAGTCCACGAAAATCTAGCCAAAAGTCTAATCGAGTGTGCGGAAATTTCGCGTCCAGCCGGAACAACACCCATTCCAAGGCTCAATAGCCTCGCCACTGCGCTCTTGGAAAAAAGAAGAGCTGTTAAACAAGATTCCAATGCCACCCATCTGGAGAAAGTCACCATCAACAAGTCATGCCGAATCGCTGTTAAGGAGTCGTTGCAAGCGTACAGAAGAACGAAGTTGCTGGAAACGGCTGAAAAACGGATAAGTATAAAGCTCTGCAAGCGCGATTTCAGTGATCAGAAAGCTGACGTATGGGCCCTCAAGGACAGAAATGGAGTAGTGCAGGCATCTCGAAGGATCATGGAAGACATCACTCAAGAATTCTACACGGATCTCTTCCGCTCATCCACACTAGCTCCAAGATGAGCAACGCCAACAGATTGAACGGATCGGCTGAAAAACCGATCAGTATAAAGCTCTGCAAGCGCGATCTCAGTGATCAGAAAGCTGTCGCAAGGGCTCTAAAGGACAGACCCTGCTGCCATTTATAGTCTTGTTGATGGTGAACTTCTCCAGATGAATGGCATTGGATCTTGTTTAATGTCGTTAGTGCTGTTAAGGAGTCGTTGCAACCTCCTTAAAGGCACCGTCCAACCTCAGAGGTAACTTTTAATATTTTGGTCCGGTGGCAGTATATAGTAACCCTGCCAAACGCGAAATCTCAGTTCGCGCAAACAAGCGAGAAAAGCGAGGAAAAAGTCGGCCACGCCCCCCTGAAAGAAAAAGTGGGTAACGCCCACAACCAGGTTTCCGACCTCAATAGGGAAGAGACGCTTTGTGTTGATTTTGTTCAAAATCTATTTTCTTCCTTTTGTTTTCGGTCTGGATTTATATTGTGACCTGCTTCAGAATGATTGCTGCGAATAACGAGAAAATACAGGCTCGAAACCACTCGTCCGTCAACTTCTACCAGTTTAAATTCAAAATATTTGAGGAGCCGTAACTCAGTTCGTAGTGAGTACTGAGCGATTCTGGAGACACCATTGTGATCAGCGTGAAATTTTCTCCAAGATAGGCAGAAAAACGAGAAATCGATTCTGAGCTTGGACTGTGGCTTTAACAGCACTTAACGACATTAAACAAGATCCCAATGCCACTCATACTCCTTAACATCAAATTGCGTACGTACGGTGTTCAGAGTTCATTCGCGATGCGACGTTAGAATCAGCCTACGTATCGGTCAAACGACGCCAAAAATCGATAAACAGACTACAGTTTCGTGTTTAGCACTCCAAATAGGTGTGCACAGTAGAGTGAGGACCGAATATTCGAGCTCGAATAAATATTCGAATTTTTCGAACGAGTTTTCACTCGAACATTCGAATATTCGAAAAGTGTGAATATTCTAATATTATTCAAATTCGACTATTCGGAAAAGGTGAATATTCGAATATTATTCGAATTCGACTATTCAGAAAAGGTGAACATTCGAACATTATTAAAATTCGATTATTCGCAGAGGTGAATATTCGAACGTTATTCGAATTTGAATACCTGAGCTGATTTAACAAAAAATATGAAAATCAGCTCTAATGTATGAAGGAATCGACATACCTTTCAAGACTGAATTCGTTTTCTTCATTACTCCATTGTTCCAATTTTCCGAACGTAAGAGCTAAATTTTTTTCCCCACACCGTCTGATGAGGCTACTAGGGCGGTTCTAACAGGGGGAGCCACATGGCAATCGCACTTGGCCACGCACATTTTTTCATGCCGCTGCGCAATGATAACACCAACCATAGCTTCGTTGGGTGGAGCCATGTACTCCACCAACCTTCACCTCTGGGCAGGTGAAGGGGGAACCTCCATCATTGGGAAAACCGGTGACAACCGGTGAAACGCCCCGAAAAAGAATGAAAGTGACCCAACACTCGTGCAAGTCATTTTCAAGATTGGGTGGGTGTCACTGCCGGTTTTTCGTCCATAACTTTTTTGTGCTTGGAGATAGAATTCCGCGTCAACTTGTGCTTCCAGTTTGGAAAAATATTTTCTCGATCCTTCAGCTTTATTCATTTTACGAAACACCGGTTTTTCGCCTATAACTCTTTAACCTGGTGAAGGTTGTTTTTGAAATCTACGTAAAATTGTGCGTCGAATGATATATCGGGTTCCTAATTTTGCTCGCTCCATAAGCCAGCCAGGTCGGTGGAGCCGAGCCCCGTTGTTGGCTCCAGGAGAACTCTGCGCCTCTCATTTAAACCATAGAGGCGAGAGCACCCTATGGAGATAACTATGGAGCTCGGCTCCACCGATCTGGTTGGCTTATGGGGCAAGCAAAGTTAGTTAGGCACCTAGAATAAGCTCCTTAGGCTAAGTTAGAGCGGAAAATTTGATTTTGTAGCATTCTTTGCGTTGTAGCCCGTACAGGTTTAGAGATGTGTCGCGCCTCATTTATTTCAATTGTAGGTGGAAATAAAGCTCTAGAAGAAGAATTCAACTTGTTATTGCCGCTCACTTCGTAGTTGCGCGATATTGCTATGGGTGCTTAAATTATTCGTCATTCGAATATTCGAATTTCGAATATTCGTTCGTTTGAAATAAAAAATGAACGAATTTATTCGAAATTCGTTCGCTCGGAATGGAAAATGAACGAATTTACCGTATTTCCTCTAATACAAGTACACCACTTTTTGAAGTACACCTCTAATAGAGAAGTACACCTAAAAGGGAAGGCTGAGTATTAGAAGTACACCCTCTATTTGAAGTAAACCTCTATTAGAAGTACATCTAAAATAGAGGTCTGAATATTAGAAGTATACCCTCTATTTGAAGTACACCTCTTTTAAAAGTACACCTCTTTTCGGAATGTAACTCCGGTATTCGGGTGTTTGACAATTTGAATGTGGCATTTTCAAGAGACCAATTTGAATGAGATGTTTTTTTTTCAATATAATGAGGTTTAAATATCCACAACAACTACTGGCCACCCCTTTCTCTGTCTAAGATTCCTTGTATGGGACAACTTCCATGTAGACTTCAGCGAACCTCAAATGATCAAGAAAAAACAGAGCTGAAACTCGATATTGTTGCTATTCACGGTCAATGCACGAAGTTTTTTTTAGGTAATTTACAAATATTGATAATTGATTGGGATTTACATATTCATCCAAAGCTTACTTGTTTTGGCCCAAGATGCTGACTTTAACGGTCCTTGAAGAGCCAAGATTCCCCAGCTTTATGAAAAATTAATCATTCATTTAGAGAAGTCGTTTATACGACGAGGAAACCAGGGCCCGTAGCAATCCCTTCGAAAGGTGGGAGCTCATAGCTGCCTCCCCGGCGCGAGGTGGTGGCTCACATCGCAGGCGAAAGAGGTGGTGGCCGCCCTATCCTAATGCACGTGTGCGTGCTGAGGTGGTGACTTCGCTCGCAGCCGAATGTCACCCACCTCGGCATGCAGCTATGGACCTCAGGTCTGAAGGGGAGCCACGATCTGCGAGTGGAAAGTGAAAATAGCGCGCACATTGCAGAGGCACGTAGGGAGGGAGCCAAGTCATGGGTCGTGCATGACCGAGATGGTGGCGGCGCTGGGAGTAGAACACGATCCCTTGATCTTGCTGACGACGTTTGACCATCTCCGTTGGGTTTCAAGTAAAATTCTGAGTTTT
Source organism: Aplectana chamaeleonis (assembly GCA_029168955.1). Classification (NCBI taxonomy): domain Eukaryota; kingdom Metazoa; phylum Nematoda; class Chromadorea; order Rhabditida; family Cosmocercidae; genus Aplectana; species Aplectana chamaeleonis. Next base: position 60,909 of record JAPDOI010000122.1, read on the forward strand.
GGGCTGATCATGCGAAAATTCCACGCAGTGGCTGTGAATTGGGCATTGAAATGAAAGCCTCCCCTACCATGTGATAAATCTTGGAGAAAAAGTCTTTATGAAGCCTACAACAACGAAAAACGCTTCAACGGGCTGATTATTGCTACAATGATGTTGGCCGTCTTTCATAATCAGTCGCTCCTCATCAGCTGTTGATTTTTCGCCGGCGCTGTTTGTTTCCTATTACTATTTCTATTTCTGACCCCTCAGGTTGGCTACATTTTTCTCAAAAGACTGTACGTAAAGCGTCTACACTGTATGTTCCATTCCGTATGTTTCCTTCGCGAAAAATCGAAAACAATGCGATCTAGATTCTATAGGCTGAACCGCTCGAGGACTAGGGGGAGCAAGCTTAAGATTTCATATGCAGCTCCGAAGGGCAATATTAGAGCCTGTACCTTTACTTGTAGAGCCGGATCAACTTTTGTCTCTCTTAACCTAGATATTGCACCGGTAGCAGTACCTTCTGCTTTACGGATTTCCAAACGCATTGCGGGGAAGAAGCTATTGTGTTTCTAGGTCCACATGAAGAAAAAACAGTATTTATCCTTTTTTATCTAGTTCGTGTTCTATGTAGTTAGTTGTATTGTAGTACTTGTAGTATCGATGTTCCTTACGCTTGCCTTATGTGGCGTACTCAATAACTAACTAAATAAATAATTAAATGTTGAATTCGACAAGTTTTCATCTGCAGAATGCTTAGCGAATTTTTCGTATGGCTTCATGGTTCACTAATTTTGCTAGCTACGAGATATTTTTACAGATTCTTCGCGATGAAAAGTTTGAGATCGTGTTTCAGTTAATCATATCTCTAACTGGCTCTATTCGTTTCTGATCGAAATGGCACTGATCTTCAACACGTTTTTTTCAGCACATAAGCTTTGTCGGGAAATGGTACTGGATAACCCCACCCCCCCCCAAAAAAAAACCTCACCTACATACTAGCATACCGTGAGACACATCGCGTACAGTGTTTATGAACAAAGTTGATGAAAAAATTTGAACAGCAAGGAAAGGAGGAAACGGCAGCAGCAGTCAAGCATAGCAGCGGTATTGATGGTGATGATCAATTTTCTTTAAAGAAGAAAAGCACAAGAGGTTCATGATTATGAGCTCCTATCAGACAAAAAATCTGGACGATAATTTGTCGAAAGAAAATCCAGAAGTCTGAGAGATACCTATAGAAATTTAAAATTTGTTTTCACTTTTTCGCCTTTGAAACAATCAAGAACAGGCCTACACCACGGTTTCCAAAAGGTAGCTGAGTTATCATCAAAATTGTTGGGTGTAGGTAAAATTCTCGTGATAACTTGTGAACGGTTTCTCAGCCTGAAAAAGGACATTTTTATTTTTCGGAAACATGAAATATTCAAAAACATTAAGATTTGCTTCTATTCTTAACTCACTTTAGTTCGATGTTTGTTAAGCGAATAGCAGCGTGTTCATGCACAAACATGGTTCCCGAAAGAAAAATCATAAGTCCTGTAAGGATAGGTATGATTCTGGAACTGGAACATCCCCTGCTGAGTTCAGAAGAAGGTAAAAATATAGGTAGTCCGAGTGATACTTGGAGGAAAAAGATCAAGTATCACTCTGACTAATTCTAGAGTAATCTGCGGACTTTTCGAAAAAAAAAACAGATAACATGAACTTCTTCGCAAATTCGAAACTTTGTTGTTGTGCAACTGCTGAAAACGTCTAAGCAGAGATAGCCGTGCATAGTTTGTAATAAACTTATCAGAATGGAATGGACTGCAGACCTAAAGCTAATGATTTCGATGGAATAGGTTGCTATTGGCTGTTTCGTTGATCCCACACCCTTGTTAAAACGAAGAATGCCGCCTGCAATATGGTCGCACGGTTCAGTTGGTGTGCGCGCTGTCAATGCGAACAGCTTCCGTGGTTCGACTCCAGCAAATAGCTGATTTTTGCAAATAAAACCATCCTATAGAGAAGGGTCGCTCCGGGTCGGCGACAATAGGTGGCATCTGGGCACGATGTACCGCAGGTCGGTTGCCATCTTTATGTGGTGGCGGCGGAGGGTTTGCTACGGGCCCAGGAGCCACCTATGGTAGACTCTATGTAGACTCTGTGCATTGTGGACGCCAAGAACTCGCCTCTGGAAGGGCTGTTGTCATGTCGTTCACGAATTGCGCTTTTTCAACCGCTCTGGACGGCTCGAAAGGCGATCCGTTCTCTTGTTTTCGAGCCTAATCCTAGTGGTTTCTCTCTTCCTCGTTAAGCACGTGTCAACGGAAACGATACCAAACTTACACAGTTTTTGGAAGAAATTTACTTGGGAAGGGTGTAAATAATGGTTTTGAAAATATGATATTAGTAAATGGGAGCCCTCCATTCGATTGAGCCTAAGTGGCTGAGTGGCTAAGTAAAATTTCAATACATGCACATTTCTGGTGTTATACTGGAAATCTCTGCCAAAATGTGACCAGTCCTACCACTGGAAAATCAAAAATGCGCTGAATAATAGAAGTACACCCTCTATTAGAAGTACTCCTCTAATAGAAGTGCACCAAAAATATAGGACTGAGAATTAGAAGTACAGTCTCTATTTGAAGTACACCTCTAATAGAAGTACATATAAAATAGGGGCGTGAGTATCAGAAGTACATGTACTTCTAAAAGAGAAAATACGGTATTCGGAATTCGTTCATTCGAAATAAAATGAACGAATTTATTCGAAATTCGTTCGTTCGAATGAAAAATGAACGAATTTATTCGGAAATTCGTTCACTCGAATAAAAATATGAACGAATTTATTCGAAATTCGTTCGTTCGGTCTCTTTTCAAAAAGTCATCACTCTAGTTCACAGTGAAGAGGCGCGATACACTCATATAGACGGACAAATTGCCTTCACGCCTGAATGCAACGCGATGCCTGACGTCGCGCGAAATCAGATTGTTGCGGCACTTCTTTCAGTGTTCCTTCATTCCACAACAAAATCTCCCAAAAAAGCAATAAAAAGAAGCTTAGTCGGGATCACTGCATTTCAGCGAACACGAAAACAATGGTACTGCTACAAAAAATGACGCTGGTTGTTTACGAGAAATTGCGTGCGTACGCAGATGCGCGTAATCGCCCCCAGAACGTCCCACTCTGGCACTCAGATGCCGAAAGGCTGCTACCCCTTCCCATAAGATATTGAGAGTGAATCACACAATCATTTCGCTGACGTAGGCATTGTTCAACAGTTTCCACAAATCCATGGGCCCACCTGTCCCTGAGAGCTAACCAGTGGCCGTATTCATTATACTAAGCCGATACTCACGGGAGGGTCCAAAGGATGCTTCGCCGCATACGCCGGCTGGTTCTAAAAACCTTCTCAAAAGGTCCCGCAGCTTCGTGGATACGGCCACAGAGGGCGCGTACGTCTCAGGCGGTGTTCAGAGTTTTCACCGGGCGACGCGATGTCAGTGTGACGGGGTATCGTGTGGCATAGGAATTCAGGGGCACGCTGCGCGAACGCTGGGCGACTACGCGCAATTGCGTACGTACGCAATTTCTCGTAAACAAGCAGCGTCATTTTTTTGTAGCAGTACCATTGTTTTTTGTGTTCGTTGAAGTGCAAGTGATCTGAATATGCTTATTTCATTGCTTTCAATGAAAGATTTTGTTGTGGAATGAAGGAACGCTGAAGAAGTGCCGCAACGAGTTTGATTTCGCGCGACGTCCATGGCGTCGCGTTACATTCCGAGGCGACACGAGTGACGTCGCATGAAGGCAATTTGCCAGTCAAAATGAATGTATCGCGCCTTTTCACTTTGAACACCTAGCGAGACGTCGTTTGGCCGATACGTAGGCTGATTCTAAGGTCGCGTCGCGAATGAACTCTGAACGCTGTACGTAGGCGATTTCGCGTGAGCAAGCAACAGCACATTTTAATTAAAGTTAACAACAGTTCCTTCGTGTTTGATGCAAAAATGGTTCTAAATATGCTCATTTTTATGTTTTCATTAAGGGGTTTGGATGTATTAATGTAAAACCCTTGAAGAAAACCGGCAACGAGCAAACCTTCGCGCGACGACCATCGCGTCGTGTCGCAATGCAATGCGACGCGATCGACGCGGAGCGATTGTCATTTACGCGTCAAATCCTATGTATCGCGCCACTTCACTGTGAACCCCTAGCGACGACGCGACGAGACGTCGCTTGATCGATGCGTAAGCTGATTGTAATGACGCGTTGAGCCGCGAATGAACTCTGAACGTCCGTCTTAGGGCGTAGTAGCTGTATCGCGGCGCGGCATGGTATTGATAGAGCGCAGCGAGCAAAGAATACGGCGGCCTATCATAACGTTGAGCCGCTAAACAACTCTGCTCTGCCCCTTTGAGTCTACTCGGTTGTTCATCTAAAAACGGGATATTTTTTGTTGACTCAAACTGCGTACCCCATCCTCGCGCGTTGTGCGCAGTTCAAACCTATGCTGAAATGGGGACCCAGAATGAAGCCGTGGCCTAAAGCTCAGGCCTGAGAAGAGTGTTGGTGCGTCATATGAACACTGAAAGAGAACACTTGAGCACTCTGTGAGCGATTTGCCAATACTTTGGCGTTGACACTGTGTCGGTCCACGCTTCTTTCGCGTAGCAGAGTACAGGAAGTATCTCTTAGTCCAACAATTGAGCGCGAAGAGATGGCTCAGCCAGCTGCTTATCTCGGCGGCTTACATGATATATTTCGTGAGACTGCTCTTCGTCTCCCGCCAAAGCCCTTCCTGTATTTTGTATACATAAGTCGTTATCCATGTTCTTTGAGCGTTCTGGCTCCTGCTGTCCTTATCCGAGCGAATGGACACTTGTGGACAATCGCTGTTGCAGCACGCAGTCAGAACATATCCGTGACGAAACTTCGTGATCCCAGTGCGATCACTCGTGGTCCCAGCAAAAATTGCGTGGCGTGAGTGTCCCCACAGCGATTTATCTGATTTTCATTATGCTAACGATGGAAAAGCTTAGAGTAGTAAACGCAGCTGCGAAAACGACTATTATCGTTAGTATCTCTTGTGACTCAGTAGTAAAAATGCGCAGTATCCCGCACCGAGCTGCAGGTTCCAAGAAGATACACGCTGGAAACCGTCATTTTTTGTGCTTTTTGTATTTTCCAAAACGTACATTAGTCTTCAGAAAATCTGGAATCTGGCCTCATAAATGTGTTCAACGCCCAAAACTACCCTGTGAGCGGAGTGTGGGGGAAGGCATATTTTTTGAACTTGGACCAGACGGATGGCGTCTTGGACTTGTACGGATTTTTTGGTTGGGCGTTTATTTATACCAATTACAGGGCTCTGAAAGCGTTTTCAAAAAATGTTCCGGATTTGACTTAAATTTCGTCAAGGGGGAGGGGCTATTTGCGGCGCTGATCACAAATCTGGGGTTAACTTGCCGATTTTCCGCAGTTTTCGGCTAATTTCGTTCGAAGCTTCCCGACCTGGGAAAATTTTGAGGGAAATACGCCACTTGAGAGCATTCCGGATTTGTACGATAGGCGTGTCTCAAAATCGTCCTCTGAGGGTTATTCGGAGTGTTCAACACGAATCTGTAGTTTGTTTATCGATTTTTGGCAGATTACGGTGGGTATACGATAGTTTAGTCACTCAGATTTTACCCAAATTTAGTATACAGGGGTTATTCGGGGTGGAAAACCACTTGACGTCCGTTTGTCGATTTTCGAAATACTTCTGGGTAGGTTTTGCCCCTAAATGACATGGTATTTGATCGTCGGCATGATCTGGAAGAGATTTCCCGTTTACTGTTAAAGGTTTCCGCAAACTCGGTGCCACATGCTATAACATAGGTGCACCGAGTTTGCGCCAACCTCCAATGGGGAACGCAAAGTCTCTTCAGGATCCATGCCGATCTTACAGTACCGCGCATGTTTTTTTGCCAGAACGGTGTTTTACGGCCTTTTTTGTGCCCACAAAGCGCCCCATCGCTCTAACCCCCCTGGAATTTGGCGAAATTAGAGTTCCAGGGAGTTTTCGGGTTCCTCTCAGTCACGCAAGTGCAGCGATATGTGTAGAAAGTCTTTTGAACTCCGGTATTTTGGGAAAAATACGTTTTTCTTCCTAAAATTCACATTGACCACAGGTCAAAACATGACAGATATCTGTAATCATGACCGTCTGACCAGTTCATAGTGAGATATTGTGTAGTGCGATTATGCAATTTTCTATGAACTTCAGGAGTTGAATCTACCATTTTGTAACACCATCGTGTAGCACTCAATGACAGCAATTCAGAAATGACTTCCAATTCGAGATCGGACTACTTTGAAGCTAGTTATGGCGATGCGGCGCTTTGTGAGCGCGAAAAATGCCGCAAAACGCTTTTTTTCGCAAAGAAAATGCGCGGTATTGTACCGCAACCTACAGTAACCTTAGAAATTCAACAAACAGATTGCGGATTCGTATACACCACCCTAGATTATCCCCATACACAAGTTTTGGGCGAAATCCGAGACAAATTTTTTTAACACCTAAAAAATGCCTGGCCTTTTCGCGAAGCTTGAAAAGTGCTCATAACTTCTTCGAACCTGCAGCTCGGAGGCGGAATACTGCGCATTTTTACTACTGAGCTACAAGAGATACAAACGATCCTAGTCGTTTTCGCTGCTGCGTTTACCACTCTAAGCACTTTCCTCGCTTACCTAATGAAAATCAGGTAATTCGCTGTGGCGACACGCACGTCACACAAAATCGTGCTGGGACCACGAGTGATCGCACTGGGATCACGAAGTTTCGTCACGGATATGTTCTGACTGCGTGCTGCAACAGCAATTGTCCACAAGTGTCCATTCGCTCGGATAAGGACAGCAGGAGCCAGAACGCTCAAAGAACATGGATAACTACTTATGTATACAAAATACAGGAATCAGTTCAGTGTTCATATAACGCACCAACATTCTTCTCAGGGCTGAGCTTTAAGCCACGGCTTCATTCTGGGTCCCCATTTCAGCATAGGTTTGAACTGCGCACAACGCGTGAGGATGGGGTACGCAGTTTAAAGACACAGTCCAACCTCAGAATCGATTTTTCGTTTTTTTGCCTATCTTCAAGAAAATTTCACGCTGATCACAAAGGTGTCTCCAGAATCGCTCAGAACTCACTACGAACGGAGTTACGGCTCCTCAAAAATTTCGATTTTGAACGGCTAGGAAAATCTTGGCCGAGTTGTCTCGAGCCTGTATTTTCTCGTTATTCGCAGCCATCGTTCTGATGCAGGCCAAACTATAAAGCCAGCCCAAAAACAAATCGAAGAACATAGGATTTGAATAAAATCACTCGCGCGTCTCTACCCTATAGAGGTCGGAAACCTGGCGGTGGGCGTTACCCATTTTTCCTTCAAGGGGCGGGCCGACTTTTTCCTAGCTTTTTCTCACTTATTTGAGCGAATTGAGATTTCGGGCTTGGCAGGGTTGCTATAGGCGGCGACCGGACCATAATATCAAAATTACCTCTGAGGTTGGACTGTGCCTTTAAGTCAACAAAAATATCCCGTTTTCAGGTGAACAAACCGAGTAGACTCAAAGGGGCAGAGCAGAGTTGTTCAGCCGCTCAAAGTTATGATAGGCCGCCGTATTCATTGCTCGCTGCGCTCTATCAATACCATGCCGCGCCGCGATGCAACTGCAGTACGCCCCTAAGACGGCGTTCAGAGTTCATTCGCGGCTCAACTCGTCATTACAATCAGCTTACGTATCGATCAAGCGACGTCTGGCCGCGTCGTCGCTAGGGGTTCACAGTGAAGTGGCGCGATATATAGGGTTTGACGCGCAAATGACGATCGCTCCGCGTCGATCGCGACGCATTGCATTGCGACGCTACGCGATGCTCGTCGCGCGAAGGCATGCTCGTTGCCGGTTTTCTTCAAGGGTTTTACACTAATACATCCAAACCCCTTAATGAAAACAATAAAATGAGCATATTTAGAACCACTTTTGCCAATTTTGTTGCTAACTTTAGTTAAACGTGCTGTTGCTCGCTCACGCGAAATCGCGTACGTACAGCTTTCAGAGTTCATTCACGACGCGACCTTAGAATCAGCCTACGTATCGACCACACGACGCCTCGCTAGGTGTTCAAAGTGAAAAAGCGCGATACATTCATATTGACGGGCGAACTGCCTTCACGCGACGTAACTCGTGTCGCCTTGGACAAACGCGACGCCGTGGGCGTCGCGCGAAATCAAACTCGTTGCGGCACTTCTTCAGTGTTCCTTCATTCAACAACAAAATCTTTCATTGAAAGCAATGAAATAAGCATATTCAGGATCACTTGCACTTCAACGAACACAAAAAACAATGGTACTGCTACAAAAAAATGACGCTGCTTGTTTACGAGAAATTGCGTACGTACGCAATTGCGCGTAGTCGCCCAGCGTTCGCGCAGCGTGGCCCCTGAGTTCCTATGCCACGCGATATCCCCGTCACACTGACATGTGACATCGCGTCGCCCCGCGAAAACTCTGAACACCTCCTGAGACGTACGCGCCCTCTGTGGCCGTATCCACGAAGCAACGGGGCCTTTCGGGAAGGTTTTCAGAAGCAGCCGATGTATGCGGCGAGCATAATTTGGACCCTACCGGGAGCCTCCCTTGGTTTAATGAGTACGGCCACGGGTTAGCTCTCGGGACAGGTGGGCTCATAGGTTTGTTGAAACTGTTGAACAACGCCAAAGTGTGATTTCTCAATATCTTATGGCAAGGTAGCAGCCTTCCGGCGACTGAGTGCCAGAGTGGACGTTTTGGGGATTCAATACGTATATTCCTTCGGGTACTTTCAGCCACGGTGACGTCGCAGTGCAAGTTCGAAGGGCTAGGCGAGTTGTTATCCAAACTACTGCTGTGGACTAGTATTTCGAAGCTGCTTAGATAGCAATATCACTGGGAGCCCTATAGTGGACTATTGCTGTTTTGATGTATTTTTTTCCATGAGCTTTGAAAATTCGGTGCCCATCGTGCTTTTGCCCAGCTCTACGTAAAAGGCAGATACGGAGTCCACGCTGGTGTAGCGCAGAATGTCGTGGATCAAATCGTCGTCATAATACGCATGAAATTTCCCGTAGCAACTTTTTTCTACCCTTTCTGGAGGCGCACCGGCAAAGCAACCTAGAACAATAAACACGTACAGTCAGCATGGATCCTAGTGATACTTTGCGCTCCAAGTCGGTTTGGCGCAAACTCGGTGCACCTAAATATGTTATGGCATAAGGCACCGAGTTTGAATCAACCTTCAATAGTGAACGCCATTTAACACTAGTATCTATGCCGGCTGTACATGCAGTTTGCTAGTTCTCTCCCATAGGGTCTGGCAACGTCTTGAACTTCACCAATTGCGAGCGATCGTGCTTCGTCCTTTCTCTGCTTTATTGCAACTATTTTTAGTTAATGCACTGGAGGAATGCACAACATGCGCTAGGGACTGGGAAAGTTAGAAATGCGGAACTCCAGCCTCATTCAGGAAGAGATCTGGGGCCGTATGCATGAACGACTTTACCCGAGAGAGGTAAGGTTAAATGTTACTTGAATTTCTGCATTTCTGTGCTCTATGCGTCTGTCTTTCTTTCCGCGGAGAAGCGAGACAGACGCAGAGAGCAAAGGAAATGCAGAGATTCGGAGTAACATTTACTCTGACCTCGCGGGTAAGTGTTTCATGCATACGGCCCTGGATCCCGAGGGAGGGCTCCGCGGCTTTGCCCTTGACAAAGTAATATACGTTTTCCTATATTTATGAAACCATACCACTAAAAGTCTCAATATATCCAAACAAAAAAGAGAAAGTTTCTCTCCTCGTTAGAGGTGTGCATACTACACATGTAGACATTGACATTGGATCAATGAAGCACTAAATCGAAACATCGAATTTTTAGAACGCTCTGGTGGAGTGATTTCGGGCAAGCTCTTCCAAAAAGTACGAATGAATGAGCGTTTCTAATTCAATTCATGAAAAGCAATGGATGAATGAATGGAGTCTTTTCGAAATTTTGAAATGAATGAACTTTTGCTTGCGTAAGGAACCTGTTTCTCGATTGAACGAATAAAATCGCAAATCTTGATGGGAAAGAAAGTGATCAAAGCCAAATCTGCTGGACCACAATTATCCTGATGTTTTATCGGAATATTCACCAGATGTATAAATTTTCGAATAATTTCTGAATAATATTGCTAAATATTTTACAGTAGCAGATTATTCAGATGTAGTTTCATGAGATGCCCGAAAAAATTCGATTTTCCTTAGGAACCGATCTATCAAAAACCTAATAACTCGAAATCCCGCAAAAATCGAAAGCCCGAAAACCGAATGATTTTCAATCCCGAGTAATCCGACTTTTAGAAAAACAACAAATGATTTAATTTTTCGGTGAATCGAATATCTGGATAAAACCATTACTTCCACTTTACGAATGATTTGAATTTTAGGAAAAAAATCAAGAGCTGATTAACGATTTATCAGGCTAACGTTTCGGCCTCGTCGCCTTCATCAGAGCCTGGAAAATCAAGAAATAGATGCGACTACTCGTCAAACACACGATTAACTTACAGAAACGCAGCAAACGCTAGGAAAACCCAGGAAATGCCGCACGTAGCCACAAAAGTTGTACTGCTCACCTTTGGTGCCAAGAAAGTGCGAAAGGGGCCACCTCTAATTAGTCAGGCAGTGGGTGGTATGATTGCGTGCCTTCCCGACATGAAGACGTTGAGATCACGCTCTCCAGAGGTCAAGGAAAGGTGCGAGTTCGCTGGTAATAGCCAGACACTCGTCTTTCCGATTCATTTTTGGACTTTTCGCATTAATCCAAAACGCTTCTAGGATTTTTCGCGCTGGCGTTTGGGGGTGCGTGTGCCAAAATTATACCGGTAAGCTCGAAGAACTCATTGCCGTGATGCTGTCTCTGATGGGCTCCCAATGGTGTGCTAGGGATTGATTTTCTTAACCCATTCAGGTGTTCCTTGATCCGTGAACACAGTGGACGTCCTGTTTCACCAATATATTCTTCGCCGCAACGCCCACATGATATCAAGTATACGACTCCAGACCTCACACAATCCCCGTCCTGACCTGAGGGGCAGACCACACAGTCGATTGTGGCGCAGAATCTGTCGTACAGCCGATTTCTCTTACCAGCTGACGCTTGAGGTTCGCAGGAGGTATCTCGACCAGCCTCACCGCGTCGTCAAGCGTCGAACTTTTCGCAGGAATCCTCTTACTGATGAGCTCACAGCGTCGGATATATACGGGAAACAAAACGGAACGATAAATCGTTAACATCTTGGACACGGCTTTATTAACACTCTACTAATTACTACATCGCTATGCCAAGATTCATGGAAAGTTGATCATGGACACTAATCAAGAGCTGAGTTTCCCAAATGGCTCTAACTTAGAGTTTCCGTGCGGATCAAAGATTCGAAAATGAAAATGACATTCTCACACAAATGAAATGGCACTGAAATACTCGAATACTCAAATCATTAGGAACAAAAAAATTATTCGAATCGATCTAAAGTCTAGTAACTACATGCAGTCGGCAAAGGTCGTACTGATACTTTGCGTTCCTTATTGTGAGTTGGTGCAAAGTTGTTGCGCATATGTTATAACATACGTGTGCCGAGTTTGCGCCAACGCGCAAGAATGAACTCAAAGTATCGGTGCGATCCGTGCTGACTGTACTTTGCAGTCTGTCCGGATGAAACTGTCCCCGCGGTCAGCGTGCGGGTCAAGAGGGTTTGCGGAACCTCGAAATCGATTAGCAGTATTTCACACGAAAAGTGAATTTTATGCCAGTCAGTTGTTTGCACAAGTAGGATATATCCTACAAAAACGCTTTCGAGATGCGCATGTCGACCGCGTGGCCGGACAGCCCCATTCGAACAGATCTTACAAGGTATCCTCCCAGTTAGTGAAAAATTTTACGATGTCCTTCATGAACTACCGGGGAATAAATGGTTTGCAAACACCTCTGCTTCTTTTTGAATACTCGAGTGCTTGTATTGCGCGAATTTCGAAGCTTCGAATAATAAATTAGCTGTAAAACTCTTCGAATATTCGGATATCCTGCAGACTCGACTAATTCAATCAGTGAGAACTCGACGACCAAAGTATGTAGTTTGTATACACATCAGTGTGAACAGACCGGGTCAGACCATTCCCCTAGTGGGGATCTGGCAAGCTATTGTATTGGCATGGTACATAACCTCAAAGCAACATACTCATGGCACCGCCTTTGATCATGCCGCATCAGCAGTGACGGTCACTCGTAAACAACCACAAAAACTCCATACTAGCCTTAAGAAGTCACTAATGGGGCATAATTACCCACACCCAAAAGCATACGGGTCAAAATCGGGCAACCTCGCATGTGTGTGCGTGTTCAGCACAAACTATCATAATTAATACACGTTTATTGACGAAGTAAATAAAATAAAACAATCATGGTAAGAACATTGTTAATATAAGTTGACGAGAAAGGCATGACTACCAGCGCCTCCAGAAGAAAATGCAAGAAAACACGCAATACTGTCCCACAAGAAACAACCGACTTTCGGCAGTCATGATAATTACTTGGACACGAATTCGTCGAGTAAACTATACGCGCTTATATACAGTGAGTCGCTTCCAATCGCACGCACGCCGTCGACTCGTACAGCGACAGTGCGAGCGAGAGTAAAACGCAATTACAAACTAGAAAACACGACATAACAAAAGCAGACAAAATCTTTGACTAATCACGAGCTATTCGCACGAGAGTGACAACGCTCCATGACGCTTGCTGTCGCCTATATCGCTGCGACAAAGCATAGACGTTGAGCGATGCACTACCTACGACTTAGCAGAAACGAATGGGTGGTTATTTGGTTGCTATACGGAAAGAAAGCGATACACACCATCAAGAAAACACGGGATATATGGAAAACACTGTGATCAATGGTCGACGGGCAGTGAGGCAGATTACAAAAGGATGAGCAACTACCAAAACTATTGTTACTACCACCATAAGAGAAAGAAAACAAGTGTAAGAACATAAAATAGTAGAATGATGCATGGTACAAGATGAGGGAAACACAGGCGAGATTGAAATCTGGAAGACTACACATACAAAGAAGACATGGAATAGGCATGGCTCCATCTCCCAGAACTTTTCGTATACACAGCCGAATTTAACAAGGGTGGTAGTTGTTGTTGAAGGCAGAGGAATGTGGAATGTGATTGCAGCTGACTGAACTTCAACAACTCATGAAAAACTGATACAATGCTAACCCGCAATTGCCATACGAATATAGGATATGAAGGATGAAATACCATATGAAATACTATGAATGTATAAATAAATTAACAAATTACGAAAGAGAGAGAGGACGAGAAATGTGGTGTATTTAACAAACTAAATATGATCGAAGAATTAGTGTCTAGAAGGATGAGAAATAATGATAAAGGTGAAAGCTATCTCTAATGACTGAGAATCCAACCAGGTATCGAACTCCTGGGGATATAAAATCGTTCGTTATTTCGTTCAGGCGATTCTCGCCATTTTCGGCGGCGAACATTCGAGATCCTTCTTCACGCACGATTCCGGTGAGCTCACTCCGGAGCAAAACCCAGAATCGTTCAGAGGGGTAGCCGGCTGTGATGACATTCTCGCGCCACACGGCGTCGATTGAGCCAGAATCTCGGCAGCCTCGAATGGCGCCAGCAATTGCTGTTGTGAGCACACTCCAGAATCGCTCACCACACGTTCCAGCATCATGATGTACGATCGAAGCAGATTCTAAAACATGCTATATTAGGCTATGAAATCCAATAATATAAAAACTGTCTTGCTGTTAAACGAAATTAAATTCGAAATAACGTTAGCCACCGTTATATAACGCCATGTTAAGTATGCTGTCTCAAAACGGTTACTCATCAAATGTCAACTTGTGTGAAGTCACGTTGGTACACATGCCACTCTATTTTACTTTATGTAAAGTGTTATGCGTTTTGTGTTATCTCAAAATAAATCCATAAGCACACTTATGCCCGAATTAAAGGCAGTGTTCACGTAGAAACGGTTTTCAAGTTTTCAAGCGAAATCGAATATACCGCTGTCCATTGCAACAATAATGACGAAAGAACGATTGAGAACGAGCCACAGATAGCCCTATGCTTCCATAACTGCCAACAAGGAAGTGGGCGGCTAGGGCATAGCGCATAAGAGTTTGAGGGCCGTATAGGGCTAAATATGGGTAGTTTTAGCCGTTTTTTCGTCATTATTGTTGCAATTGTTGCAATGGACTCCAGCCCGGTTCATTAGATTTCCGATAAAAACTCAAAGACCGTTTTTATCGTGAACACTCCCATCAAGTCACCTTAAATGCATGTACTGAATCGTGTCAGCCCTCTGACTCATGCCATCTCATGTAATTTCAGCTTATGCCCAGTTACATATCTTGTATGATATGTCATGTTGTCCCATGTTATGTTATGTCATCTTACATTCGTTGTAATGTGTCATGATACGTTAAGTTATGATTATCATATTGCTAAGTTATTTTAGGTTAGGTTGTATTACTTTACGTTATGTTCTATTGTTTTGTTACATAACTTAACGTTAGGTGATGTTATGTTATGTGATGTGCTATGCTTTGCTATGCTATGTCAGCTTACGACACGGTAAGTTATATTGGCTCCGCAATCGCGTTCAGTCCTCATATCACAATCGAAAAGCGAAGTGGTTGTTTAAAAACTCAATTATGAAAATGAAAAATCATTCTCAAAACAATCGCTTCGCTTCTACGATTGTCTTTGCGGACTGAAAGCGATCGCGTAACTCAGGCATATATCAAGCCTTGCCAATATTTGTAGGCGGGTGCTATGCTATGCAATGTCACGCCAAATAATGTTCAATTGCTATTGCGCTGTTAAGTTGTGTTAGGTTATGTCATGTTGTACCCTTTAATTCATATTATGCCATGGCATGTTGTGTTAAGATCCTATACGTTGTCACCTCACGTTGTTTTATGTTGTGTTATGTCAAATGTCGTGTTACGTTACAATAAGTTATGTTGAGTTAGCTTATGCCATGTCAGGCTATGTCAATGTGATCTACTGTTCTGTGGTCCAGAAACTTAGATAACAAATGCTTACCATCTGCAGATGGAACGTGCTGCCAATGATGTTCTCCGTATCCGCTCTCAATTTTGCGTCCGCGTATCGTTCAGCCGCGAACATCAACGCCAGGCAACACTGTATTGACGGGAACAACGTAGCCAACTTGTGACCTGAAAATTTGAACACTTTGAATTTCAATCAATCCAACAATCCAGCTTCCTGTGACGTCATTCGTCATTTTGTAATTTGTCGTTCGACATTTTGCCGCAGCTACACATAGCCGCTGTGTTGCATTCGAGCAGAGATCCTATCTCGGCCGGTATCGGCAACGCAACACATAACCACTTTGCGACAGAAACACAGACCCGTTTTTATCCAGAGGGAATTTTTATGACCATCTGTCTCGGTATTTGTGCGCACGTGAGATTTGGATGTGATTAGACTTCGCGCATCGAAAGGAGGAAGTGAAGCTCTCAGGTGCTAATTACAGAGTGAGCGCTATGAAATACCGTATTGCTACTGTATTACCACAGTGTGTTAATGTATTATATACTTCTTTCCTTCAACGAACCATTTCTCAAGGAAGTGTTCAGCCTTCCTAGTTTTTCTTTCACCCCTCAACACCTCCCCTAAAGACCCTCTTCCAGACAATTCAAACCACTCCATACAGTCATCCTCCTCCTGCTCTTCATTAATAGCGCGAGCCTCATGCTTAATGTGGAGCAATGCTGAGTGACACGTCTCGATAAATGATGGACGCCTCATCATCATATATGTATGTGTGTATACGCCGTTCATTTAAATGTGTCTTGGACAATTTCGAAACATTTCAAATTGCTGAAGACATTCAAAAGACCCTTTAATTATCTGCCCCTTACTGTTGCACGACTAGCACCTAATCCTCTACCACCACCTGTGATTCTTATCGTACCAGATAGCACAACTCTTTGTTAGAGGATGACCTCAGCCGCGCCACTGACCACACGTTGCGTAACGCAGCCTTCTGCTGCTGCTGCTGCTGCCACGACTACGCGAAAAAATCAACCAGTTGCCGGTAAATAGCTGCCAAAATAACCTCAAAGAAGCGCGCTCGCGCAACACAAGCCAATTATGTACGTTCAAGCCAACAAAGACGACCCCCGGCCTCTACCCTCCCTCACTCCAAACTAAACAACACCCGCATTTCAAACAAACGGTCTTCAGAATTCCTCTTCTCACGTGGAGATCGTGCCGTTCGGAACGCCTGTCACCATACCGCACCCGTCACTTACCCTTCATTATCAAACTATATGAATACTCAACCACATCTGTTCCCCCAGAACAACCATGTCAGCCGGTGAGAGCCAATGACTCATCCTCGAAACTTCAAACTCCTCCACAGCCTTCACCTCGGCTCACTCAAAAGACCCCACGGCAGCATCGGCAGCTTCTCCCGTCAAATTCGACAGCATTATGATGATTTACCGTCATACACGTGTCATCACGACTCGTGACAAACATCCAATAACAGCCACATCCACCCCCGTATAGATACACACCGACAGAGTCTCCCGATTCGGCGCCCGCTCTCCCTGTAAATCACTTCAAACCATATCTGACGGCACGCGACTACCCCGATAAAACACACTTCCGATGCAACACGGATCAGATCCGACCCCGATACCGTAATTCACTCGTCTGATAACACCTGAGAGAGAAATCTCATGGTTACGGTATCCCAGTATTGCCAGCCAGTGGCAGACATGCGAACTCTGAATATGTGCGAAACTCGACCTCTTCGGCTCCTCGCTTTTCAAATGTTTGACTTCTTCAAGCATTTGAATTTTTCCGAACATATTCGAACGCTGGTGGCGAATATTCGCGTCGGCTACCTGCGCGTGACCCGAACTGTTCCTTCGGGGTTCAATGTTCGAGTTGAAACTCGGAAGTCGAAGTTCGAAATTTCACTCTTTCAAAAACATTTGTAGTTCAGCTTATTCGAACTTTACCAATTCGACTCAATCGAAATCGACCATATTCATGTAGCCGATTGCGAATATTCGAGCCGGAGAAATGTACAATAGCCACCAGAATTGGCAGTTCAACAGCTTCCAAAATGGGCTAGACTGCTGAACCAATCCGTCCAACCCAATAACTGAATTCCTTGACCAAATAACTCCAGACGATTGAGGCCAATGAACTCTTCCATAAGCGGAGACAGCATCTGTGTGGTCTGGCCAAAAACGACGTTGACTGTGGCTGTGGTGTGCGCGAATCCCACTGCAACAGCTGTCGACGCCGCGGGGTTCCTACCAAATACGATTCACGCATTCAGCTGCGTAAATCCTCGATTGACGCCCTGAATATTTGTGTGTTAGTGTGTGTGAGGCTAGCCCCGAAATGGCAATACAATTCAAGCACAACTAACACGCGTATTTTCCAGACTTTCCCAGCAAAACTCACGCGCGCTCGCCCGCTTTTCCCGACTTCCGACGTCTTTCGAATCCGCAACCACACAAAACTCATGTTTATGCATTAGGCGCATTTGTTCCCACTACACCCACTCCTCCTTCTCCTCGTCCTCGCCCTCCTCTTACGGTAACCTAAACAACCATCTCGGCGGAAGCTTCGGCGCAAACACTCGCGCTCCATGCACCACAAAAGGCATGCCGTTGCGCGCTGCTCGCTCAATCAGGTGATTTTGATGGATGAGATGCATGCCAGCACAAACATCTCCGATTACATCGTCGACTCGCGTTCCAGGTTCAAAACTTCTGTACACTAACCCACTTAAGTGCTTCTAGACAAGCAAATCATAATGGCCCCATTAGTAACTGGACATGGTCCTTTCTCCACTTGACTCAGATTCCACCGGAGAGGCACCTAAATCTGTTTTATGTGGCTCAACATTCGAATGTCGTGAACCAAAATGGCGGAGTGTTTAAAAATAGGATATTTAGGTTTACGAAAAAGCGAACAAATGGGAAAACTGAATTTACAAAATGAAACGGGTATTCCGGAAAAGAGAGTAATTATTCAGTATCTCAAAAGGGCTGATTACTCGAAATGCGAATGATTTAGTTTCCTGAATAAATTGAATATTCGAATACTCGAAAATGCGATTTATCAGAATATATTATTCAATTCGGTCCCATGTCTAATTGCCATATTGAATTGCTTACTTTGGACTATCAAATTTGAAAACCTACATGTACCTTGTAGTAAGGAATTCTAAAGCACAAACAGCCTTAAATTCTAAAAATTTGTTTCAAAATTTTCATTGGAAAAAGTCCAATCGAAGTTGAAAATGACATGTTACATTACTGTCAGACACGAACCAAGAGTAGCTGTCCTAATACTTATGCCTCACGAAACTCCATTGCTCTTTCCATATTGATGTTGATTTTGGACAAAGATTACGAGATATCCCAGGCCGATCCAGAACCGATCTCTATCAAGTAGCCCCCATCACATTTCTATACGTCCGATAACGGACATATACCCGGAGACCACACCGTGGGCAACCTCCGCTGCCATTAACTAAACACCGGACAGGAGACACAGACCTCCTACTTGGCAGTTAATTTAAACCACCCAGGTCACCCAGTCAGTCACAGCAACTGTTTCACACGTTACAATTGTTTATTCGTCAGCGAAAAGTCTGTCCGCAGGTGATAAACTGCAGGCGCAGCGGGGGTTCCGCCATTTGCCGCACTAGATAAATGGAAGCCACACACACTCTCACTTCGGGCCAACGAGTTACTTCTCAGTCCCCTTTCCTCAGGTGAATGAACTCCCGTTGTCAGCGGCGTTAGGACGGGCAAGGAACTCAGGTTATTATCAGCTACTGATCGCCCTCCTACGGACGTACAAACCTATGTTTCGCGCCTCACATTCACACAGAATGAGCGATAGCAATCTCGCAACAGCGATTAATTCCATGTGTGCACAGTGTTAACGACGTGCCACCAGAGTAGCGCGCTTTCTGAGAGGCGCACGCCATGGTCCTCGGTCGCCATGTCGCAGCGCCGACGGACAAGGTTGCGCCTCGAGTTTCCGATGAAAAAAGATAACATCAACACGACTGAATAAACGAAGGTCGTCGTCGGCATCGCTTTCACATCGCCGAAAAAATTATATCACAAATGCACCTACGAGGGCAACTTTGAAAGTTGACCCGATCAATCCTAAAGGACCGCCTCTTTCCTAATAGAAGAGGAAAGGACAATTACGTCAGATGCCGCAGTTCGACCCATGGTCCAACAGAGCTAAAAACGATGATTCAACTAATGGGGGCCTGCTTTCGACTCCTCGTGAAATTTTGAAAACCTTTGTTCTGATAGTTTTGAGATTGGGTCTTCTAAGTTGGCTAAACGCTCCGTGGACTTCTATGAAGACAACAACTTCAACTCAGCTAGCATCTCGAAACACTCAAAAACTTATTCACTCAGAAACCCAAAACTGAAGCGGAAAAACTGCCAGAGTCATAATCGAATTCTGCCTTCTTCATTTTTGTACGACTTTTGGGCGGCAGCTTTCAAGAATAATTTTCTTGAAAGCTCTGAGTTTTCAACTTGGTTAAAATTTTTGCCATTTTGAAATTCGTCAAGGACCTTGGTTTACAAAGACCTGATTAACCTAATGGGTCATGCCCTTTCACGCTCTAATAGTCACTCACAGATTGGAAACCACAGAAAGGTTTAAACGAGGTCTCAAACAGAGGTTGAACACTCGCAGCAAACTCCTCGGCCAGGGCTTCACGATAATTCCGAATTCCGGCTCAGCAAGGCCTCTTTACAACGAACCCTGTTGAAAAACTATGGTCCTGAAGTAGGCAATCAAGCACGAAATATGAAAATTCGACCCAACCCGAACAGTCTCAGTCTACCTACCCTAATTGCACAATTGGCGTGGCCTTCCGAACCACAAAAATCGCAATGCCCTTCTGAACTGGGTAACCTTCGCACTACTTTCTGAACTTGAGGTAATATTCTCCACCCAAGAACACCTGAACCTGCGCGATTTTCGAATGTTCCGACCCAGCGGTGTGTCGGCGCCAACCTGTCACACCTCGACTTAGCCTTCTCAAATGCGGTATCGCTACCCGCGTTGACACATGCACACACACACACCGTAGGAATGAACGCAGATTGGAAGGAAGTGGAAGACCTTCGGATCACGGCTGCTCTCAGCAGCAATTTACCTACCGATCATCACAGCGCGTAGCATCACAGGGACAGGTTTAAACGCTAGCTCATTCCTAGCCACGGCCAGTAGCTAACAGCTTACTGTCGCCGCTACTGGCAACAGCTGTGTAGCGGCGAGTCTTCTGACCGTAAACGTCTAATAACTACGTCAGATACGCATCTCTAATTACGCACACGAATATAGACTTGACTGCTGTAAGACCCCTTCACATAATACAGTTCATAGCTGGAGAGCGAAGGACGACCTCTTCACGAGCAGGTGGCCGACCCTAAATCCATTGTATACAAGTCGAATACGCTTCGACAATCACTGTCAGTGAGGCACTGATGACCGATTACTGTTCCCAGCTCTCTTCATAATTAACGAGACGATGATTGGCACAAGAGGGTGAAGAAGTTATGGCCAGAATAGGGGGAATTCCCACGCTAAAACCTGCACATACATACACTCACACCGACACAAATGTCTGCTAAAAAAGGCACGAGAACGTGCCACAAACAGTGAATGGCCAGCCGTAGAAAAACCCGCACGACACGGCCACATTTCTTCTTTGGAAGGTGCCGACGCAGCCACCAGCAAACTCAGACAGCCAGCTCAGAAATCGCCCGCCAAAAAATACGCGAGGCTAGAAGCTGAGTCGCGAACAGAAAAACGGCCTAGGCGCAAAATGAAAAAACGTCTACATACGCCTTGCTATCCAGCATAGTGCAGAACGGGGAAGTCGGCTAAACAGGCATAAGGATTCCAACAATGAACCATTTCCGCGGAATCTAAAGCTAGCGGAAATAGGCACCTAGCGATGATGTCCGCGCTACAAGTAGTAAAAACTGTTATTGTCCTCTTGCCCAGGAACATATCACTAAAAGTTACAAGCTCAAAACTGTGTGGACCCCTAATTTGCTTTTCCTCTGAACCCAATCTTCGTTCCGAAAGGTTACTTGCGATGCTGAACACGGATATGAGATTCGTTTTCCGATTCCCGGACAGCTACGGCAGCGTACGGTGAGTATAATACCATCCTTCACCGTACTCTATAGTAGTCGTCCAAAAGTGGGAAAGGAAGTTGATATTGGTGTTCAATACCCCACCAAATAGCCCTCTTGGACAAAAAGATAAAGAAACTTCCATATTGAAGTAAACGACCGTTCAAGGTTGCAATTTTCAAAATCTAGGTTCAGGCTACAGGCACTCACTCTCTTATCTACCACTGACATGAGTATTCACGCAGAACACTTCATTTCGCTCACCTCGGACTACGCCAGGGGCGTTTCCCTTGCATGCGCAGAGTGGAAAAAAAACTCTACAAATGCCTCACTATACAGAGTATTGCAGACCCCGGAAGGTCTCCAGAATCTCCGAACAACCGATACCTCGTCCAACTGACCTCATAACAGCCCATAGTGCAGCGCGGGTGGCTGCTAAACGTGCCCCGAACTCGACAAATAGTCAGTTCGCGAAAAGGGCATCACTGCCTAGACAAAGGCCCCCCGCTAGTGGTCTTCTTCTCTGCCCAGCTCAACCAATCAATCAGGAGCTGCAATCGATGTCAGCAGTTGGTTTGCTAGCACAGTACATAGGTAAACTATTTCCGGATGAAGTTTTGCATACATAGTATGCCATCAGGGTCTTTCAACATATCCTCGCGATGTTCACGAGAACCCGGATGACATTCCCCACTTCTGTATCCACCAGACCACCCATGGTGTTCACACAAGTCCCACCTCGCAATAAAATTGGATGGATGCGCGAGACAACTCGCAAGGCGATGTGTGTGGTCGTGTAGTAGTGCTAGCGTGCTATTGTGATGCAGATGAGGCACCGACCGTGTGTTCGTTTGACACGGATTCGGGAGAACTTGTTCACCTGAGTCATTCCACACAGAAGTCACCTCATCCAATCGCAGCGCGCAAAGGACACCCCTCCTAGAACAGAAGGAGAACAGCAGCTGATGGAATTCCGCTCCCGTTGCGGTCCACCGGTCAGATGGCCGGTCGTGGCACGTCATCCAGTGCGCGAAGGCTATGCGATTGGTTCACTGGTGCCAAGTGCAACATTCTACGAGGTTGACGACCACCGTGGTGCAGGCCATCATGGGAGGTCACACACAGCTACCAACAAACGACCAACGTACCAGGTCGCTAAGGATCGCGTGAGTGTGGCGCTTGACAAACACCGCGATCACGGCGGAGCAGGCGCAATGAGGCATGTGCAGCCGGGCCGAGGACGACGACTGTCCCAATCATTCGCATCATAACGCCCCCAGCCAGCACATTGCGCGACACGCTCCACAGGTGGTCTCCGAGCAGGTCACCACGCTGCGCTCCTCTTCGGCGCATTTCGACACTTCTAGAAGACAATATACACTTTTACTTCCGGTTTCAGGGAATCCAGGCTATCAAGCAGGTACTGCAAAACTCTTTCAACAACACAATTACTAGTACAAACTGTCCCAATGAACACATTCCACGATGTCAGAAACCTTGTGCTACCCTCTACTCAAACAGCGTCTCCTAAACAACCCCATCACAGCAAGAAAAAATGTCCAATTTCCCTCACGACCCTAAAAACCACGACCGAAAAAACTCCTGGGGACAATTTGAATCGTTTCAATCCGCCGTTTTAAAGCTCTAAAGACCAGTCTCGTGCCTTCTGCCTACAACATTCGGACCACCCACGAAGTCGAAAAACAAGAAAGCGACAGCGGATCCGATTAAAACACACCACGCCGCCACCGCGACAATTTACAGATTATACGACGACAGTAAGAGAAAGCCGCCATGGAACACCTCATTCGACCCTAGGCCTATCTCGAGGTTTGCACGCACCCCAATTTCTTCGTAAATTTATCGTGGATATCCTTTTTGAACTGGATACTTTTTCACCCAGACGGACAGAGGATACTTGTACAAAATGCTCCTACAATCCTTTCCATGTGAGAATCGCCATAGCAAAGTTGCTACATGATAGATCACTTGTTTAGATAATGAAGACATTTGGAAACTTTGTTGGGAAATGTCTTGAGATTTTTGTAATATTTGAATTATTTGGTCATACGGGGGGAAGGTAATTCCGCCGAAGCCGCATACGACCCTACTGTGCTCTGCCGACAAATTCACTGGTTACCTCGACGGCTCACATTTTCAGGAAAGACTGGATTGGGTTCGCATCCGAATATTTTCGAAACTTACAGCGTTGAATCCTGTGCAGTACGGACGTGAACGCCGGTCGGAGCATGTGTAACGAGGGCAGTCGAGCAGATAAATGATCGAAGAAGTCAAATCCTGTTGGCGACGTGATCTCCCAATTCAAGTGTGCCAGCACAAGCAATTCCCAACTCTGGAAAATGGCCTTTTCAAGGCGAGTAGCCGACCAAAAGCTACACCAAAATCCTGTAGGCTGACGCACCAAAACATCCGGAACTTTCACGCTGTCCGCCGTGTAGTAGGAGACTCTGGCGGCATTCATCGGCTGAGGAGCTTTCACCTTGCTAGCAATAAATAAACACACACCAGCCAAGACCTGTAATTACACAACATCAGTAATTAGCGCAGCATATGAGAATGTAGCAAAACACGAAAATCTGATTTGACCTGAATGTCTTGTCGGAATATATTCTGCAGGGAGAGGAAGCGATCAATGAGGGAGACCGCCAATGGGAAGACGTCCGCATCACATTTCTCCTCCTACAAAATCGTAGCTCATTATTGTGACAGTCAGTCGATCTGACTCCCAAAGTTGGTGATAGGCACAGTTTCCTCCCACCTTTGCCACATCATATATCCATTCCACCGCCTGTTCACGGTGAATTGGTTCGATATGCTCCTGGACTGCGGTGAAGTACAGATGATTTGACTTGAGATTCTCCTAAATCAATTGGATAAGAGTGAAACAACCACCTCCGGCAAGCGAAATTCATTGGGAGCATTACTAACCTCGGCAATGAGCAAGTTCTCGAGAACACGTTCATCTCGATGAATCGCGTGGTCCTGACAGCTGGGAACGGATGGACGCTGGGCAGTATTCAAACGTACATCCACCGTGGACGGCCGCTTACGTGACACCACTGTTGGCTAAAAGACATTTCTTAGGGTAAGGTATGGGTTTATGCTTTCAGAGTTTATTGGAATTCTTGGAGCCGAATTCCGGTCCCCAAATGCTGACTATGGCCGTTGCATTATGCGAAACGTGATAATCATGCTCGGAGAGAAGTGAGTCGTGCAGAAACCAAGTGGTCCCAGCACGATTATCACGTGTCGCATGATGCAATAGGCGTAGTCCGCGAATGCAGACCGAAATTTGGCCCCGAGAACGACAGTACACAGCATCCAAAACATGGTTTTCTAAAACGCCCCGCAAGTTCAAATTTAACCCGACTAGGTAATGAGATTTTAATTTTGTAGCAGTCTCATGTCAAACCTAGACAGAATGTTTTGGCTATGTTATGCGCCACAGTCTCTTCTTTTTCAGCTTTCGCATGCAATGACAGAGATATAAACTTCTTTGTAGAGTCTGAATAGCTATGCACCCTTCATAGAGCTTCAACGTGCCAATGCAAATCTATCCCAGATTTCAATAATTTTTTGAGTCCAATGGCAACCTATCCTATAGTCACTTTACCCCCAAAATTTCTTCCCAGTCGATTTCCTCTCCAAGAATCAATAGCTCGTGAATCGCGCTTGAGCAGTCGCGTATCAATGTCAAAAATCTACGTGCGACCGCCTGCTGACAATGCGTAATTAGCGTCGGAAGGAACCGGTGGAACGCGTGATGTTGGCTTATGTGGTGAATCTACTAGACCCGGCAAATAAGAGCGCGGGTAACCCGCGCACCTGGCAGCCCTCAGAGGTCATCTTATAGCTGAGCACATGCTTAGTAGTCTGTCTCTTCGATCAACTCTTGCCTAATCATCCTCATCTCCACGACGCATCAGTGCGATCATCGGTTTTTTTTCTCCTTCCTCGGCTGTCTTCTCCCAACGACATCAACAACGGGGAGCAACGATGATGGTCGGAGGCGGGTCAGAAAAGTGCAGCACCGTCGGTCGCATCGCGTAGAAAAACGTCTGGGGCCCACAATGAGAAATTCTCGCCTTCTGATGCCCAACTCAGGATCAAAAGCAACGGCTAGGGATGTACGTGTGCTGCCAGCAGTAGCCTTATCAGCAGCAGATTCACCTCCTCGCGGTCACACAATTACAACTAGGTAACGTGTGCGGGCTCTCTGCTACTCGAGTCATAACATATAGAAAGAGCGATGACACACAGCAAAGCAACATCTGGCGCGCATATGATGTAAGTCGTGGAGAACGCGTCACGAACAAAGAGAAACCTTGGACGCCGGCGTGGCCCTGCCGCCGCCACGGCGGATAGGGCAGCCAGCGGCGGAAAACGGATAGCATAGCAAAGCGAGGTATAAAAAACTTGAATTCTTTACCCCTCTTTCAACGCTAGTCATGAAGAACGCAAGGATCACAGCATTGTCAACAAAGAAACAGATGAATAAGGTAAGGGGCCAATTTCCGAACACCTTCTTATACGAAAAGCCACGGGGTGACTAAAGCCTCTAATGGGGTCAGAACAAGCCAATAACTGACCGCGCTTCGTGAACCGACACCTCAAAGGAACGGGTCACCCCGATAAAGAGGAGCTGGGAAGAGAAAATAACCAAAACTCGAAAAAAGACTCCTTTGAATCTTTGATGTGCACTACTCCATTTTTGGGACTCAAGCGATGAAGAGAAAAATTCTACTCCAAATAAATATGAAGTCCGCTTCAAGTTGCTCAGAAAAGTACGGCCGGCTGCAGCACCAACACCGTAGCGGTTTGAAACTTCAGATTTCGGCTGAAACTTTGGAAAGTGGGAGCTTCTTGAAGCGCCGACAACCATACAGAGCTTTTTTTGCATCTTTCCACAATTGGATAGTGGACAAAGAATTCGTGATTAGCACACCCCCTCCAAGAACCTCTCTAGGCAAAGTTTCAGTCGAATCGTAGAGTTCACTGAAACAACGATAAACCCTCCGTAATCTTTCTCAAACTTAAAAACCAGCCTCTTATCGTGTTCGGCATCCCAAATGACCCCCCCTGAACTGAGCTTCAGTCGGGCTTTTTTTTACCCTTGGACCCCAACAAGTGTAAATGTGCCATTTGATGACATGGAGTCTATCACTTAATGAACTATAATTATACTAAACACACGAATGCAATTCAACGATTTCCTCTGTTACAACAGGAATGGGATGCTGAAGCAAACGAGAGAATATCGAGGTGCGGCATAAATATGGTGAAGCAAAGCGAGATGTGTCCCCAAACATTTACCTCACCCTAATGACGTCATTTTGCGGTAAAATGCTCTTGAACATCGTAGAGCAGTTTTCGCACTAACACATCAAAAGCTGTCGACATAATCTCGAGTCGCAACTGACTTCACTTTCACCTCAGAAAACTGATGAGTCATAATTCTCGATTATCCAGAAATTTATCCAGTCTTGAGTCCAGGATTTATTCGTTCAGAATTTTTCAATACCTTTACTGTCACGAGTAACCACAATTCAAAAGAACTGACACCCAGAACGAAAAGTAAGTGGAAAATAGTAGTACCTGGCCATGACTGAGTCGTCGTTGGTTGACCGGCTGGAGCACGATTCGACCAGAACGACGTCGATGATGATCAGCGACCGTCAGCGATGTCATTGTGGCGCCAGCGCCATGATGCTGCTGCTGGTATTGGTGGTGGAGCAGGGAGGAAGTGGACGGCGAGTCGGCGAGGAACTCAGCACAACGGAGCGACGAAGCCAGCTCGTCAGCAGATGTCATCATCATTACTGCTCTCGTCGTGTGGGTGATGGTGACAGTGCGGTACTCAACAGCAACAGATGACCTCCGATGCACGTCGACTGAAATACTGCAAACACATTTAGGCCACGCCTACCCACGATACTTTCCGCTAAACAATCGCTTTTGGGTGATATCGTAACAGGAACCTCCATTTCCCAAATGGTAACCTCTGGGTGGGTAACTACGGACAAAAAGAGAAAGGAGCCTTTGAAACACCCTTGAGCTTTCCAGATACTCAAACTGTTCTCGAAACAGCTGGAACTGCCTAAGGCATTGCTCAAGCTAGAGCTTATCGATAAAACAGAAAAAGCTGGTCAGTTGATTCCGAGGATATCCACAACCCACCCTCATCCAAGAATCCATCGGTCTACATTTGGGAAATGGAGGATACGTCAACAATAATGCCAAATTTCAGTAAATAGACTTATTTGAAGAGAGCGAAAGAGCAGATGAAGAAATGTAGATTAAGTTGTCAATTTTCTTGAACGAGGACCTGTGGAACCGAGACCGATAACGGGTTGTAATAATTGCCACCCTCCGACGTTTGGCCATGTACTAAACTTCTGGGACCTTCAAAAGGTACAAAATAGGGTGTGAGAATTTCACTGATTTTTCCCACGAGTTAAGAACCCCTGAGTGGTCGAAATTTTGACGTAGGAGCAAGCTTTCTTTGACCCCCCCCCCAATATCGAAATCAGCTCGGATCTGTAACTGCGAACTGAAAAGACACCTCAATCGGAAATACTGCTATCAGGCTGAAGCCGCTTCGAATGTTCTGAGAAGACTCTAATAGTAAGGCCCTTCCCTTATGCCCGCATGTGTCCACCCAAAGGCGTACATTAGGGTACGAGAGGGCTAGTTAGCATGCTAGTTAATCCCTTACAATGCGATCTCCACTATTTGGAGTAGCAGCGATACCATACCGACAAAACAGGACGGCCAGCTAGGGCCCTCTACACTTCGGAACGTAGATTTCTAACACGGCCCTTAACCACCCTAGCAACATTTTAGATTCCCGGAACAAGTACACGAAAACGGACGGGTTATCCCGTTTATCGGAATTCAGAACCTTACTTAAGTGAAGTCGTTTCGATTGAAACGCTCAGGATTGAAGAGCAAACGATGGAATAACTCGTCCGTTTTCATGTACTCAATCCACTGCATACTTCTTTCTAATGTTCAAGATATGGAACAAAAGTCAACAACTAAAGGAAGGTGAAGGACAATATCAACGAGTTCTGGTTGCAAAATGTGCAATAATGAAGTGGATAGAAAAAAATGTAAATATTTTATCTGAGTTCACAAAACTACAGAAAACAATTCAAAAAAATCAAGGATCTCAAAAAAATTCGAGAAAGCAAATCCAAGGTGTGAAAAATACAAGAATAAACCATTTTGTCTTCTTTAGGGAAAAATACCTGAGAATTTCGGAAAAGCTAATATTTTTTAGAATTTCCAGCAGCGATGGCTAATTGGAAGGAACCAAATAACAGAATGCAGAAACCCAGAGGCATGAGGCATTCTAGAGAATAATTCGAGATCTCTTATGGGAAGGAAAACGTGGAACTAAGCACTGATTGCTCCTACGTGTTACAAGAAGGCCTACCAAAACTGTAGAGTACTTGTAATGAGTTCGTTGTATGCTCCACACCAAACGATGGCACCTCCACATGAGGAAGTGGCCGAATTAGGAATGGGCTAGTGCGCGCAACAGTACGTGGGTTCAAGGGGGCGGGACACCACACAGACGGACAGCAGCCGCAGCCTTTCTTGGTTCGGCCCCCTTCTTTCGCCTCGTTTACCCCATAAAATTGTCCTCCTTCCTGCCCTCCACATAGGACACATTGTCAGACCGAAAGAACACAACTAGCTGGAGCAACAAATAGAAAAGTAAAGGAGAAAAGTAAAGGACAAAACCAAAGGTTTTGCACCAGAAATTGCTCTTTCCCCACCAATTGGCAACTATAGGAAGAGTGGACAATTGGAAAATGACCCATGACGGTGGTAAGTAGACAACCGACTGCTTCTTCGAGTTAGGGACATAAGGCCCTACAAGCCCCCTAGCATTCAGTAACTCTTCTCAAACACCAAAATCGCCTCAATGGTGGTAACAAACAATGCAGTAGCGGAAAACAAACTGCGGAGTCATAGAAAAGATTAGAAGAAGTATTTTCAAGTTCTCAAATTTCCCCCAATACACCTAAGTAGATCAAAAATTTCTAAAAAGCAAGACTTCTGGATCCCAGGAAGAGAAAAAATTCTCTCTCGAACTTCGTTCAGGATGTTACTTTTGGCCGTGAACCCGAATACGACGCCCGTTTCAGGTTCTCTGGGGATTACGGTAAGTTGCGGTAGGTCAAAAATCATTTAGCTACAGAAGCCTACCGCAATCTTCCAAAAAAACTAAAATCGAACGTCTCATTCGTGTTTAACGCCCCAATTAAGCCACCTCGACGAAGTTTGGGCTGAGAACCTTCCAAATTCTAATATCCGAAAAAAATGTCCTTTTTGGCCGCTTCTGGTCCACCCAGGTGCAATAGGGGAATCTGAAAACCTGACAAAACTTCTTTTCATCTCTCCCCGCAACCCTTAAACCCAGTTTTCAAAACTTCGATTAGCGATAGGGATATGGCCAACCCAATTTTTTCCCCTGAAGTACTGCGCTCCAACAATAAATCTGTGAGAATTGCTATTAAAGCCGTAAAATCGCGTACAGAGGAAGCCGACAAGTTAGAACGGGCGTGTTGGTTCTCTCCCGTTATTGGCACCTGATAATGATGAGGGATATCGTCGCAAGTACTAACCAATTGAAGAGCTGACCAAGAGCCGATAGAACCAGCACGCCCGATTCAATTCAGTCGGCTTTCTCTGCCGATGGTTTTTCGTCTTCAATTTTTTCTGTGGATTTCAAAGAAATTTTTCAGTACGCATCCATACTGATGTTTTCTGCCGAAAACACAAACGATTTTCATCGTTAAAACTGCCTTTATGAGAACTGTGTGTATGTCTGTCTCTTTAAATTACGCCTAGGTGGACTGAAGTCAAGTTTTGTTCTAGTATCACTCAGCAGTTTGCTATATTAGTATGAAAGTCTTGGCTTGAGCTCACTGATCAGATCCTAGCTTTATAATGCTGAAAAATTTTTTTCCTCATTCAGTCATTAACTGTCACTTAGACGCTGCGGAAACTTCCAGCGGGTACTGTACAGCCAGATTTCTGGCCTTCCACCCCACACAAGGTGATGAATTGAAATACGTGGCAGCAAAATGGTTACTTGGCTAGTACTGACGAATGCGTCGAGCGGTCCTGTTTCGCGGAACAGCCACGCAAACGAATATACGCACAATAATGCGAACTATATTGACACCTCGATACACACAATAAACGCATGTGGAAATAATACGCCTCGTACGATCAGTGGTTCTCGATAGACGATGATTACGTTCCACAATGCGGGAAGGAATCGCGCCTCTCGAAAACTCAAAGCTGGGGAAGACCAGACATTTATCATGTAGGACTATACAAACTTGTAAACTTGTGCACTCAACAGCTAAGCACCACTCGTCGAAATCTCAATAAAGAGTCTAAGGAAGAAGGTAGGAGACATAACATGTCTCCACAAATTAACAATTTACCCGAAGGTCCTTTCAGAAATTTATGCACCGTTCTAAAATGCACGAGGTCGCTTAAAGGAGTAGCCGCTCGTTGCGTAAGCCACATGGAGTGGCAGATCTTGCTCACAGGTTTCGCTAACGGATACAGAAGCTCTTAAAAGTAGCCGATACCCGACGTTGAAGGAAACCGGCAAATCCAATGAGCGTGTTGGTTCTCCCTCGCTACTGGCCACTTATGATAAGAATGAAGAGATGCGGTGGTATACACTAGCCAGTAGGAAAGCTTACCTATACCGTATCATTATCGGTAGCCAGTAGCGGCGGAGAACCAACATGCCGAGTCGAACTCGCCAGATTATGTGTAGGTGGTTTTTCGGTTCGGACAGAAAATGTTGTTTTTTTTACAGGAGCCTTTTGGTAGTCGCTCATAATTATGTTTTCCTGAGGAGTAAGAAATTGAAGAGGCTAAAGGCTGGTAAATTCAAGCTTGCCAGAGTTCACCAAAGAGAGGGAGGCGGTCATTTTTAGAACCCGGCCTCAAAGTGTGTGGAACTTTGGGCTGGTCTGGCTACAACACCACACTAGATGCGGCGTCAAAATGACATTAACAAAACTTTGGGCTGGTCTGGCTACAACACCACACTAGATGCGGCGTCAAAATGACATTAACAACAGGAGTCGCCATCTCCAGCTATAGGCATAAAAAGCCTTCCAGGGCGACTATGATGAAGCTATTGTGAGCGTGATGAGTTCAATTCACCGCTCCGTTAGCCTCGGAAAATATTTTTGTTCTATAATAATGTTCATGTTCGGTTTCTTCGTCAAATTGGCATCTTCCCAGTTCTTGCGTTTGGTACTCCAGTACCTCAAAGTTCGTTCGCTTTAGGTCTAAGTTTCGACGTTATCGTCGTCATAAAGGATCTGATCCCACGATCCGGTGGGACTTTCTTCGATGGAACCGGACATACGAAATTTAATTGTGTATTTCCTGTTCATTAGAATGAAGGTCCAGCAGGCCTGGAAAATGCCTTTTTTCGCAACTCTCGGAATGTATCTTGATAGTTTTTTTTTCTTTCATTGTTATTTTTTCACCATCTTTTACTGATTAATATTTTCCCCCTTAGTTTTCTGTTTCTTTGTTTGCTGTCTCTTATTAGATTATCTTCTTTCATTTTTTTGTTTTTTTTTTTCTTGCTTTCTCCTGTTAGTTTTTCTCCTTCATTTTTTCTGTTTTTTTTTGCGGTTGAATAGATAGCAGCTGCATCATTCGCGAAACAGAACTTGCTTACCAAAAAGTTAGTATAACATAATGGAATGAGCTGGCTAGGTTTCCAGAAAGCGGCGTGCTACTGGCAAAGGTTAAGTGAACTGTCGCACTCTGTCACTAACCCTGCAGATGCATATGAAGCAACAACAATACTGCACGATAAAACTCACAAGAGATTTCCCGTTCGGAGCTATGGCAGCAGAAGCTTCACAAGCGGCAAAAACGTCAGCGCTAGAAATTCGGGCATCGGGAAAAAGTACATCAATCGGTGACGGAAAACTTTCGCGGCACAATACCGCTCAATGGATGGGCCTTCAGCGACATGTGAAATTGGTATGATCGAACACTTCTGTTTCTGTGTGTACGTTGGAAACATGAGGACATTTGCCACAATGACTGGCTACGATTTCAATTTGCGCCAAATCCACACGCACTGACTGACTCCAACGGCACCCCGATAGCCTTACGGCACCTGAATGCAGGATAGATTGAATGGCGAACGGTTAGTAGAACTTCTTCATCTCAAAGAAAGGTGAACAGCACTACATCACAATGTCAAGAATACCGTTGGCCTAGTTAGCTCAACATTATGCTTCCTTTGAGACGAGCGAAGTGGGCTTTGTTAGGTCCAGTATGCCCAAGGACGACAAAAACACGGTTTCTGTGAATACGCACTGCTCTTTGCAGCTCCCATAAACCACTCAAGTCCTGCAGCTTTAACCTAATTCCCATCTTCTTCGGTCAAACCCCCTCTTCATCTGATGAAGTACCGGCCACGGATCTCTCGATCCCCACATAGTGCATCAGACCACCGACTGGTACCACTCGATAGAAAATGTTATTAGTACCTAACAATACTAGTGCTAGAGCACCGTACGACGCCTCACGCAACTAGCTTTACCTCATTGTGTATACCATTCTCTGGGCATTGTAAAAGTGGGCACAGCGTGTGAAAAATGATCTGCCTCTGAACTCATGTACCCGTCGTTGCTCCAAAACCCCTTTTCGTGCTCTAACAGGATTTAAGAATTGTACGGTCCATCACCACCAAACAGTTAGTTGCACCAGACGTGATACTGAAATACTCAAGTTCTCCCCTTATCGAAACGAAAATCCGCTCAGCATTTGCAGGACGCGGCTCAATGAAGATCGTGCTGAGGGGTATGGTATACTTTTGAGACACACGGTCGCGTCGCTCTGCACAGCGACAGCGACCGCCTCCCGTCCTTTAAATCTGTCGCTGTCGCAGTGCACTGCCCAGCGACAGCGACAGTGGTAGGGACAGGCTATGGCACAGTTGCAGTATGTCAGCCCTCCGCGACACGTCGCTGCGACCCACACGCGACATCTGTTCCTACGACGACCATTGTCGTTGCTCCCATGCGGGTCCCTCCACGATTTGTGTTAGATTGCGTGCCTGTCGCTCATTACAGCGACAAAGTATACCATAGGCCTGAGACAAAGGGTAATCGTGCCGGGGTCCGGTCATCCCAGCACGATTATCATCGTGCTGCGTACTGTAACAGCGGCTGTCCGTTACTCCGGAGAGGAATTCCGCTCCGATAGGGAAAGTATATCTATCATACGAATCGGTCATTTTGTGAGAAACAGATTGACTTCGTAGACGGAAGAACCGCTTCCTCGCGGAGATAGTCCGAAGTCGTTCTGCACCTAATCGAGTCACGGTGCAGTAAGGAGAAAGCTTTGAGCAATATTGGTCTACAGAGACTTCATGCAGTACCGTGATAGGTCGACATGTTATATCTTGCCGAAACCTTGCTAAGGGGGATTCCTTTCAGGGTGAGCCTCACGCTTGTGATTATCACAGATTTCAGGGTGAGCCTCACGCTTGTGATTATCACAGAGGGCCGCAGCTTTGGGCGTTGGGAAGGGAGGTGGACCGCGGCCCCGCTGGCCACTAAGCGAAAATTGTTGATATTCGGTGCCGCAAAAATGTTGTGAAAAGAAAAAGAAATTATATTTGGAACACACATTAAATCAGCTCAAGGTATAGGATAGTTGCTATTTATCCGAAAAAAACCACATTTCACCGAACTATACCAATCTGTAGACCAGAGTCCAGTGGGACCTTGTGGCCGGTCTCGATGGAGCTACGACCCCCTCCCTTTTGTTATTAAAAATTTTGAAAACTTTCCAGAATCGTAGCAAACTTTCTATCTAGGAGGAAACTGAGCCTGAAATGTTTACTATTTCCTTCCCAAGCTTACAGGTTTTATGAGCCAAAGTTTTTACGACCCCCCTCCCTCCCACCTACTCCCGTCAGGCCCGGTGACAACACCGCAGGAGCCTGCTGAAGACTACACTCACTATCCGAACGGGTAAGTTTCTAAGCTGGAGAAAAGGGGTCGCACCTCTCACGTACCGATCATAGCGCAATCCCCTATCCTGAATTGTTTAAGTGAAGGAATCAGGGAAAGACAAGATGCTTTGATCGGCCCGTGAGAGGTACGTAAGAAATGCAAAAAACTTTTTTTTTATTTTGGAAAAACTAAGTTAGGTTACGATTGTATTATTGTTATTTGACTACCGTAGCCTACCGTAAACATCGTCTTGTCCGTAAGTATTAGCTGCCTCGGTGCCGCCCGCTCGCCTGTGACATCATCCATCGATCTGCATAGCCCTTATTGATCGATGGCGCGGCGCGGCACGCGAGCTGACTGCAGGCGTAGGCCACTACGCTCGGACTCTTCCATACCTCTTTAGGCAGATTTCCAGAGAAATTGGAGACTTTACCCAAACTACCCTATACTTACTCTAATCTTCCGTAAAAGTGAAAAAGATCCTAATAATCGTGTTCAGCTTGAGTAAAATAAACTATGGTGATTTTTCAAAGATAGTAAAGTGGATTAGTACCCTAACGAATTGAGCTCGAGAAATGGGGGATTGACATGGCCGCTGTGAGTTTTTCCTAGATTTCTTAAAATTGATGAATGCATTGGCTGGCAATGACAGAAAAAATAGTTACTTCGCAAAGGACTTTTCTGGAAACCTCAAATTTGAAGAAAATTAGGGTCGTCCACTCAAATGTGCCTTTACTCCTCGCACTGTGTACAATTAGACTATAATGCGAGATTTTTGTGCAAATCCTGACTGTTCCAAGCTAATTACGCCACGTCAGGAATTTTCTAGAATTTCACAATATTAGTGGTTCTTATACAATTTCCGGCAATTGTGCATTTTACATTTTCTTATACACTAAAGACTCGTTTGATCTATGTTACCTCATCATCTCCCT
Organism: Aplectana chamaeleonis; assembly: GCA_029168955.1. Lineage (NCBI taxonomy): Eukaryota > Metazoa > Nematoda > Chromadorea > Rhabditida > Cosmocercidae > Aplectana > Aplectana chamaeleonis. The sequence continues at coordinate 96,208 of JAPDOI010000122.1, forward strand.
ATTTTTTCTGAGTTTTTAATCCAGACAAATTTCAATCGATATGAAAAGGTCAGGCGGAACCCACAAAACACCAATTTCTGGTGGTCATGATGATCTGAAAAGATAGTTTCAAAGAATGATCTAAGTTTAAACTTTTCGACTCTATTTTTTACGGAACATTTCTAAGAAAAAGAAGGAAACAACGCAGCACTCACCTCGTCTCCTCGTTTGTGGCCGCCTCCAACCGGAAATGGCACCGGCCCCGGGTCAATGAGTTCGTTTCCGCACGTGATCTGCGCCCATCCCCCGTCGCGTGCGCGAATTCTGTGTCCCAACAGCTGGACCATAGCGCTGTTTCCACCCCTCTGTGAGCTGTCCTTAGTCGATATTCCAGACATTCGTCCACTCAACAAGTGGATTAAGTCATTTAGCGCTGCATGGGGTAGTTTGGATGCTGTTTGAGCGTCTTCGTGGCGATACATCGCTGACCTCAGGCCAGATCCCGTAATTTGAGGGTATTGTTTGTTGCGATTGCCGCACGACCTGTCATCAGCTGACGTCACAATCCACCAGGTTATTACTGCTAGGTAACCCAAGAAGTGTCTGGGCTACAGTTCTATGAGAAACTGTGGCTGTACGTGAAAGTGACCCGACCTGGGCCGTGACAGCTCGGTACGGGTGGGGTGTCAAATTCCAGTGGTGGGTCGAAACTTACCAACGCAACAAAATTGATGTAAGCACAGGAACTAGAATATTATTTATTTGAATTTTCCCAATATGATTGAATCAAGGTTTTTTAGAAAATTTAGAAATTATTCACTTTTTATTTAATTTATTTTTATTTTATTTATTTTTTTATTGCTAGTAACAAAAAAATTTCCCTAATGTGATTGATTCGCGTGTCTCAGGTGAGAGATCTTGGTTTTTGTTATGATGACACACCAGATTTCGAAGAACATTATATAATCCTGCAAAGGAAGGCTTTTCTACAAACGTATCGGATTTTCAAAGGTATATCCACGAAAAATAGAAATGTTCCAATGAAGGCATACAAAACATATGTCAGACCTATAGTTGAAAGTGGAGTTACGGTCTTGAACCCTTATAAAAAGAAGGATAACGGTGTTTCAGGAATGGTACAAAACAACTACATTAGGAAACTCTTGATTGGGACAGAAGGATTTGATTATTCCTTGATACCCAGTGGTAAGATGAGGAATACGATTCTCAATCTAAACTCGTTGGAATCTCGTCGAAAGCTAAGAGACGCGTGTATGGTGTTGAAACTGCTATCGGGTCAGCTTAGTGTTAGGGTGTCCCGAATCTACAGTTCGATACATTCGAGAACCAGGGGAGGAGAGGTCAAGATCTATTTTTCAATGCCTATACGTGCAGGGCAGACTTGATTTTTTTTTGGTCTAAAGTACACTGCCTCACCAAACATCCTTACATACAGCTCGTTCAAGCGTATGGCTGGTGCAAAGTTATTGGCTTTCTAGATGTGTACTAGTTCTAGTTTTACACCATTATTGTAGCTTTTTATCACACGCTTGTCTTTTACAGCGTAATAAATAAAATGAAATGGAATCAAGGTTTTTTAGAAATCTTCAAATCTATTCATTTTTTGTTTAATATTTTTCATTGATAGTAACAGAAAAGAGCTCATTCTTCAGTAGCGAATGGCTGTACCAAAGATCTCAGGAAGAATTGCGGGGTTCCGGTTTACGCTACTCTTGAATTTTAACTAACAATTTTTTCAAAAGGTTTTCTTGGAAAATTTGAGGATTATCTGACCACTTCATTCGCTTGTTTTTCATTTTTGACAATTTTCACCTCATAGAATAGTAATGAGAAAGACCTCATTCCTGATTGGCGAGCCAGCTACTGTACCAGATATCACAGGGAAAAAATGCCCAAATTTGGGCGAAAATCGATGTCCTATATTTGGGGGAAAATTAAGTTTTTATTTTTTAAAATCTTAAAAATGTCTCAATTTTCTTTGTTTTGACCGGAATTTAAAATTTTGACTTCTTAAAAGGCATAATATCAGACGGAGCTCATTATTGACTAGCAAAATAGTGGCTGTACCGTAGACCTTCAACAAAATCGCCAGTTTCCAGCGGCAGCCAATACTATACATTCGTAAGAACTGTGTTCTTCAACTTTTGAAACTGTTTAATTATTTTTTGTCCTATTTTAGGTCACGGTAGCAGGAAAAAACTGTTTCTTCCCTAGAAAATCGGTGGTTGTACCATAGATCTCGAAAAAATCACAGAATTCCGGCAAAAATCAGTCTCCCCTGTTAGGTAAACAAAATTTTTGTGATTTTTCAAATTTCTGAGAAATCGTTCAATTATCCTGTTTCAAAACGTAATGGCTTGGAAAAGCTAATTTTTTGTCTAGCGAACCAGCGGCTGTGGCAAAGATCGCAGCAAAAATCGCTCATTACCGGCGAAAATCTATCAAACTTCTGAAGATCGTGTTCTTTAAAATTAATAATTTCTTCAACATCGCGTCATTTTCTAGCTTTCGACTGTTGGTTAGAATTATGGCTTTTTGGGTTTTTCAGCGAAATTCGATTTCTCAAGTTATCTTTTCATATCATGATTTCGTGAAAATTTTTTCTCGGTGGGACTCCGCTTTAGAGACAGGTTTTCAAACAACAAAATTTGACTCTTCACGCTATTTCTTTCGGTTGTCGTCCAACCATGTGTCCGTTTAAAGATATTCGGAGGATTATGATAGTTCACGGCAGGCGAATTGCTTTGCACCCGCACTTAGTACGCATTGTAATCCTTTCAAAATCGAAAAGAAAGGGTTTTCAGAATCCTATGGGCAGGGTCAATGATTATCTTCTCGTGTTTCCCATCTACTAGGGAAAGTCAAATATTCCCACTTCGCCCAGAAGCAGCTGCATCTCATGATTTTTGGCACCCGGGAAACATTGAATCGAAGATTTGGCCTCTGGCGATTTCAAATTTGATTCTATATTTTGAGGTCAGATTGCTCATCACATCAGATGCCTGTGTTCCCACCGTCGTCGAAGAGGCCATGAAGACATTTGCGTGTTGTCCCAAAGGACCGACACAGGGGCAGCAGCGCGCGGTAAGATTCCCATATAGAGCTCGTTGTTTGGGTAGTCATGGGGTCATGTCAAACCATCACTTCACGCTTCACGGGGTCATCACCACCTGCTGTGTGAAATCTCCCCGGGACATTTCGACAAAGAGCTGGAGTGTCGCCGCTGGCACCTCATACTATAGCCTCTCTGCACCTCATTAAGGGCCATTATGTCGGATTGGATTGTCAGATTTAGGAACTCTCAGGGAGAACCAAGTATACCCGCAGTTCTTTGTTATCATGGATTAGATGACCTTACCGTAAGATACCCCACACTTTGGTGCCGAAATATGCAGCTAAATTTTTTCCCAGGAGGAAAAAAAACTGACAGAATGTTTTACAGACTAGGCTACTATAAAATACAATAAAAATGTATGCACTGCATCTATTTATAGGAAAGGATAAGGAAGAGGGATGTTGGAGAAAAAAAGGAAATTGAAGGTGAAAAAGTTCGTTTAGCCCTAACCTCGAGAATGAAGAAAACAGGAGCCAGAAGCAGAATACAATTGACAAGAACTCTACGCAGAGCCTGACGTAGTAAAGTCTGTCCGAGTATGACTGTCCGCTCACGCGGTCGGCGTGCGTGTCGAACGGAAGTCGCGAATCTATTTCCGGACTAGCCTTCATACGGCTGCGAACCGCTGGCTGGAATACTATTCATTTTTTGTCTAATAATCCTGCTGATCGATTTACAAGTTCAAAAAAGAGCCGTCTCGGCGACAACTCGGCACGCTCGCCGACCGGGTGGGCGGGCAGTCTAATTCGGATGAACTCTGCCTACTGACGGCAATTTTGAAGAGTGGAGAGCATGGAGACATATTACTTCATAGATTTTTTTCTCCTAATTTTATGCGCTATTTTTTTATTAAAAATTTCATAGTATCTCATTCTTTTGTATTAAGATGTTTCGAATGTTTTAATTTTCTTCCGTTTTTATGTTTATTGAATTGTTTTTATTTGTCATTTACAGTTGACCACAATGTTAAAAGGACATGGTGCGGTTGCGGACTCGCACTAATTTATGGTAGAATCTGGCACTTTGCCAGATTTAGTCATCGATCGGGGCCAACCGGCGGCTCTCTCCTCACGAGAATATCAGCTGTGGCGCCGATCGATGACGAAATCTGTCAGAGCGTCAGATTCTACCGTAGTTTTAGTGCGAGTCCGCAACCGCACCATGTCCTTTTAACATTGCGGTCAACTGTATTTTATTTTTCAATTGTTTTTATTTCCTTTTTTCCGAAAACAACATCCAATTGCAGGAAATCGCAAAGTACCATCCAGAAAACTTTCTACACAAAGCCGAATGTGCCTTTTCTAGGTAGGGCTATTTTTCTCATCGAAATCTCACCCAACTTCTTACGACTGTTGCCATCCTCTACCCATACATTATTGATTGAACAACTTGCTGAGAGAATCACCATGGGTGGAATCTGAATAGCCATCGTATTGCCACAGGCGCTTTGTAATACAGGTTGTCCACACCTCATCAAGGACCATCATGGCGGATTAAATTGTCATATGTGGGAATTTCCGAACAATGAGGTGTCCGCCAGGGGATGTCACCTGTTCCATATCTTATATAACAAGGATTAGACCTTGATATTGTGTACTTCACACCTTGGTTATAAATCCCACGACCCTAATCCAGGCAATTTAGCCAGGAGATAACCTGCCACCTCGATATCAGGACAAGTTCTGGCAAGATTAATTGATAGCGAAAATGATGAGATACACAGGAAAAGCCAGATTTTTATACTTGTAAATTTTCATATACTATTAAATTCATGTTACTGTAAGTTTTGTTAGTTAGTTACTAAACCTTTCTAACATTAAGAGCATTCAAAAGGGCTAGATTCGGAGCTTGAACTAGTTAGTGATAAACGTCCAGGGCGGAAATGGGAAACGCTTTTTGTTAATAAAAATGGTAGATGACGGCTATAAGTTTCAGCAAATAGTAGTGTGACACCGCTGTAAGTCCCAGACACGGTTCATCTCGTTTACCCTACATTACACGATTTGACACGTTTGTAGCACTATATTAAATTTCAACACGACGCTAATCCATTTTTTGACAGGTCTTCACAATCCATAACTGCTCACCACTGTGGTGTCAACGTGTCAAAACGTGCAGTTTCTGTGTGAACGCGTTGGAACGCCTGTTCCTAACGGTGGTGTTACTTTGCTATACATTAGAAGTTATAATAGATGGAATGTCATGCCCTCTGGAAACAGGTCCTTGCAAATGACACACGTTCGACTTCTGCCTGTCCCCAAAGTTTTGCATTCAACTGAGCTACCTTGTGATATCCTGTTATGGTTGAAATGCATGAAATAGTCAGAAACTTAATCAGAGTTTCAATTAATTCTAGCCTTCATAAAAAATCGAACACTCAACGCGTCATTCAACGCGCTGCGTGTGCGCGCGATGCTCTCTCTCCGGCTGCTAAGCGCTCTCTCGTTGTCTTTAGCCTCCACACCGCGCCCGTGCGCGAATGAACTCCGGGAATTTGGCATTTTTACAGCACGTACCTCATATTCTCTAGAAGGTCAAAAATCAACGAAAAAAGTGCATATCTAAGGTCGGCACGCTTTGATTCTTTATGTTTCTTGTTGTGTGTTGGTTCAAACTCGGTGCATGTACAGGCTATAAAACGGCGAAATTCACATGATTCCTACGCGTGCTGGTGCGGAGCGGAGGTTAGAAACAGCGAGAGAGCGGGGGGCAGAAGGAGGCTGAGACGTCGCGCGCGCCGCTCGCGCTTCGAATGATGTGAATTACGACGTTTTATAGAGGGTACATATGTTATAAGATAAGTGCACAGAGTTTGCTCCGACACACTATAGACAAAGCAAAGTATCAGTGCGATCCGTGCAGACTGTTGAATTCGACTCCGAGAACGACAATACGTCCTTCCTTCATCAGCGAAATTCTGTCTTTCGGAACAATTCTCTCTCTCTCTCACACTCTTTCTCCCTCTCTGTCGCTCTATTTCCCTCTTTCTCTCATTGAAAGACTCGGTACTTTATAGAATGAGTGTCTAACTTCAGAATCCATGGATTAGGTATGAGTCAATTTTTTCAAAATGTTCTGGAATTGGAAATCGGAGAATGGAACTTTCCTTTCAATCTTGGAAGGCTAAAATCGGAACGTCAGAAACATCGGAACTAGGCATTCCAGAATATCGGAAAATTGTCCATCCCGATTTCTCGTCTACCCCGCTTTTTTCAAAAATCCAAAATCTGAAGTCCAAAATTCATCGTGATTCGGGAGTTTGGCATTATGCCCATCCCTGCTATGGATTCTTCTGGATTCTGAGGGTCTTCTAATTCTTTGTTCCTTTACAGACAACAGCAGAAACTAAAGGAGGAACTTAGAACTTCTCGGTGTACCTCTGGACCAATTTCGAGAGATTCGTGGTGAAATTCTAAAGTTTACTCCTACTTCCGGATATGTATCAGTTAAGATCTTTCTCGAAACAGATGACCTGTTTGGGAAGAGCGGGAAACATCTGGGGCTCATTGATGTTGTTCTAGTGAAACTGTGAGAGCTGTAACTTAAACGTACTTCTGAAAAATCGGACGACTCTGAGTACCTTTTAAGGAACCTCGATCACACCTCTGGACAGCCGGTAGAAAAAAGGCAGGGCTTCTGGGACAGGTCCTGTATTGACGGATGCATGGGAACATACTGAAGCAACTTTGAAGAATTTCAATTGCATACAGCGCTCAGTCGAGACCCGAATTTCAAGAACACCTAGCAACATTAATGGATGAAACTACATGCAAACCTCACCATTTTTTCGCTCTTACGTATGCGCTACTTCCCATCGATTCGTTACACCTCACTGACCTCGTGGTGCGTTTTGGATTTCCCCGCTATTGCGAAGGCTTGCGTAACGCGACATTGCGCTGATCTTCAGGCCCGTAACTGCAGACACACGTCTATGCCGTGGTTGATGTCACAGTTATGTGGGAATATGTGTGATAGGTTGCGCAACGCAGGTGTTAGCGTAAGCGGTCGGTCAACAGCGATAAGGCCCACCTCTCCTTGATGGCTAAGCTGCTGAGTAGCGCGGAGTTTGCGCGCATTAATGACAGCAAATAAAGTAATTAGGTTATCATAAGACAGGTGGAGATGGAGGTCTAACGGACGAACACTTGCGTGAGATGGAGGGTCCATGGGGTCATCTCGAGCCACGTTAATGGTGAGCCTCGTTTGGATTCAAAGGCTCGCATATTTGAGGATGGAGGCACTGGGAATGATTCTGAATACCCTCATCCTCCAGGGAGGGAAACCTGAGTTTGGCATCGCGGATACACTGCACCTTTTTAATTAGAATGCGGACTATACTGCGTCAGTCTCGGTTCAATTTGTTCCATTTGAAACAGCAAGAAGATGGAAATGAACTCAGAATTTTCGCAGGCCTCACTAGGCGCACTGTAATGTTTCCGGTCCATCTTGCAAAAATGGCAAGAATCAGAAGAAGTAGTTGTTTGGAGTGCTTATCACAAAACAATCAAAACATTGGGAACCATTTCCGCGGCCAGCAACCCCAAACAAACCTTACAGCGAAGTTTGGGAAAAAAGCCAAAGCATCAGATTCTGAGAAGTGTATATGCCTCAAAAACTATGTAAACTGGTTATTTATACTTTAGCACAATTTTCACAGCTAAAAATTTTCGACGTTTCTCAGATTTCTGCCGTAATAATAGTAGATGGGTACAAATCCTGAAAAAAAATCCGGAGAATATAGGACAAGCATTTTTTGATAGCCTCTGACTCTTCTAAAACTGAAAAAAGGTAAAAAAAACCATGTACACCGTTTCTTGAAAATAGCAGTTTTTTTTTCGATATTTCTTTCCACATGAATAACTTCCCTGTTTTCAATCACCGTAGAAATTCTATTCTACCGAACTGTTCAGAGGGTCCCTCTGGGAAATATCAATGGCACAAGATGTTTCGAAAGATATTAGTTCCTGCTATTCAGACCTTTACAATTTTCACGACCATGTAGCAATAAGTCGCCAACGGGCGACAAACAGGTCTGAACAACTCAAAATTATCCTCCAATGCGCTACCCCCCATCTGTAGTTAGAGTGTGAAGCTCACTATCATGAAAAGTGTTCAACGTCGCTGCACCCGACTGTACACGAGCTTCCTCCTCTAGACAAACTCGCCTCTGGAATCTACCGAGAATTCACCCCGAACTTAGATTCAAAAGAGCATTGAGCGCGATACCACCGCGAGTCTTGGAAACTCTGCGTAAATGACGCGAACTAACCGAGAAACTACCAAGGAGTGACCATCGCGAGTTTTCGGCGAAAAATCCGGTAAACTAAAAATGATGTGATTGAAGCGAGAAGAAGTCTGCCGCGAAATCGCCGTGATGACACAGTCATAATAGCAATGAGAGAGCGGTGGATCACTAGCCATAATGGTAAGGGTTGGTGATTCGAATCTTGAAATGCATCAGCGAAAACTGTGGCAGATTCGCGAAAGAATTCCGACATTACCGTGTCTCCGTCTGGTCGAGGCAGTGGGATCGACCGATCGGCCCTGCCTAATCAAGTGAGCATGATGAAGTCAGTTACTGGATTGGATCAGTTCATTGAAGAAGCGCGTCTAGTCTCAAGCATTGGTGCGGCGACGGCGTTTATTGGCATTGCACCATATAACTTTCTCTCCGTAGGAGAGATTTTTATATCACGGAGCCAGGGCCCATCCATACTCCCTAACGGCGACGCGTTACGCGCGTACAAAGACGGCGACGCTGTGGTCGAACTCAATAATGTTTGTCCCAACATTGCTGTGCATACTATTTCTATCCTCGCGTTCTTCACCTTGCCAGCAGAGGATAGCACTGAAATTATTTATCACGGAGCGGAATGAAATGGGTGATAGAGTGATAACAAAAATGAAGAAAAACGCGGTACGGACGTGGCCGCTACGAAGGAGCACGTGGTGCGCGGGCATGGCGTCCGGCCCTTCGTACTCCACTGGGACGCCCGCGCACGAAGTCCTGGCTTTAGAAGTATGAACAGCCCCTTGCGTTCCTTACGCCCGCTGCTGCAGCTATCTAATAGTGTCGAAACGTTGTGATCTTGGAACGATTATGTTGGAGCAGCTGTACGCCACAACAGCGGTTTTCACAGGTGCGCATGTGAAAAAGGCTTTACAATGGAAAGTATAGTCAACGCGGATTAGTCCGTCGGTTTGCTGTCTGCCCAAGAAGTGTGCATCTCTGCGTGTCTGTGTATGCGGCGCGTAACCTCTATGCCTAACTATTACGCGAAAATACCGATACAGCGAACGATTCCGCGTTGACTGCATGGTAGGTCCTCCTCCTGTCATTTGCAGCCAAAGGCTCGCGCTGATGAACTGGATACTGATGGTGACTCAAAACCGTTTAGCTGAACTTTCCCATAGTCCCAAAGAGGAAGCTTCAATGTTTTTTTGTCCCAATGTCTATGTTTACAGCAACGGCGGCTAAATACAACCAAATATCCATTTCAAATCTCAGAAGCCATTGTTTTTGTGCGACCCTATTGGTACCGGAATTTGCTTCAAACTTGGTTTTTCGCCTCGTGTAGTGTGGTTTTTTTTTCACGTTCTGTCTGTGTTCTTGTGAAATTTATTGATGTCGAATTCAAACTGCTGGTGGCTAGGGGAAACCAAGAAGGAGGAGGAGGACGGTTGAGGAGCGAAAAAACGGCTCCGGACGAAAAGGGCAAGCACCGCTATGAGATGACAAGCCTAACCTATTACCCAAAAACAAAAACCGCCTGATTCATGCTACCGTGGGTACAGAAGAGCTGTGGTGTTGTGGTGACCGGGGATGTATGGAAAACCAGGTGAGAGTCCCCGGGTTAGTACGAGCGATGACTCTGTTGAAAACATTAGGGGCCACATTGACAAACATTACCGGTGGAGGCTTACGGTAGCGTTCCGACAGGTGCTGGTTGGAGTAAGGTTGAGTTTTTTGCACATTAGATCTGCCTCTATTCCAGTTTAAAGAATCGTGAGAGCTTCAATTTCTCATAAGGACCAAGAAAGGCATAATTTTATAGGGTTTCTTCACACAGCTTCTGCTGGAGAAAGTCCTGCTTCTCGAAGTAACCAGGCTCTTCTAATCAGTGCTGTAATTTGATTAATTAATATTTTGGATTACTCATTCACTGAATTATTATTCGTTCACCTTTTTGATTTATATATTTAATTAACTATTCGAGAAAATATTTATTGAATGGTTTATTTAATAATTAAACATTAGATATTTTTATTTATCTATTTAATAAGAAAATCACTTATTCATTTGTACAACACATTTTTTCAACTTTATAAGCTCACCTACATACGCAGTATGTAGATGAACTTATAAAGATGAAAAAATGTGTTTCCTGAAATCTCATACTATTGGCCACCTGTTCAACTTCAACCTTTCCTGCTCATACTGCATTTTATGAAGCGTGTGTGGTGTAGTGGCAGGAGGCGCTGCTTTCGCGGCACAAGGTCTAGTTGGATCCTGGCCCAAGGCCCACAGAGTCTCTATCAGCCCTGTTTGGGTAAACTGGGGCAGATTCATCTGGGAAGATAGCACTGACTTGAAAATCAGCTAGTCCCCGCAAGTCATTGTATAATATAAGCCTCAAACATATTCAAGCGTCTACGATTACGAGGTCTCGCCGCGTCCGTCGCTGAAGTATTCCAGTGCCTTAAGTGAAATTATGGGGAAGGAAATCACCGCTCGCCGCTGAAATAGACGCCGAAATGTTTCGAAATTGAGCCGCTACGCTACGATGAAGACGCCAATTTTTGAATTGCGGCGCGATTTCGAAATCCCTCGACGTGGTCATACCTGCCAATGGAACTCACGGTCATCTACCGTACACCATAAATAGTGGCAACGGGGCAACTCCATTCGAAACCTTTCCAAATTATAGGCTTCGATAATTGTATAGATTCGAATACCCCCCTTTTTTTAGAAGTCCGATTATTGAATAGATCCGAATACCCCCCTTTTAGAGGTCCGATATTTTAAAAGTATTCGAATAGTGCGATTTTAGAAATTCTGATAATGAATACGTATTCGAATAGCTTCGAATCTATTCGAATGGCACAACTATAGTATTTACCAATGCTCTAGCACAGGTAAATTTAAAAAGAAGAAAAGGAGAAGAGCGAAGAGGCCGTACAAGATCTTCAAATTGAAATCAAATTTCGCTGAGCTATAACCATTTTACTATTGAAAAGGACGGCTCTCATTCTGAGCGTTTTCTGTTGTTGTTGTTGTTGTTTATCTCTCATTGTTTTCGATCCGTGTTTTCTGTAATGATTTGTCTTCTCTCTTCTTATTGTTTTGGAATACCCAACATGCCTCTCTCTGTTGGATGATTGCTCGATAGATGTTCTTAGCGCTTTCACCAAGAGATGAATAAATAATTAAATAAATAAAATAAAATAAATAAATAAAACAATAAGTAGATAATTAAATGAATAACTAAACAAAATAATAAGGTAAACGAATATTGAAATAAATAAACAAATAAATGAATAATTAGTTGAGTAATTAAATAAATAAATAGGTAAGTAAATAAATAAATAAATTGGGGCAGCAAGATTTGGAACATCGAAAATTGTTTTGTGCTTCGAACCTATGACGTTAGTCACTCGGGTTTGTCTTTCTTTTTCTGAATACTTCTCAAAAAACAAGTACGTATCAACGCGCAGTTTCGGATATTAGGATTCCACGAGATAAAGAGAATCCAACACTTCGGAAACTTCCTTTGGGTGGACAACTCTTTCACTGACGCGGTCCATCCTGATTTGGGCGGACTTCTCTGCCTTATCTGATCGTTCTTACTTCTTTGCTTTTTTGATTAACACAAAGCTTTTATTTCCGCGAGAAAAAAAGTCAAACCTTAAAATCTAGAACACCGCTTCTAATGTAAGTAGCTATTACGCAAGGTTAGCAGCACTGAAATATGCCAAAAAAAAACTTGCACCCTTTGGAATGTTTTCGTCGAAGATCTTCCGAAGAGCAAAACAGAATCTTCGAACAAGCTGAATAGGCGCCCTCGTTTTGTGCGCAAATGAAGGGTCAAAAAACATTTTTTAGCTCGCTTGAGGCGCGGGCGAGGCGAATTGAGACCGATGTTGAGAAATTGCTTCCAAGAAGGAGACCCACATTTATTCGATACGTCCGAGGTGGCAATCGAAACACAGAATCCTAGCAATCCTTTGCTGAAAAATTGTCATTTTGTTGACTTTCACTTTCAACCTATGTTTGTACCGACTGCGTCCCAAATTGGCTATGTATGTAGGTGTCTAAAAGCAATCCACTACTACTATGACCTCATGTCCACACGGTACAAATCCCCTGCTATTAATCCATTCACTTTCATTTCACCTACCCCTATTGTTGAGGCGATAGTTACTGTGAATGGCCCTTATGTCATCTTCTCTAGCCGTCATCACGTCATGTGGCTCGGTCTCCACAGACCTGGCATCAGGTCACTCCCTGCCCCTATTTTTGTGTGCATGATGTTGCTATCCGGAAACACATGTGGCTAGGCATAGGGGAGGAAATTGGTTCGTTGAAGACAAAGTGTGGCCTTCGTGGATCGTCGCGTTTTTTCCATGTGGCCCACAAATTCATTTCGCGCACTCAGCATCTACCCACACACACGTTCACATACACACACAGACCATTCCTGCCGGGTAATAAAAAATGCCACCAAAAAAGCATTCGCTCCACGACTACTAAGTCGTTAATCAGTACGCTGAGGTCTCTTTGTTAGCCGGGGTCTAGCCAGGCAGGGTTCCCATCTGCTCCTGTCCTCATTTTTTGCCTCGGTTGATGCCCACCCACAGCTACATACGACCCCGACTAGCGCGTTTAAATCAAGCCACGTGCGCATTGTGGATTTCTCCGTGTAGAGCGAAATGGCCGGGGGTGATAGGGAAGAAGTATGGAGAATACTCAATGTCAATGCGCACGAGCGTGGCAAGAATCACGAGAAGGGCAGCTATGTGTAAACATTGTGAAAATTCTCTGACAACTATGAGGATGACGAGAAGCACCTTATCTATGAAGAAACCTGAATTGATCAGATAAATCGCGGTTGAGATGCGCGTATCAGCATGGGTGCACAGCATGCAGTCAATTACTACGCCTGAAAATCGTCGTCGATTGACGCGATCGCTATCTTGGTGTTGATCAGTCGTGAGTGCAACAAGTGTGATGACTTGCTTGTCATTTGTCACAACACCAACCTGACGAGGACGTCAACGATCTCCCAACTAAGATTGACCCCGTTGCGTAACCACAAACTATTCGTTCCGAGGTACGGGGTGTGGGGCAAGAACAGAGCGATCCGGGATCCGTTTACTGCAAGCCGGTACATATCGGTGCCTCCATGACAACTTTCGTATTTTTTGGTGACCCTTTGTTACTAGGCTGACAGCCTCGAAGCAAAATTCTTTCAGCCGGACTGCGAAAATTGCGTGCGAAAGGCACAAAACCGCTCGCGAATACGGTTTCGGAAACGCCAGATACGGCGATTTTTGGAGTTTCCGATCAGGTGCGTCCCCCTTAATAGACCCGATATTTTCGCGTCCACAGCACTTTATGTGGGTGCTGGAAGGAGGTGACCGAAATGTTCAAACACGCCAAATGACCGATTCCGAAAAGTGAATAGCTGAATTCTGCTATTTTTTTGCCCCAGCATAGCGTTCTCGACAGTATGCAGTCGGCACGGGTCTCATTGACACTTTGGGTCCCTATCAAGCTATTGCGCAAACTCTGTGTGGCGCAAATTCAGTGCCTGATGTTATAACATTTGTATGTTAGTATTTGCACCGAATTCGCGCCGACGAACATTGAGGAAACCAGGGTATCAGTGCGGTCCATGTCGACTGTATGAATACGCCATACCAGGCCATAAAACGACGCCAATGTCTCACCGTCGACTGCGTACCACGCGCTGCGCGACGCACGTGCGTCGGGAAGCAGACGAGTTTTGGCGCCGCCGCGCGATAGTTTCCGGCCGCCGCGCACTATGTCATGCGACGAAACGTCGCGGCAGCCAAAACTCGATCGCGCGGCGGCCAAAACTCGGCATGTGGATCGAATCCACACCGCGGGTGTGGCTAAGGAGTGCAGTTCGGCTAGCACGCGACGGAAAAACGCTGTGCGCGCTCATGTCGTCGCCTTGGGGCGCGTTAAACGAGGACCTCCGAAAAAGTAATCGTTGTCCCATTATAGCCGTCCCCCTTTATCATTTTTTGCATTTTTCATTCATGTTTTTTGTTTATAATTTGCTTTTTAGACGCAATGCTTCTGAATTTACATACCATCGTTTCATTGGAATCCTGCAACTTTTTTGAGAGCCCTTGATTAACGCGCCCCAAGGACGATGAGCGCGCACAGCGTTTAACCGTCGCGCGCGTCGTATGTACCAGCCGAACTGCTCCTTAGCCACACCCGCGGTGTGGATTCGATCCACATGCCCCAAAACTCGTCTGCTTCCGACGCACGTGCGGTCGCGCAGCGCGTGGTACGCAGTCGACGGTGAGACATTGGCCGTTTTATGGCCTGTATGGTCTCTTCGTAAAAAATTAGCATAGTGGATAGAAGAGGAGCGGCAGACTGTAGTTCGCGATTGAATCGCTTCTGAACGGTGGTTTCGTGGACGCCCACCGCAAGGATCACTTCTCGTCCATTCGCTCGACCAATTCTGGCGATAGAACCTCGTGTTCACTCTCCGAGCAGGTGCGACATGTTCCGAATATTTTGTTGAGATGCTGCTCGGCATGATTTCGGACCTGATCGGACACGCGCCGACCGCCTGGGTGAACATTGGCATTCGGATGCACTTTAAAAACCACTTATTTTGCATTTTGGTTAGCGCCTTCCTCTTCCGGTAGCTACTGGAGGACCCTTGACATACTATCCATCCGCTTCCCAACTTTTTAAGCAGCTTCTTATGAAAATTTACGGATTACGACGCTATTCCAAGAATTTGAAGCTGAAAGGTGAAAAACGATCCAGTGTTTCCGTTAACCGTTGTTATTTCATGATAAGCACTCTTTGAACCCAAACCGTTGGGTGAAGAACGGAGAAATAGTGACTTTGTCAAGCGAGCTTATGCCTGGGGCACTCCTACAGGGCTCCCGATCAGGGATGTGCGGCAAACGATTTTTGAAAATCGGCAAACGACAATCGACAAAAAACGCCCAAAAATGGCCGCCAAACGCTAATCGACAAACGGCAAAATAAAAAGCCTGGTACAGAAAAAGATACAAATGTTTGAAAAGTGATGTATCCAGCACTATTGACTATGGGATCGCCACTAATGTTTGGCTTACGTGCAAAATAGTTTTGGACTTCCTGAAAGAAGACTTTTGCACAATTTTGAAGCCCAGGATCAGTTTGATGTAAACTCATACCCTTCCGAACTACACCGCATTTTTAGAACCTCTTGCTATTTTTTTCCAGTACTACCACAAAACTGTAATCGTTCATTTGGCTTGTGATTTCACTGCACAAAATTCAGAGTACGGTGCAATCCAAGTTAGGGAGTGAGAGACACTTGCGGAATTTATCCAAGGAAATAAAAAAGCTCGATGTGGTCTCTACTTCCCAAAGCAGCGTCCACCGGGGTCAAGCGGAGCGTTGCGTGATTTTCGAAATCAGAGCGGCCCCACCATCAACATTTTTCCCAAATCCAAAGCTTTTGTGACCCCCTCCCAAAGCGCGATATCTGGGCAGTTCGTATTTGATTAATAAAACTGTCAGGCCGGAATGGGGAAGAAATTACCAAAATTTTAATTTTTGATCCAGAGTTTTTCGCGATCCCTCCCGTTTCATAAGCTCTGGTAAATGCTCAGTGACCTATGAATTTCTATTATCACCAGCAGCGGAGCGGTGGGCCGCGTCGAAATATAATTAGTGATAAGGAGTTTCCGACAAAAAAAGCCACCGCTCCGCGCTTTGTGATAATCGAAAACAGGGAGTTCACTTGCACTGAAGCAGAGTCCACCTTCATTTTTCAGGTTAAGAATTTTCCGCGACCCCTCCTCTCCATCCGTTGCGAGATTTCGCAACCCCGCTTGACCCTGGCGTCCACAATAAAAACCGTTCCAAGTTTGCAGCGGAATTCCAAGGTTTGGAGCCGATGGCAACAGCATAATGTGGAAGCGACCTGAAACCTGAGCCCTATACGGCCTTCAGCTTCAGTGTAGCATGCAATCCCCCGCACACTCCTGTCAACGAGGTACAGATGAAAGCGAACCACAGAAAAATTGATTTCCAACAAAACACACGATGATCGACTGGTCAAAGCTATTTCCCATAATGCACATGATTAAACAAATTCACTCATTCAAATATTGATTTTTTCTCAGGGTCTATTTTTCCAGATTTGTTTTTGGCCGTTGAGGGGAAGAAGGCATGGAGTGCGCTCTGCACAGAAGTTCAGAGGCCGCGCCGAAGCAATTTGGGCCCTTTTCCCAGCCGTTTTCGACATTGTAGCCTCTTTCCGGGTCCTGACGATTTCCGGTGTAAACTCGAAGACGGTTTCTATCGTGGACACTGCCGTTGAGTGATTATTTTCATACGATCTCACTCGAAATACGTGATACCAGATATCCGATACCACTTGAGGCCAAACAGTGTTTTTCTGAACCCTTTGTGTCCCCCCCCACCCTAAAATTTTTCAGGGTGTTAATCCATTCTCACCCGTTGAGGCCCTATTTTGGTTGCCCAATCCTCAAAAAAACTATGAAAGGTTCGGTACTACTTCCAAACGAGTGAGCCCATTCCAGCATGACAATAGAGAATACTACATAGCAATTTCACGACGTGACCGACCGCTCAGTTGGTTAAAGGCAGTGGTAGCGATGAAGTACGGTTGTCAATTTTTCTTTACTAAAACTTTTTCTGAATTCCAGAGTAGTAGATCCTATAAGTAAAATCATGGGATACACGCCTATTTGGGTGGCATCCCAACAGCCTCAACCTTTGCTTGCTTGCTTTTTGGAAGTGGACTATCTACTCCACACTTGATCGGCTTCACTGATTTGCAGTAGTCGAGTGTCATTAGCTGGCTCAAAATAAGGGCTGAATTAGTAACTAAAGACGGTTGATCCGGCCCGTTAGGAAATTCTCTGTTCTCTCGAGAGCGAAATATATTATCCTGCTTATTTTCGTATGAACTGTTTAACTGTTCATCTTCGAAAACTTCGTTTCTGGCTGTGCACGTCGATAAAGTTCGGCTGTTCGTAGCACGGTACTCGGAGGTTTTGGGCCGGAGTTGTGCACCTGTGCATTAGAGTCTAAAACTCTTATTCTGACGAGTTTTCGGCTCAGGAACCTTCACATTTTAAGGTTGTTTCCGCATCAAACTACTTTTTTATCGTTTTTTCAGCAACTTTTTCCATCGCGATTACTGCCTTTGTTTAAAGGCTGCATGCTCCGGAAGAACTAGTAGGGCGAGAAAGGCTCAGGCACTATTTTCCCTTCAGTGGGAGCGTCGGTACCGCAGTGGGTCCTGGACATAATGACATCCAAATCGCAAACTGTTGTTTAGAAGTTTCTACTATAAAGACACAAGGTCTATCCAAAGATGCTAGAGCTGAGACATCATTTAAAATTAGAGCGCAGCTTGCCTACTATGGGCCTCGCGCCCATTTACGGAAGCTTCTTATCTATTACTCACTTTTTGCCGATTTTTGTCGAAAATTTGGCAGGAAGCAAACAACAAACGACAATCGACAAAAATCGTCCAAAACCGCCGGCAGAAGCGGCAATCGGCAACCGGCAAACGGCAATTGCTGCACATCCTGCTCCCGATTCCGCTTGTCACCATCAGCGAGCGCTGAGTTTTTTCTGTCGAAAGTTCATATCGCTAGTAACTGTAATCATGGCCCACCGCGCCCGCTGCAGGTGACAACCGAAATCGAGAGCTCTTCCAGAAATGCTAAAGAAATCTGCTTGACTGTTGAGGATAGCTACTGGTTGAGATTTGTGCGATTAACGTAAGGGGAGTGTCTGAATGAGAATGTCAGCACACGCGGTCCGCAGGCGTGTTGATCGGTCATCGCGAGGGTGTCTTTCGTACCTATGAGATCGATTAGCAGGAATATCAGACAAATAATGAACAGTATCCCAGTAGCTGTTTGCCATCTCAGTCGTGGGTATAGCTCACCCTGAAAAAATGCCCTTGTCGACACGCACGCCGAGCCTCGTTAGCGGACAATCTAATTCCGGACCAAGACTATATGTCCTGATAGCTTGCCGTTCTTCACCCAGGTTTGAATCAGTAACTTGTCTAAGACAGTCCAATAGCTCTGTCGACAAAACCCGCACTGATTTTCGATCTCCGTTCAATAGTTTGACTGTTTCTCCTCTCACCTCTCACTCTGTCACTGTCTCTGTTCCGCTCCGCACAATCACTCGTAGGACGATCTCAGCTACTACAGTTTTCGCCGCGGGGCGAGAAGGACGCCCTGGATAATTTTGCGACTTTAATCTTTGGGTTGTGGTACGGCACTTGCCATGCAGAGCAGCTAGGCGGCGGGCGGCGCTCAATGCCTGTGCGCGGCTTGCAACATCTTGTGAGCATACTCTCTGGTTTCGGAGCCAAATTTACCCTGTTCCTTCGCACTTGCACTCATGCGAAGCGAAGGTAGAGACAGCGAGAAAAAAAGTGTGGGGGAGAGGGATACGCAGCATACGCGCGCAGACGCACGTAATGAACGAAAATAAATTTTACTCAGAGACAGAGGATACATAAAATTTACGCGAGATCAGTGAGCAATTTTTTCACAATAGTATAATTTCTAGTTGTAGATGCGGTTCCGCCCCTTTCTGGAAAAAAAGACATTACATGGTCTCACTGGAATCACTTGATGATTATCTCCACAATTTTAAAAATGCTATATTCTTCTATAATTGTGACTTTCGAGTGCACAGCACTCTCCATAAATTGCGGATGTACTTTTATCTTGGATATCAAGATCTCACAATATCGAGAAAATCGAGAGTTACGTACATCGTTCATTATAAAGTGAATTCTCGGCGTTTTTACGTTCCAGAAAAAGTGATTAAGGTTTCAACACCAAGGTCAACAACGGAAAGGTCGAAATATGCAGATTTTCCAAGTTTCCTTTGTTTTCTTGGTGATACCAGATTTCTAGTCCCAAAACATTGCCAAAAAACGCTGAGAAGTGAAAGTACACCTCCAACCTACATGTATTGGTAAGGAGGCAAAAACCGGATCGGTTTCATGCACAAAACGGGACAGTGGACCATTTATTCTTAGGCAATTACCCGTCTAAATAGCACCTTCATTTCTGGTCTTTTCCCTCTAATTAAGCAAATTCCTGATGGAATAACAGTACAGTACATCCACACCTCTAATTAATTTTTTGTTGCATCTTCAACAACCTGTTTCTTACCTCCACCTCGATGACGTTTTTTGCACGGACTAGCGCGATCTTATCAAGATGAAGATGTGGCACACTGGTTGGCCCAACTGAGTTTCTGCACTCAAAGGTTACCCAAACCCGGACTACAGACAAGGTCGGCAGCTGGAGAAAGTCTTTTAGTAAAAGTATGAGCACCTGCTGTCTCAATGCCTTGAAAACCTCGGGATAAGCTGGTGTCATCAAGAGCAGTGGATAAATAGAAAGAAGATGTATCATCCTGTATTTCGAGGCCAAATTTGCTCCTGTTCCTCCGCGTGCGAGAGTGCTGAGCGAGGGAGAGACAGCGAGAAAGTGTGGGGAGAGAATTAAACGCAACATACGTGCGCGCACTCACACGATGTACGGAAGTAATTTTCACTCCGAAAATAGGGGATGTGGAGGATAAAAATTTATGCGTTTTGTATTCAGCGTAAGAAAACGACATTGCCTGGTCCCTCTAATATTTGGGTAATCAAAGCTGGCGGTACATAGGCTTCTTTTGTTTTTTGAAGGAGATTGGTGAAGACTGGAAATAGAACAAGTACCTACAGAAGTTGATATATGGGTGAAAGTACCGTAGAACAGTTATCTTGGTGGATTCTAGAACAAGTACAGTACTTTTTTGGGAAAAAGGCGATTCTAGGTCTTCCTTTTTCACGCACTGTGCACGCCACCTCGCCAGTGGTAGCCCACCAAAAACATGTCAGGAACTGCATTTTTAAAAAAGATTTTCCAGATTCTCTAAACGAGGTTAGTAACCATTACCAGAAGTACGTAAATAATAATGTTAATTTCAGCAGTTGTTTGAAATCTGCACATTTCCTCCCACAGAAAATGTTGCTATGAGAGCTAACCAGTTGGCCACTTCAGGAAATTTCGTCACTCGTGTGATCTCGAAAGGATTTCAGGTGGGAATACACACTTTTCGAGGGAATAATGGACTCGAAAGTATTAATGCCACGTACCGTTGGAATGCTCTCACCGAAAGGAATTCGTGAATACCCTCAAAATCAGAGTTTGCCCACTTCGAAGTGAGCGATGGCCATGCGACTCCCCGTGCGCTGGAAAAGCACTGAAGAACGCCGTTTTTTTTTGCAGAGAGGAATGCTAAGTAATGTATTCCATGCCTTTTTTAGAGTCTATGCTTTTTTAGAAGTGGGCAACTGATCGCAACCCCATCGTTAGTGCAGAAGTAGCTGAACTGTAATCAAAACTATGTACTGGGAGACCAGGGCTGGGATTCATGAACGCATTGGGACTCGGCAGGGGTTTGGTTTGGTTAGCGGCCCAACTGGGATCAAAGCAAAGGCTAAACCACCACCTCCGAAAGAGTGCGGTTAAATCTGGAACCAGGAATAGTCCGGTCCTGGTCAAACCTACGGATGATGAATCGCTGGTTTGCAAACGTTTAAAACCAAACACTATTCGCACCCCCGGTTTAGCGTTCAGGAATCCCAGCCGAGACATGACTTGGACCTCGCAACACTATTTCCAGACGAGCATGTTCCAACTTATACGCACCAAGGCGCCTAATTCTGGATTTTCTTCGCAGCGCAGAAGATCTAGTCGTGCGGAAATTCCAACTGGATTTGCGTGCGCCTCAGCTACCTTAAAAATACGTTACTACTTTATTTCAAGTATAAATATTTTTGTTAACACCATAAGTGCGGATCATAAGTGCGGACAGGGTGTTTTTAATGGGCTTTACCAAATGAAGTGTAGTTTTGAACTCCTCCCGCCTTCTATTAATTCATTAATTTATTTAGTTATATTTGCGTCTCGAGGACCTCGCTTCACCTACATCATATCAACGCAGTAGGCAGAGTTGGACGACAAATAATATCAATATGACGAAAAAAAACGGATGAACCGAAACGACGTCGATTGTAATCATTATATGTAGCTTTGATATCGTCTGTATGTCTGACTTTTTGAAATGGCCGAAGGAAATTTAACCTTGTTCTATTAGGTCTAGAAGTTAATTTCCGCGTTTTTTTACGCTTTTTACACTATTGAAAACTGGACATACTTAAACAAAATTTTTATTCAAAATAATTTCCGTCATTAATAACAACCATTTCCCGAAGTTTGGGTAAATGGATTCCATCATAATAAATTTTCTGGTTGGCCTCACATTCATCGAGCCATTTTGATCTTATTGTGATCTTGGCGCTGCTCCGCTGAATAATACGCCATTGATGACCGGAAAAGGTGATATCCGACGGGGCGATGTCTGGAGAATACGGCGGAGTACGGTAGAACACCCCATTTGAACTCTTTTAGCGTATCCTTTTACCGTTCGAGCAACATGAGGTCGAGCGTTATCATGAAGCAATATGACTTTTTCGTGTCGACTCGCCATTCTGGTCTCTTTGCTTCGATTTCGCTACACCGCAATTGCGCTGAATTTGATGTTGATAAGATTCATGATAACTGTGTTTCGCCAGGTTGAAGAAGTTCATGGTACAGTATACCGCGGTTGATCCCCTATATGCACAGTAAGACCTTCTTCCGTGGATGTTGGTTTGCGGTCGAAGTTGTTGTTTGCCGGACTAACCACGTTTTCAAACTCGCTGGTTATCATTATTTTACCACTTTTCATCGCCAGTTATGATGCGGTGTAAAAAAAGACTTTCTTTGAATCGGTCCAACAAGATTTGTGATTGTTTTCTCTGCTCTTTGTTGCGTTCTGAGAGCTCATAGGGGATCATTTTCCTTCCTTTTGAATCTTCCCCATTGCCTTCAATCGAATAGAAATTGCTTTTTGGGTGACGCCAGAGTGCCTGCGGCTGTTCGCGCGTTTAGGCAGATCTTGATCCATAAGCCTGGTCTTCGTCTTCGAACTTTTTGGCTGTCCTGGTCGATCTTTGTCATAACATCCAGAAATCACCCGGTGGCTCGCTAAACCATTACTTGAGTTCTTATGGATGGGCAGCATCCCGTAAAGCAGGCAAGCTTTGTTTGGTGCGCGTCAGTAGCTTTCTTCTTGAGATGAAAAAGGAAGGAGGCTTCCGCAAATGGCGTTTTCGGCACAAAAGTTGACTGTTCTGAAACTAAATAATACTTTTTTTATAGGTACGTGAAGCAAGTTATATATCAATAGAAAGCTGATAGCTGAGCATTATAACATAAAATTCGTTATATAAAAATAATTTTTATTTTTACAAAATATCAATAACAACAAAAACGCATTAACTGAACTCATCTTTCCTCTACAGAAAATTTCCACTGAGCTCTTAAATTATACAAACGGCGTTTTTACTATAAGGTTGTTCCAGTAAACTTTGTTAAACCTTGGGCGGGACTGCGCCACGCAATCGTCTCAATTTGAAGATCGTGGGACTATACTGTCGGCACCGGATAGCACTGATACTTCGCTACGTTCCACGCTATGATACCTTGGCGTAAACTTCGTGCCATATTTCATACGCGCACTGAGGTTTACACCCACCTTCAACAGAAGGGAGACACCAAGTATCCGGTGCGATCCGTGCCGACTGTACAGAAATAGGTCTTGTGAAGATAGCCCTCGTCCATTGAAGTCCAACAGAATTGTGCTCCATTGAATTTAAAATTAACTGGTATCTTGCCAGATAGATGATAAAGGCTCATGGTTTTCTACGCGTGATGTGGTGCGGAGCGGCTTGGTTTAGAGACAGTAAGAGAGTGCATGACAGACGGAGAAAGCCTTAGAATCGCCCGCGCAGCTCGCACCTATGAGTCGTGAGGGGTACGGCATTTTTACGGGGATGTCTACCCACATTTTAGTAATACACATTAGCCGGAGTGGAGGCGAGCCAAAACTTTTTCGGTTCGGAAGCCGAAGGTGACGTATAGCCCTCTATCCTCCCTCCTTTTGAGCCGGTCGAAGAAAGACTTATCAGGGTTAATCCTGTCAAAATCTTTTCATCATTGTTGTATTTTATGCATGACCGACCGCTCCGCTGCTTGCTCCGCCCGGACTCATCCGAAGCAAGCTAGGCTTTCACATAGACTCTGTCCGAAGTGTTTACTCGAGTTCTAATCCAAGACTTACCACTTCCAAATTCTGTCTTGCTCGAGGAAAAACCACTCAGTGTTCATTAGAGGCTCTCATCCCGTATTGAGGATAGCCCCACATGAATAGATGTGGGGTCATCCTCCATACAACCTGCACTATACCTCAGCAGGGTTTAGATTAGAGAGAAAGACACAAAGAAGGCAGCGACAAGAATCGCCACTGTGGCTAGCCCATTAAGGTGAAAAAGACTTGTTTGCCAATGGGAAGATATCTACTCCTCAATGAGAAGTCAGCTTTGCTATCGGAATATCACATAACCTCAATCTATGGCAAATGGAAAATAGATGAAAAATCACAGAAATAATTAAAATTTATAAAATCAGTAATTGAATGAATAAATAGACAAACAAATGAAAACAAATGAATAAATAAATAAAATGAATAAGTAAAAAATATTGAATAAATGAATAAATGAATAAAAATTTAAATAATTATTAAGTCAGATATTTAATGGAGGTCCTTCAAAATGAGATAATTGATTAAGTTGCGAAAATTAATAAACCGATTAATGTGTGCAACAACGAAAGACAATGTGCCATGAAAAGCAAAGAAAGAGAGACTTCCAACCTGATATGCGTACAAGTCCAAATATGCGGTTGTGGCTTGGATTCCGCCCTGGACAGCGCTATCAAAAGGTCGGACGAGTCAGACGGTCCACGCCAAAATCAGCGCCGTTGGGCGCCCGTCTTTTAAGCTTCAATAAAAATATCCTAAAATAAACAGTATAAAAGTTTCTTTTTTGAGGGCAGTGATCACTACAGAAGAATCCTCCCTGCTTAGGAAAATATCGTTCGCAGCGCTAGCCAGCTCAGTTCAAGGATTTAAGAAGAAAGCGCGTCTGAAACGCATACAAAAGCCCTATTAAGGCTTCATACGCGCGGAGGAACAAACTACCATTCCCCGATTTTTTTCTGCTTCGCAGAGAGAACCCTCGAGAAAAGAGAAATGGCACCAGAATGAGGGAATCAATTTTGTAAAGATAACCAAAAAAAAAACATTTGTATCAAACTGAATCACTTTAAAGGCAGTGTTCACGATAGAAATAGTTTTTCTGTTTTTCGGTCCCGAAGACGGTCCCATGCTGATTCCAAAGATGTCTCTGGAGTCGTTCAAGACCTTCAGGGAACGGTGTTATAGTCCCTCAGAAATTGAGCTAGGAAGATTGTGGACGAGTTGTCCCGAGGCTTGTAACTTCCGTCTTTTTGCAGCCGATGTATGCGAGCTGACCTGAGTAACGAGAGAAGTTGAGAATGAAGGGGAAGAACAGGGCTATTGATCGGAAACCATCGCTCATCTCACAATCTCAAGGCATTCATTTGTTTACGTCCCGGTGGGCCGTGGATAGTGAGTGCATCTGGGTCGCGTGACAGGCTGACGAGAGTGTCCAACTTTGGGGCCGTGAGGGGACCGGTTCACCAAACTCATTTTTCTTAGTTTTTTTTCAACGTTAGGGTTGCTCCTAGGCCCCTGGCTGCCGATCTCCACCAAAAAATCAGGCATGGTTTTATCGTGAACACTGCCTTTCAGAAAACATTCAGTGTTCGCGTCATAATCGTTTCCGACTTTTTGTTCTCCACCATGACAATCTACTCCAACGTGAAAGATGGCAGACACAGACAATTCCAGAGCAATACACTGGTATAATCATTTTTACCTTGTCTTTGGAAAAGTTGCCCAAGATCTAGCGTTTGCGTGAAACTAGCTATCTATAGGAAGTCTATATATTATATACACATCTAACACTTCAAGGTGCTACTAAAAGCGAAGATGCAACCGTACTCATACCGTGACTTCTCCGTGGGATTATTCTCTCTTCGAAAGCACACAAAGATTACTGATTTGAAAAATATATACATACATACAATACAGAAAGCCATAGATGTATTGGATAAAAAGTTCGCGAGAATGTATGGGATAAAAACTTGATAGCACCTTCCACGCATTTCTCCTATGCGAAAACCAATCAAGCGTCCTTTCTTTGAACTCTTCCAGATAAAGGCTCATTGCTCCGAACAGAAAAAATGAATGACGCAGATAACAAAATTGTAGGGAACCCTACTGGGCCTATATGTACTAAAGGTATAATCCAAGCTCGTGGGTAATTAATCTTATGGTCCGGCAGCTGTTTGTGGCAACCCTGTCAAACGCGGAACTCAACTCTTCAGAATAAGCGAGAAAACATCCCTCTTTCCCCAAATCGGCCCCCATTCCTTCCGCCCTTTTCAGTATAGTCAGTTCAGTTTCAATTTATCGATAGGAACGAGACGTGCGATGGATTTTGAGCAAAATCTATGTTCACCCATTTGTAATCGGTCTAGCTTTATAGTGTAGTCTGCTTCAGTGCGATGGCTGCGAAGAACAAAAAAAACAAGCTCGAGACAACTCTTCCTCGAAACTCTTGTTACTCAAAATTACAGAATTTGTGATAAATGATACCGAAATAAGGTTAAAAAGTGGAAAACGGTTCTGAGGTTGGACTGTGTCCTCAACACAGTTCTGATTACGAGGTCTTTGGGAGGTAAAGATGAAACGTGCTGCTAAGACAGTGATTAAAAATGAGAAAAAAATGAAACGTTGAGACCTGCATGAAAAAAAGAGTGAAGTAGCGCGAGCCGTACATGTATGAGCTGTGAAACCGCGAAATTCTCATGGTTTCTCCGCGTGCTGATGCGGAGCTGAAGTTAGAGACAGCGAGAGAGCGCATGATAAACGGAAGGAGCAGCATTGCGCGCGCCGCTCGCGCCATGAGTCGTGAGAAACACAATTTTTATGGAGGATACATACCTTGATTAGTGAGTTCAGAGATTCTGTAGGCGAAACGTAACGACTGATAACTATATTCAGACAAAGGAGCCGCTCCTGTCTAACTACAAAATGCAGTGCTTTCTAGTAATGCCCCAGGCCTAAGATTTTTTGTTCACAGTGTGTTTCTTTCAGCAAAGACTGACGATTAAAGGCAGTGGTCACGATGAAAAAAGTTATTGAAAATACTACAAAAATCACCTTAGATTAAAAACAGCTCAAAAACACTATGAAGGTAGCGCGGTAAAAACGGGTTAAATTAAAGTTATTAAGACCCTAAATTCCCAGTTCGATGCACACGTGCACAGAGAAAGATCACAGTCTCATGCCAAGCAGTCGAAAATCATCGACACTCAGAGGAAGAAATAAATGCAAATTTACCCTAATAAAACAGTTGAACAATGAAAGCAAGCACTTCAGTCAATGTTTTTGACTAGATGTGTACATAAATCTGAGAGAGTTCATTGATTGAAATTCAATTTCTAAGCCAGCTGATGTTCTTGATGTTAGAGATCATCGATGCCGATGATGTGGGGTGGACTCGTCCACCATCAAAAGACAAGAAAGTTCAGGCTTCAAATTTGGCCCTGAACAGCGTTTTTTCGCAATTTTTTCTTATAGGTTCTTCTACTCTATACCCAGAAAAGGGTTTAGAGAGGAAAAGAAGACTAGCATATTTGAGCGCGACCACTGCCTTTAAGAGGCGATAAAATTCGGAGAATGTTCGGTGTATTGTTGCACTGATTTCTTCTACCGGCCAATAAAAGGTAGAGCATTCATCGACAAAACGGATTCGTGAAGATAGAATCATTTGGCCAGCGGATATTGCAACCGCCGCTCCCGTAGCCCAGTGGTGGCGAGGCGCGGTACCTGAACTGTGCCACAAGTATTCGATTTCCGTCAAGTGCGTGGCTTTTTCACAGCACCAAACATTATCAGCCTTTATCTGGAAGACAGAACAATTGTTTGGAATGCGTACACTGGCGCGTTGGCAAGAGTGTTAGCTACTACGTCAACGGTTCAGGTTCGTGTCAGCTTTGAACGCATTTGCGCATTCATACTATCCCAAGTATCACTAAAATAGAAACTAAGGCCCTAGCTTAACAGCAGCAGAGCGAAACCGTCCCACGACTTAATGCATCGCCGCGGCTTTATCTGCGTGGGGAAACAAAGGCGCTCACGCAGCTCTTTCAGCGTACACGATGCAATAATGCAGACCAAAAATTCTTTGGCATTTCAGTTTTATTTTTGCCAACATTCTGCTTTTTAATTTTCGCTGAAAACTTTCATTATGCTATTCACTCCTGTGATTGCGGTGCTTTTTATGCCAATTTTCGTAATGTTTTAGCTTATGTCTGACACTGAAAATTATTCAGCTGGTGGAATTTGGCAAATTCTCAATCGAGTAGTTTCTTTTTTTTTTTTTTTTTTTTTTTTTTTTTTAACGACAGAGTACACTGCGCCGCGGCTATGTTACAACTTCTCCAGTGTGCCTTCCTGCAGCATTTTCTGTGACAACTGTTCCTTTTAGGAGTGACTCGCTCAGAAAAATGAAAACATATTACATATGCTAATATAAAGGCCCTAGAAATTAATATACATGCAATATAATTTGGCCAATGTATATTACTTGCGAATTATCTCGACCGATCTATGTTACTTATGTAATATATCGGTTCTACCACTCGCTCACTTAGGCCAAATGTCGCACGTAATATGTTTTTGATGGTAAAAACATAATACTCGTAACATAAGAGACGATTACAATATACTTGTAATACATCTCCGTCAATATAAGTTACATGTGAATTATATCTACTCAAGTAGATTACATGTAGTATAAGTGTAACATAATTCAAATATCTCCAGCAACTGAGGGCCCATGCTGAACACCTTCTGCACGGCATACGGACCGCCTCATACCTTAGTGGTGACCGAATGTCCACTGGATTATCATTCGACACGGTGGTCACTCGCCCTGACCGAGGCGTTGATCTCTCGCTCCCTATGGCTTGTGTTAATCGTGGGGAGGATGAGGGGGAGAGACATGCAATATTTTTGAAGCAGTCTTAAAACCAATGCTTCATGTATGAAGCTGTGGGACCCAAGCTTGCTACTTCAGTTATGAAGCAGCAAGCTTCATGCTCCTGGGATGTCCAAGAGAGTTCAAAGCTTGCTGATTCGTACCTGAAGCGGTAGCCTGGAACTTGCAGCTCCGACCCTTAAGGCATCGAGCTTCAACTTGCAGCTTTTATTTAGTTACATGAAATATAAGTGTACGTTAAGTGTCATGTAAGTGTATATTACATGTAATATAAGTGTAGGTTACATGCGGTATAAAGGCAATATACTTGAATGTCTCAAGTATCTTTACGACTCTCCCATATTACATGTAACATGTTTTCATTTTCACCTGAGGCCAGGTGCCTCAGCACATAGTGATACTATTCATCAATGACGAGTTGCCTCATCATTTCCTGTGGCAGCGTCCCACCGGTCTATAATTAGGACCTCACGACTTGCAATGATAGAGCTGTCCAACAGAAAGGCTTCGTAGCATGCTGGCTTTCTACTGCCTCAGACAATCTCCATTCAATGCGTGTCGAATAATGCATTCAACTCCGAAGACAAAGGTGGTTGTGAGAACAGTCTGGGAACATGCTGCTAGGAGAGCACGTGCTCCTATTGTGTCTCAAATTACAGCACCTGCACTAACAATTAAGGCGTTTAATGCGTCCATAATGCACATTCAATTAGTGAAAAAACGCATTGCCAAATAGGGCTCAATATTTACTATGTATAAAAGGAATATGTACGTCAGTCAGTCACGGTGTTTGCTTCTGTGGGCATCACATGTCAACCGAGATCAGCAGTATTCTTTGAAGAAGCCCTTTCTAAGAAAGGCATACCGCGCGTTCTTGAGGCAGGACTCAGATGTCGACAGCGTCACCGGTCAAGTTACCCAAGTATGCGGTACTTGCTCCCGCCCAGCCGCTGGTGCACCTCTCCCGACCGTTGGTGGCCCCTGATGGCGTTCGGCGAGATTGCCACGTCGCATGATGTGCTGCTGCGATAGCGCTGGAGTACCTTGCAGCACGTGCTCCGGCAATGAGATTTTGCAGCACGTGTTGCAGTTTGGAGCACGTGAACCTGCTTTAGAGCCTTTCGATGGGAGTGGTCAGTCCAGTTAAATGCATATCGGACACGCATTGAATGCGACGACTGCATGAGACACTCGTGAATTCCGTCTGACATCTTCCGAAATCACTGATCGCACCAGCTGTTCCGTCGATGTCTTCACGTGCCATACCCTGCCATGCTCATAGGCAAGTTGTAACTTGTGCTCCCGTTGTCAGCTCAACAGTCGGTCTGGTTTATTAAGGCTCACAGGGGGGATCACTACGGGCCCTGTAGATAGCAGTCGACAGCCACTTGGGCACACGGGTCTTCTTCTCTCGGGCATCCCACCATTCGAAACTATCTTGAAGTTCGGATGTGGCAGTTGTTACTGGAGCTTCAGTTCTTGATTACCTCCTGCATTTCGCCCATTTGGAGGAATTGAGAACTCGCTCTTGGCATTTAGCCTCTCTATAAGAGTCCGGGCAGAGGAAGCTGCAGAGCGGTCGGTTATGGCAGAATGTAGCAGCGATAAGGGAATTTCAACATGATAAGCCCAATAGGCCTTAGTTGGACCGGCTCAAAATGAGGGAGGAAGGCGACAGGTGGTGTGATATGTAAAGTCTGTCCGGAAGGAACTGTCCGCTATACATTCCATCCGACGGAGTCGGTTTCGGATATCCGGGTCGGATAATCCGATCGGATAATTATCGAAGTCGATCCGACGATCAAAATGGCGATTTCGGATTCAGTCGAAATCCGATCGAACGGAAAAACACGATGTCGGAAATGCCCGATGTCCGAAAAGTGAATTGAAGGTGGCGAATCAGAAATCGCCAGATAATCAGATAGAGCAACGGTTGAAAGCAGATAATCAATCAGATCAAAATCAGATGAGCATCAGATAATTTCAGATGAAAAATCGGATAATTTCGAATGAAAATCAGATAATTTCGAGATAAACCAAATAGATTGGCGTTAATTTACTCCAATTCAACAATCGCGCCCTGAAAGTAATTCTTCGACCCACTGCCCACTGTTTCTGCCTTGTCCGAAATTCGAAATCAATCTCCATCGCGTGCATTACGCGCCTCACTCTTCTGTCTACCTATAATTACCTGCGCACATGTATTTTGACGCATTGTTGTCGCCAAAATTGAAATTCCGGAAATCCAGAAGGTGCTTTAATCTACTATTCTTCTTCTCAGCCATTAAGAAAGCATCGCATCAGAGGCGCAGAAAGTTGGCAACCTCACAAGGCTTATGCCATAAAATATAGAGCAGACAGGGTTGAATCTCACCGGACATGAAGATAGATGCAATGAATCATGTCCAACACGTTTACGTTGACAATCAGGGCATTTATCGGGGACTGACTGGTCAATCCTCTGTGCGTAGGCCTTCACGTACCGTTAGAATGATCGTATCGAAGACCTGCTAGGATGGTTCGAGTACGCCTGAGCAGAGTAAGCTTCACTATCATCGACTAGAGGAGGGAGCACACCGCCATATACGGGATTGGGCTGAGCAGTCACTATTCACTGTCATGAAACGTGTATACTCGGCCATCTGTGGTCCTCCTACGCCCAGAGTGCTCGGAGGTTTCCGGAACATGCAGTACCATGGTTCTACATACGTTTTACGCAGAACTTCCTTTATTGCTGCCCCAGGCAGTGCCAGCAATTGCACGCAGAATGTTGCTTGGCGTGACTTGGCTGCAGCAGCACGGTGCTTTACTACTCAAGACTTTTCTACACGTACCATTTAAATCGCCTCACTGAGAGGAACACGAAAACTACCAGAAAACTCATTCCGTCGATTTTTAAAGTGATTTACCGCGATGCGGCATTTTTAGAAGCATAAAAAGCCCCAAAACGCTTTTTTGCAAAAAAAGTGCGCGATGCTGTAGAGAGGGATCCAGGAAGGGTGTTTTACGCCTGTACTTGAAGCTGACAAAATCCCAATCTTCCATTCAGTGGCGGAGAGCCGAAGCGTGTCATCCTTCGTCACGATTCTATGAAACACTCATGCCCGCCGCTAGCCTAGGTAACGCGTCGGAATGGATCCTATGAAGAGACCTCGCGCTCACACTGTTGAAGGCTGGCGCAAACTCCGGTCGCCATATGCTCTCTATAACATGTTGCACCTCAGAGTTGCCTGCGTAACCAATGGGGAATTTCGCTAAAGTCTTTCAGATGTTAATCCATATATCTGTCAAACTCAAGCCCACTATCAGCAAAACCAACTTTGTAAAAAATATCAAACCTCTTGAATTACGCCTAACTATTCGTATTTTTTGAAAGGGGAGAGGAAACATCTGGGTGTTGTGAAGTCAACCACGCCTCTTTCCGGACACTAGCTGCATTGACGAACAGCCGAGAAATGATGATTCCTGGAGCTTGTGCTCGAACTTCTCTCTATGTTTCGTACCAATGTGCAGTCAGAGCATTTTGCTTACGCCTCATTCCCGGTTACCTCAGGAAGGTTCTCTGGTTTCCACTGTTGGGAAGATTCCTAAACAAACTTTTGTTTCAACATACTCTGTCCCTGACTCAGCTCATCCCTAGAATGCGATGCCTCACGCGATATTCAATTGCCTAGGATTCGCTACATTACTTTCCAATTGTCAGACCTCTAAATTTTTCTCTGTGCACTGACATGTAACAGTCATCGAAAAGTATGGGCGCAGTGAAGGTCAAATCCGATTACCTTAAGTAAAACTGACTTGGATAGTGACGATCCGCACTTTCGGAAGAAGGGAAGATTTGTCAGGAAGGAACATTCCGAAATAGTCGACTGAGACGGTGTCTTTAAATGCGCTGTATGATTAAAGCCTTGCTCTCATATCAGTCTAAGATCTCCAAATATGTCTTGTTTTCAAATGGTACCACGATAGTTTGTTGTAATTTTTTCCCGTCTGGGGTGGAGTCACGAAACGCAGCTTAACCACGTTTCTCAACCATGGCTAGCGTAGCCATGGCTATGCACATCGTGTGCAAAATCGATTAGCCTCAAACCACTTGGCTGAAACGTGATTTAACGTTTCGTGAATTCAACCCTGAAGGTTTACTAGTACCATCCCAACTTCTCATGTCAACTACTGCTTTAAAATTTCCCAAAACCGGTGTTTTGTTTTGTTTCAACGAATAATATATGAAAGATTATATTTGGCTTTAGAAATTGTATTTGCTTTAATACACGGAGTTGACTCTTCAGTACTACTGAAAATTTTCCTATCCGTTTTATCCATCCGAATCATCCGGTGGATCCGATTTTATCCGGTCGGATATCCGATATCGATCGGTCAAAATTCTCGTTTCGGATAGGATCCGTTATCCGAAATTCTCGTTCGGGCCAGTATCCGTTTTTATCCGATGAGTCGGTTTGCAAAATCAGCGTATCCGAAAATCCGATCCGACGCGCGATTTGGCCATCGGATGGAAATATCACACTGTCCGCTCACGAAAGTCAGTAGCATGACAAGGTGTTGAGCGGCCGTCAGAAGAGACATTTTGCGAAATCAAAAATCGATTAGGAGGAAAACAGTACCGCAATTTTTTTTTCTGCAAAAGAAAGCGTTTTGGGCCGCATCACCGTAACTCACTCCAGAATCGACAAAAAGAGTTTTTCAGGTAGTTTTCGTGTTGCTCTTAGTGAGGCGAATGCAATGGTAAGTGTAAAAAGTCTTTTCAACCTGATATTTTGCTGAAAAATAGTTATTTTCTCCTGTAATTCATATCGACCACAGGTCAGAACATGACGGATTCCGGCAATCATGACCGTCTGATAAGTTCCTAATGAGCGATGTTGCGGCGCAAATAAATATGCGATTTTCGATAGAATTCTGAAGTTGAATCTATTAATTTGTAACACTATCGCATAGAACTCAATAAAAGTAATTCATAAATGACTTCGAATTGGAATCCAACCGTGTTGAAGCAATTTGTGGCGATGCGGCACTTTGTGAGCGCAAAAAACGCCGAAAAACGCTTTCTTTGCAAAAAACATGAGCGGTACTGTATGAGACGAGTTGCGAATAATATCCGAGCCAGCTATTTACAGTCATGGAAAGGCTGGTTGGAAAATGCTCCCGCGATAGCTGCGCAATACGCACGCCGACCGCGTGAACGAGCGGTCTCACTCAGACAGGCTTTATGGTCGGCTGGATCCTAGTCATACTTAGAGTTCCCCATTGAAGATTGACGCAAGCTCGGTGCACCCATGTTATAGCATATGGCCCCAAGTTTGCGCCAACCTTCAATAGGGAACGCAAAGTATCACAAGGGTCCATGCCGACTGTACAGGAGTCAACATCGTAATTACATGGGAACATCAGAATTCATATCTAACGATGCCGTGCGATTTCACAAAGACTGCAGTAAACAAGCGAAGAGCATATAACAAACGATATTTTCTAATCCAGCAAAGTAGTAGATGAATGTCCAAGATTTGCTCAGAAGTGAAAAATGTGTGCACGAAATCTCCCCCAAATACAGGTCGAGAGAACTCCTAGAAAAAAAAACAAAGATCAACTTTGAGGAGCGAGATGTTGTACTGGCAACATTTTATCAACTGGCGAATGACCGTGTGTACGAACGGGAGAGCGTAATTGGCTCCGCGGGCACAAAAACCACGTGCTTTGACGTGGTTTTTCAGTTCTTGAACAAACCGCGGGAAGCTTGACCGCCGCCACTACTGATAACCGCCTCGGGTGCCCCCGCGAAATCTCAGAAATAATCGCCCGATTACAGATCCACCAGAAATGCTTCTAAGCAAATTGACTAGTACGAAGTTTCATAACATAATGAGCCTTCGAAAATACCTGTACCCTTTGAAACTAAACTCTGAATCTCATCGGTCTACGCTAGCAGTGAGATGGCTGTTTTCCTTTACGGTAAGAAATTAGTGGTCAAATTGTAATTTTCGTGGTTATTGGGGCCGGCACGGCCACATGACAGAAAGTGTGATCTCTTAATGACTACCGATTGAATGATCTCGCGTCGCGTATGTACAAATCTGCGGCGCATCCTTTTTCATGGTTTCAAAATTTTCCAGTAAAAAAAAAGTTTCTATCTTTTCCCGATTAATAGTCGGACGAATAATCGAACGAATTTTGGTTTTCAAGAAAAACACTTGTTTTTTCGACAGCTGGAGTAGATTGCGGAATCCTTAAAACCGTGAACTTCTCGTTCTGGCATAATGTTGAAACTTGGCTGACTGAAGTTGGTCGCATTTCCGAAAAATCTAATCTCTCGAAAGTTCGAATTAAGAAGACATCCGAAAAATTGAGTAACGCCATTTCTTGATTTAGACCAATAAAAAATTCAACAAGAAGTAAATCCTGACTGAGCCAACTATTCAAAAAAGCATATATTTTGTAATTCTGAATGAGTGGGATTCTCCAAACATCCAAATACTATATATTTTTTATATTTTGACTCAGGTCTACAGCCTCTGGCAACAGAAAAAGGCGATTTTGGGGCTGCAGTCTTATATTTGGAAGAAAAAAATCTGAAAACGTTGGGAAACGGAAGGTTTTGCCCCACTCCCTTCAAACATCATCAATACACCTTAAGTCATAGATACACGAAGGATCAACAAAAAGAAAATGAAAAATTACAAAAAAATGGAAATAACAGAGAAAAAGATTTTTTGTTATTCCTGTGTGTATCCATGGTGAAGATTTTAGTTGCATTGACAGTGTTCCTGTGTGAGGGAAAATTCGCCGTTGTCAACGTTTCGGTTGTTTTTTTTTTGAAATGCTGGTAAAAATTACAATTTGGCCGTCGATTATAGAAGACGTCCGCAACCTACAGCATACTTAGCGGAAATACGCAACCGCACAACCTCCTTTTTTTGGTTGCCGTAGACTGTACATAGTGTGGAGTGCTTATGAACTGCAGTGAAAACCGTTGATGCGACTCCAATGTGAAATAGAAAATGCCAGGTAAAGTTTCTTAGAGAACCATTTCACACAAGTTTGCTTTCCTACAACTTTGGTAATATTTTATTTCTCCCACGCTACTTTTTTCTGTTTAGACGCCAAGTATCAGTTTTTTTCGATTATGCGGCTAATTTCCGCTAGCAAATATTCTGGCGAAAGAAGAAAACTCTCCATCGCCTTCAAGCAGGATCCGGAAACCATTCCAAAAAAAGAGTGATTTTGTGAAAAGTGCTCTCTCTAAAAGCATATGTGCGTACCTTGTGCATAAAACTAGCTTTTCTGTGCGTGTATTGAGAGAATTTTGACACCAAGATCTTTCAAAAAATAACCAAAAGGTTTGCATGTATCCGTGTATGGTCTTCCAATCGCAGCCAGTTAAACGATCCGTTTTAAGTGGGTTCCGGGTCATGTCATCGTGTCGGATTCGCTTTGTGGATTCCACCTCAGTTACAAATATTTCCGTCCGAATTTCACGCCAGAATGCGATCAGAGTGGCGGCGGCCAAGTGGGTTAATGGCGTCCAACCGAGGCGTATTGGCACACAGAAACCCAGTTATGGGGCCAGGTAGGTGGTTTGATCAGGCCCCGATGTGTGTAGGGTGTTTTTCAACGCGAAGACACCACCGAGGCGCCATGATGCTTCCGGTTTTTCATAGAGAATCGGCTTGTACGGACGACAAATGAGGTGTCAGGGGCAGTCATCACATTCCATCCAATACACTGCTCTCGTTCAATGAACGCAAGAGCGAATTTCATTCCTGCTTTTCCCATTTTTCGTCGCATCTCCTATTTTTAATCCCTAATTCATATTATATTGGAATTTATGGACTTTGAGAATATCTATGGATGTTGGTTTTTTCAAGTAGAGGCTGACAGCTGGTGTGCTTGCTGCCACGGTTATGATGCGGCAAATCGTTGCGTACGATCCATGAGAGCGGCACTGCTGTGTTATCAGAATCGTGGATTGGAGGGTGTTCGCTCCACCTGTCACCGCCCGACCCCGAAACCAACCTCTGCCCGTCGATGCCCAAATAGCGAATGCTCTTTGCTTACTAAAAACAGCTGAATAATTCAGGGGAGTTGTCGGAAATCGAATGGAGGAAGAGTCCCCCACAACGTTGTTGCGTGTATTCGCCCTCAATGACGACGAAATCTCTGCTGGCCAACAATGATAGAGAATTCTTCATTATGTTTGCGGAAAGAACTTGAATGGACCCTAGATTTGCTGGATCAAATATTAGATATAAATGAAAATTTAATCAACACCTCAAATAAGACTCTAAGGGAAGCCTGGTCCGTGTCATACAACTATGTAGTAGAAAGCCTTGCTGCTGCTTCGCGGGAAAGTGGCTCGGAAAAAGGTATAAGTCAACGGGAAAAGGCGGTGGTGAGGTTGCGTATTTCCACAAAGCATACAGTAGCCATAACTGGCTCGGTTCTAAGTTTGCTATTAATCGATAAGGACACAGCTAACAATTCTTGTCTGGGTCATTCTCTTGAGCGAATACATGTTTATAGACAGAGCAGAGCAGAAATGTATCATCGTGACATTCTCTCACTATTCCCATATCCAGCATTTATAGTATGGTTTTTCAATTATAGGGTCATGGTTTCTTCTGTTTCTTTCACTTTTTCGTGTTATTCCTGCGTGTGTCATGAACATACCATTTTCAAGTCTCAGGGTTTTTTCTCTGATGATTTAGGAGGATCATGAAATGTGCCCTCAATTATGCTCTGAGAGTTTTAGCCGAGAAACAGCCGCGAAATAGTCGAGAAATAGCCCAACAGGCTCCGTAGCGGCTCCTGGCGTGCTATTTCTCGACTTTTCACGAAACGGACAACGAATTGCCGAGTAATAGCCGACGAATCCTCGAAAAATTAGTAGAAGTAATCAAAACTAGCAAAGACGCAGCCGTCGCCGGCTTGCCGAGCCGCCACCCGGGGCCGCAAGCGCTTGGGCGGGCCTCCAGAGGCTGAACGTGGTTCAAGTTCCTCTAACTTGAGTAACTCAACCGACGAAGGAGATGAACTCCGACTCTTGCCTCTGGAATGTGCCGTATATTTACCTGGAGAGTATTATTTCTCGGCGATTTCGCGGCTAGCATTATTTGGTGGCTATCTCGCGGCGAGCATTGATTTGCGACTATTTTGCGGCAAGCAGGCATTTCGCGGCTATTTCGCGGCTGTTTTTATGCCAAAACTCTGGTGGGAGGCGCACTCAAGCACCCTATTGGAATACAATTTTTCTCCTTAATTTCCGAGAACACACATTTGAAAAGTTTGAAAAAAAGAAAAGTTTTTCGCAAAACAGACATTA
The DNA here is from genome assembly GCA_029168955.1 of Aplectana chamaeleonis. Lineage (NCBI taxonomy): Eukaryota > Metazoa > Nematoda > Chromadorea > Rhabditida > Cosmocercidae > Aplectana > Aplectana chamaeleonis. The sequence goes on from JAPDOI010000122.1 coordinate 134,018, forward strand.
ATTACACATTAAAGTCTTCCATCTAAATACACGAAGGAATAACAAGGAGAAAGGAGAGAAACAGAAAAACTTTAATTTAGAGAAGAGTCACCAGCTGACTCCTGATGGATCCATGGTAAACTTGGAACCGAGCCTTTTTCTGTTACCGTGGAGTGAATTGATTTCGCTCCCAGTGTCTGGGTGCGGCTTCCTAATTGACTGAAATGGACTATACAATGGCTCCTATTTGACTTGTCAGTGAATGATTTATAGAGATCTTCTATTAGTCGTCTGATGAAAGCGCTTGAGAGAACACTCCAGAAAAACAAAGAAATTGATGTACTGCAAGCTGACAATTCAAGTCGGAATAATATCGGTCATTGTTGGATGCTTTGGCTTTTTGGCTAAAAAAATAAGTTTTTGTCAAGAAAACTTGCCTCAGTCGTTATGAGGGCAGATATAAACCTTGGACTGCGGCTGAGGCGTAAGAACAATCTAGTTTTTCTGAAAAAAAAAACCAAAAATCGCGTGATCTCTGAATTCCTTTATTTTCTTACCTGTATTCTTTTACAAACATCTAATATTTTATTTTTATTTGAATAATTCGCATTCCATTTGAAGGTGAGCCCTGTTTACCGCTCGATCAATAGTATAACTCACATGTTAACGTAGTATTTACTTTTTGATAAAGAAAGTGGCGAGAATGAGTTGGGAGTACCCTACTACTCCATATTGACATTTTCTGCCGTGTACAACTTGTTCCGCCGAGGTTTTCAAATTTATCTTTCCTATTAATTTGTGTAAACAAGAAGAACCGATCACTCCCAGAAATAGGCTGTTGAAGAAATATGTCAATCTCGAGAGCTCACTTGTTTAGTCCTTCTCTCAAAATTCGACTGGGTCCATGAAGGATTCGGATCATTGGGCCACGTCAAAATCTCCTTCTCAATCTTATGCAGGACGTCTCTTCGTATTTAATATAACACTAACTACTACCCGAGCGCTCTCCAGCTTACAATTAGCACTGCACGTTGTCACTATTACAAGCGTATTTAGAATGTGGAGGGACCTTTTCTCGGAACTTCGTCATACAAAAACTCTTTTATAACACTTTATCAAAATTTTCGACCGTTGATTTGTATATCTATGTTCACCTTGAACGAACACAATTTGGAACGTTGTCTCTCCTCATTCAAATTACATTAATGTATGTGTAGAAGTTGACAAGTACTACTGCATAGTAGCTCCGAGGAAAAAAGGAATGGCGAAGTTGCTAAGTGTTAATTTACCCCGATCCGGGCTGACCTGAAATCAAGGCCTAGCGGCCCGCTGACAAAGGTTGCGAAATACGTATGGTTTCCGATTTCGATTTATTCGGACGCATGGAAAGTGAGTAGGTACTTTGCTTCTCTGGGCCGAATTCCGGTCCGCATTTGCGTCTCGACACGCTTTGCGGTGTCGAGTCTGAAGAGTTTCCAGCTCCGCAGCCTGCGATCTGTTGGCTCTAGGTGGGTTTTGAAAATTAAAAACTAAAAAATGGAGAAAACTGTATAAAAAAGCCACATGGAGTCGGCTTTGACACTGGAAACTCGACTGAGTCGAGCGCGTGCGGCCGCAAGGCGTGTCGAGACGCAATTGCGGACCGGAGTTTGGCCCAGAGAAGCACAGAAGTGCAGGGTTTGGGGGCCTCACTGGAGAATGGGATTTCGATTCGCGCGGGGTAATCTACCGTCGCAGCCCCGTCCATTCATCAGACTAAAATTATTAGGCGATCTCTACGACCCCCCCATCCCCTCGGTGCACAGTGTACAAAATATCGGAAGTTTTAGCGACCCCCCCACCGAAATGGGCATTACGACGGGCTGTTTTTTTTGACGAAATGCCCAACAAGAATCAAAGAAAAATTGAATAGGAATGCATGAAAAAGCCCGTAGCCCGATCAAAAATCATCCAGAAAAAAGTTTCGGCATAACGGCGGGCTGGGTTCAACAAACTTCCTGCTGGAATGAACAAGAATCCAGAGAAAAATCCTCTTGAAAAAGAACAGCTTGCCGCTAGCCATTTCGGAGTTTATACAGAAAAAGTGTGCTTTACGACGGGCTGTTTTTGTACAGAAATCCAGCCAGAATATACTGGAATATGCAGAGATAAAAAAACAGCCATTCGAATGCGGGCGTTCATCGCGGATTTAGCGCGATTGTTACGCGCGATTGTTTGAAGCCTACGGGTCAGGGTACTGCAGGAAGTTGCTTGCCAGTTTCGCGTAGACTCCCCCCCCCACCAGTAACGTGAATAGATCATTTTCGGCCGTTTTCATCCCTCCCCACATTGAGCTAATGTGTTCAAACAGTTTATTCAGTAGGACTGCCTGAAATGTTTCATTGTAGTTAAATTACTCTTGTCGCACTCTAATGGCAAGAATTAAATTGTCAAATGGCTAGAAAAAAAACCAAAGTTGAAAGCTTGAAGCCAGTCCTATGCGAACCAAATGCGGATGTGTTTGAGGACGAGAACACAGACCAGCGCTTTCTGCATTTATGTAGAGAGGAGCCGAAAGTGGAAAAGTACATGTAACTGGTAACAGCCTGTGCTGTGTAATAAAATGTGTATGATTGAGGGAGGATTCGCCAGAAGTCCATATTTTCTGCGAGTCACGGGAGTAGGATATTCGAGTCGGTCGGGGTCGGTTCACCCTATGTATTCACTTCCACCGTCTAAGATGGAGGCTGAACAACGTTACAGTGTACGGGCTCACACCTTTCTCAGATGTGGTCGCGGGGCGGAAGCCGGCAATTTTGAAGAGCAGGATTCACGAGAGAAGGTTAGTGGAGTCCAGCATGGCCGATTTCCTTTGCTACAGAACTTCGCCGTCTGAGATCGACGGGCGATACGGTGTAGGCGCAAACGTCGAAGAAAATAAACGAACAAGTTCTAAAAAAGTAGGTTTTATAAAGGTTATAAGTTAAGTAGTGAATGAGTTATCTGAAAAATCCTGGCTCTAAGAAACTTGACAGTATGCTGTATCTAGGGCATCATCTTGACAGGTCTACGACTGTTAGATAGTCTCTGACGGTATACCTGTTTCATCCCGTTATGCGGGTGAAACGATGATTGCTTCGGTGAAGATTTACCGAGCAGTTGAGTGAGAGCGGAGCTGGGGCTTCGGTGGTGCAGTGCGATAAGGCGCTACCCCGGAAAGGGAATTTGCTGGTTCAATCTCGCCCGGAGCCAAGCGTTTTGCGATCAACTCAGCACCTTGTGTAAAACTATGCTCTATAGTTTAAAACCCTCCGCACCCCTGAACAGTGTCATTGAAGAAAATTTGCCAGGTGTTGGTTCTGCTCTCGAATGCACAGCTGGGTCCACGCCTAATTGCTGTAAAACACGGATATTGACGCGGAGCCCACACCAGGAAAATTTTCTTCAAAGGCATTCTCCAGGGGTGTGTTATGTGTTAAACGGTGAGTTCGTGAATTTTGGGTTTTTTCATCCTCTTCCGCTTTCAGTGGATCGGTCTTCGGCGCTCATCTGAAATGGCGAAAGTTTGCATGGAGGGCAACTCGACCACGCGAGACTAAAATATCCTGCTCTCGTGACTCCGAGTTTTCAGAAATGTCGACTTCCGGCGGTACCACACTTGAGAAAGGCTAGACCCCATATACTGGAGCGGTGCTCAACCTCCATCTTAGACGGTGAAAGCGAATACATGAGGTGAATCGACCCCGGTCGACTCAACCATCCTACCCTCGTGATTCGTACTTTGCAAGATCATGGACTACCGGCAGGACCACACTTGCGGCCAGGTGTAAGCCCATACACTGTAGCGCTCTTCAGCGTCCATCTTATATCATGAAAAATTGTATACAGGGTAAATCGACAACGCTCGACTTAAATATCCTACTATCGTGACTCGTACTTTGCAAAAAGATTAAGCATTTTGCAGGCAACCTGCTTTGGGCACTTTAAATTGGGGATTCATATGTCTTGACTATCGTTTTAGAAGCACCTTTACTATGAATTCACCCTAAACTTTCATATTGATCTCCGTCACTCGTAGCTCACTTAAAGGCAGCATACACGCTCGCAAGCATAGTCGAGATAACAGCACAGATAGGTCCGCACGACTCGTTCTATGTCGTCAACGACGTTTGAAGCGCTGAAAACTGTCCAGGATGACACATATTTGACAATGTTTGAGCAATCTTGCCTTCCACGCCCCGTATTTTCACACACCTTCGAGTAACAGAATGAGAATCGATACTTGAGAAAACATGTGATACCCTAGAATGATAGCACTATAAAAAGGGAGTGCAGTAGAGAAAAAACTCGATTTACCTCAATATAACATGTTTGTGCACTGATAAAATCCTCCATATCAAGAAGTCAGCCAAAGTAGAGCGGCATTCTCGAAAGTGGACGAGAGTCAATAGGTATGCAGACATGTTATACTCAAGTAAACCAAGCTATTTCTCTCGTGCACTCCCATTTGATAGTGCTATCAATCTCAATTATCACACGTTTTCACAAGTATCGATTCTCATTCTGTTACTCGAAGGGGTGTGAAAATACGGGCGTGGAAGGCAAGATTGCTCAAACATTGTCAAATATTGTCATCCTGGACAGTTTAAAGCGCTTCAAACGCCGTTGACGACATAGTACTGACCGTGCGGACATATCTATGCTGTTATCTCGACTATGCTTGTGAGCGTGTATGCTGCCTTTAAAACAGCCTTTCAGTCAAATCGCAATGTACAAATATATGCGAATTCCATGTGAGAAACTGCTCCTGACGGTTTTTACTCACAAACACATTGGCTCAATGGATCTTCGTTCAAAGATCAGACCCCCTCTCTCCACCCCTCCGGAGCTCAGATCCCCGCTGTGGGGCCCACACCCGCGCTGATCCCTGCTACAGGTGAGTGAAACTCGAAGAATGCTAGCGAATAGCACATTTGATGCAGATGTTTTCTTCTGCTATACCTGGTATTTTACGCATGTGTGATGAACTGGATTATGAATCGGAGATTGTAATCATTATATTGACTTTTTACTTGTACTATGACGTCCTCTTTAGTAATAATCTATAAGATAAATCCGAAAGAGCTATGAGAGAATTTCGCTGGACAAAGCGATTTGAAATTGCTTCGTCCAGCGATTTCAAATCGTCGAGCGACTTGGAATCGCTCACGGGGACGCGATTCCGCGTGAAACGCAGCGGAGATTTGAGGACGTTTGCGGAAGTTCGAGAAGCTCGGAGAAGAAGTTGTGTGCGAATTTTCACACACTCCAACTTTGTACTTCAAAGTCGGGTTCCTTGGTGGTCCGAAATTCTATTGCTGAAAGGATGCCACTCGTTGGATTGTGAAAGCGAAAACCTTATGATTTGCCAACGTGGCCTATCAACGTCCATCACCATACCTCGTCTAAACTCTTGTACGCCAGTGGGTCTGGAAAATGAAACTATCGCAATTTGTTGGGAGTTCTATGTAGGATTCAGTTTTTTTCTTGAAGTTGAAAATTTAATTTCTAATGGGGGATCATATGTCCTATGGTGCTTTTCAGGACTACCCTCTGAAAATGTCGTAATTCACATCATTCGAGGCGCGAGCGGCGCGCTCGACGCGTCAGCCTCCGTCTGCCCTCCGCTCTCTCGCTGTCTCTAACCTCCGCTCCGCACCAGCACGCGTAGTAACCATGTGAATTTCGCCGTTTAACCCATTCACGACCGCGTGTCCCACCGGTGGGACACTCTTTTCGAAAATCGTTTTCTCCACTACGTGAAGGAATTTCTAAACCTATTTATGGTCAATGTATTTACCTATTCTATAGTCGACTACAAACTTCGTGGTCCGCTGGCAGCTTCACCACTACTATATATCTGACCCTTCGAATGCAGCAAGGTCGAAAACCGCCATTATGAGTACAGATCGCATTTTTACAAGCACTTAATGAAGAATTTTATCTTTTTTCCATTACTCGGGAAACAATCCTTACTTCTTAGAGTGGTAAGACCGTATAGCACTATTTATAAATATCATAGAAGTATGATTACTGATACTGCGCACCATTCCGGCGTAGAGAATAGGCTTTTCTTTCGCCCGTATTTTGTTCACCTCATTTATTTTATGCAAAGGTCACTAATGTTGAGATCATTAGGGCCTTTTTTGAAAGTCCTGCTTGGTTACGGTTGGTGTACCATCGTAGGCCGGGGCTCAAACATCGGTGAAAACTACCTTGCAGAGGAGCGGACGAGAAAAATGGGGACGTGCCAGAGCAGAAAACGAGTGAAAACTTATAAAACGGTAATTACACTAATCATTCCTAGTCAATTTGTAACAATAGAACTATTTTATACGTTTGAATGCAAAAAACACATATGCTTTTCACGAAAAATCTCTTCCTAGAAGGCGCCGAACCGGAGGGTTGAGGGGGTGGCCGAGAAAAAATGGCGAAGATCTAAAAAAAAGTCATTTCCATCAGCATTAAAAGTCAATATTAAAATTGAGGAGTATTTTCTACGTCTAGATGTCAAAAAGAATGCTAAAAATGTTTACTACAAAAAAACTCGCGCCGGAATGCGATAGACCGCAAGAGCAAGGGAGTAGCTAAAGCAAAATTAGTGCAAATCTGAAAAAAATATCATTTCACTAAGCATTTCCTGCCAATTGAAGAACAGAGGAATGTCTATCAAGGTAATCTACGATAATTAATGTTCCAAACCGCTAGAATTCAACGAACTTTCGTGATTTTGTGGATGGTCTTATCTACACAGTCGAAAATTTAGGAGGCAATTTCTCTGGAAGGAAAGAGTTATGGAAGCTGAAACTTTGGCATCATGATTTTGACGTCGACAGTCGTAGAATAAACAAAAAAACCAAAATCGATTTTTTGGTGGCGTGCCATTCGAGCAAAAGTGGCCCACCGGTGGGACACTGTATACGGTGACGCAATATTGCACGCGGTCCGAACGTGCAGCCACCCAAAATTAGGCGTGGTCGTGAATGGGTTAATAGCCTATAAGTACTATCGTTCTCCGAGCCAAATTCCGGTCCGCAATTGCGGACTACGGCTGTTGCATCATGCGACACGTGATAATCGTGCTGGGCGAAGGGTGAATCGGGCCTGGACCAAGTTGTCCCTGCACGATTAACACGTGTCGCATGATGCAATAGCCGTAGTCCACAACAAATTCTACAGCGTTTAAGTTTCTCTGTTTTTTCTATATATTATATCTTCTTTCCACCCAAAAATTTTACGATTCTCCCTCTAACTTTTCGTTTTTCAACGAAAATTTTTACGACCCCTTCACCACCCGTTGGCTAGCTATGCTCCATACATGCTGGACCCTGCCTGAGGTTGACAATGACCGTCTGTAGGGAGATTAATGTAACGATAACATTGCAAGGGAAGTTCCGCCAGCGTGTCTCCAATTTGTGGAAAGGAACATGACGACCGTTTGGAACAGATTGAGGTGGAGAAGATGTGTAGCAGCACATTTTTATGAGACCTAGTACATTCTTCCCGCGACGGGCGACGCGACATAGTGTCTCTGTCATCCATGTCGAGCAAAACTCAATATGTATGACATCCACTGTCGATGTCGCTCCGCGGGAATTTCGCACTAGGCCTGAGGGATAGATTTTGATGTTCAGGTCAATTTTCACAGCGAGAAGAGGCCCAATAGCTCAGGCGGGCATGATCAAATGGGAAGAACCGGAGGAGCTTGGGGAAGCAGCTCGCATACAGTCGACACGTATCGTACTAGCTTTTTTGTTCCTGTTGAGTGTGTAGCTTGCTTTAGGCGCAAACTCGATGCACGTATGCGATAACACACATACATATGCGCCCCGAGTTGGGGCCATGCAAACTACACCGCCGGTAGGCAACAAGATGTGCCAGTGCGATCCGTGCCGACTGTACACCATTTTGCGGTAGATCCTTCATGGTGTTGTAGGTATTTTTATGCGACGAAACTGAACTACGGCGAGTATCAAGAAGTTGTGCAACAAGAACTGCCGGTTTCGTGAGGCCACAGTTTCGAGCACTGACATTTGAAAAGAATGCCAGCTTATACTGCAGTAGATCAATTACTTCCTCGCTCCTGTGAAACAGTACCAAAGTTTTGGATTAGTTAGCTTGAAGCTTCCAATCAAATATAACGTCTAGGGGATCATCGTGCGCGCAAAGGTGTACGTGAGCAGAAGATAATCCACTGCTGGACTGAAGAAAGTGATCCTCGACGCATGGAGCGGTGTCGACACGCCTCAGTTTATCGCAACCTAACGAACATCATTTCAAAAAAACTGAATTCTCTAGTCATCCTTTGTAGCTGTGCCTAGACTAAAAGACCGAATATCGAATAGATTCGAATGACCCCCTTTTATAACGCCCGATTTTGAATGGATTCAAATGACTCCTTTTTGACGCCCAATTTTTCGAGTAGATTCGAATGACCCTTTTTTCGAGGTACGAATTTTGAATAGATTCGAATAAATTCGATTCGAGTATATAGGAATAATTTTAAATCGACAAACTGAAAACAGTTCAGGTGAGCAGTCAATGTATCCTCTGTTTTGGAGGGAAACTTGCTGTAGTTGTTCACACATCGTCTTCAGAATTGTCCTTCTCGTAGGGACCGCTGAAATATTTTGAATACGACCCGCCACGCCACCATGGGAGCACTAATTTTTGAATTCTGGTGCACGCGACAAGGCGCCAATTGGCTTCGAAATCTTTTGACGTGGTCATACTGTCGTTTTCCGAACCATATTCCGGTCCGCACTTGCGGAGAGCGGCTGTTGCGTCACACATTAAGATGATAATTGTGTTGGGACCACTTGGTCCCGGCACGATACACCTTTCTTTCAGCGCGACTATCAAGTGTTGCGTGATGCAACAGCCGTAGTCCTCAATTGCGAACCGGAACTTGGCTCCGAGAACGACAGTATTAATTGTATCTTATCTCTAGGAAGCCGCGTTGCAACTGCTATCAATCTTGGGTGCGGAGCGGTTGTTTCTCCAGTTCTACCATTGTGTTTTCTCAAAAACCGCTTGACTTTCATGATAGAGGTATTATAGTAGTGGCGCGGCTAACCCCAACCAGAGATTGACGATGCCTGCCAATGGTACACACGGTCACCTACCGTACACCACAAACAGCGACGAATTTATTCAAAACTATTCGAAATTACAACTATCCGAATGTTCATTCGAATAGTAGGCTTAGAATTCGAATTGATTCGAATGACCCCCTTTTAAAGTCCGAATTTCGATAAGCATTCGAATGAAACCGTTTTTCGAGGACCGATTTTTAGAAACTATTCTAATGGTGCGATTTTAAGAATACCGATTTTGAATACGTATTCGAATGGCAATCATTCGAAAATATCGATTCGAATGGCACAACTATATCATCCACGAAACAAAGAGAGCGTGTAGACTATTGGCTGGTATTAAGTTGCTCTGATTGTCGAATAATCCGTTTCTCAGGCTGATTGTTTATGTAAACACAATGAAGCGGTCGAAAATTGAAAAAAAAGTTTATTAAAAAGTTTTCGAGAAAATGAGATTGTAGAACAAGGATATATGTATGTATGGATTCTCTGGCTCCCTTAATACCCGTTGTGGGGACCGTGCTGGGGTGCGTTCCAAGAACGTTCCCATGACGCCGTGGGAAGAAAAACAACCTTTCCATGGACGAATTAGCTTTCCATGGATGCAAATAATAACTGAAAATTGCTCCCACGTGGCTATGGCTACGTTTCCATGGACGCGTTTTGCCATGAGAATGTTCTTGGAACGCACCCCTGAACTCAAGCAGGAGTTCCGAAAAACGGTCTATTGAGATATTTCTTGAATTATTTTAATGCCTTTCATGGCATGATATATGATCACAAGATGTAACAAGGTAGCTGACTTCAACGCAAAACTCATATGTTAGGCAGGACTCGAACCTGCGTTTCATGCTTTCCGGGCGAGAGGGTTACCATTACACCACCGACACCTCGTTCTGCATCCCTCAGCTATTACACTAGCAGAGGGATGCAGAACGAGGCGCCGGTGGTGTAGCAGTAAAACTCTCGCCCGGAAAGCGTGCAATGCAGGTTCGAGTCCGGCCTGACATCTGACTTTTGCGTTCAACTCAGGTACCTTATGAGGTCTACTGAGAGTTGTGGGAAAGATGAAAGGAAACAATTTTAAGATTTGAAATTTCACTCAATGCACTTGATTAGATCAATCACGACAAACAAATGCACTTTTTCGGGTTTTAGAAATCGAAACATTCTCGGCCCAAACTCCGTCCAGGGAGGGTGTTTTGGGGGTGCTGAACAAGAGTAGCGGAGCAGAGTAAAGATAACCTCAACTGCGTTGCCGCCATGGAGGGAAAGGGTTTCGCAGACGAGGGGTATGGCCGTTCATAGTCCGACGCGGCGCCAGCGCGATCACACACTGACGGTGAGGGTATGTTTAGTTCCTAACTAGACCATATTCCGAATGTTCAGTCTGAGTCTGGAGTGGTTCCCACTCAATGTGGTGAAAAAAGCGTAAAAGCAGGCCGAGGTTTCGTTGAAAATAAGGGAAATCATAATGGGTGAAATTCCCAGTATTTCACCGAGACCGACCGCTTTGCTGCTTACTCTGCCCTCGAATTCCTAGAGAGAGACATTATGAATTTATCGCACTCCAATCTAAAACATGAACATTTTCGAGCAGGTGCGAGTAGGTACAGCTAAAAATATTAGTTAGATAGTAGGGTTTTCTCCAAGGTGTTTTCTTCGAACAATTCGCTTATGTGCGGTATTCCAGGCTGTGTGGTGCTCACCACAATATGGCGGGTATCTTTCGATTCCTACTGATTGTAGCTGGATGAAATATACTTCAGGATCACTTCTGTGACAGCCGCCGGGTTACCTATGTAACAGTGAACCTATAAATGTCAATATTGCAAGTGTAATAGGTCTAATTGATTACATCCGACTTCTGAGACAACCGCTTTACAAGCGCACGCGTGTAGTACCTTATGTTGAGTATACTCTGTGACATATTGAGGTCATCATTGGCAATGGTGATTCGTCTATGGATGACGCAATTCACGACCTTCTCCCTCTGTAACCCTCTGTCGGTCGCGCGTTTGAATACGCGGGCAGAAAGTCCGCTGTCTGCTATCATGGCCGATGTTAACGACCGTTGGAGTAGCTCGTTAACTGAGTCGGTCAGCTTTGCCAAATCGCAACCACCTCGTCATTAACACCATTAGCACACGCGCCATAACTATCTAAGAAACTGACCGACCGCTGAGGTTTGGAAACACGGGGGTCGTTATGAACAACTAATTGGTTCAAATGACAGGCGCATCAATTAAGTCATGCAAAAGCTGTGATGGCACTGGGATAGGTGACCTGTCCGTTTTATAATTCACTATCCGGCCATTTTTGAACCGGCTAACGGTAAAAGTGAGCGGTTCAAAATATTCGTAACTGTTTGAGCATGCTCAACCATCGCGTAGCCTTTTGGTCGACATTTTGAGAGCACGCAGAGTATTCGCGTACTCAGATTGCCGCCTGTATTTTTTTGCAATTTTCGTAGTATTGTGTCAGTTCAGGAGGCACATAGAGACGCATGGTGATTTTGTTTCAATTAGAAGTCACGAAGCTGTTTGCAGTGAAAATTTGCACCAGGGAAAACAGACGATAGCTATCGATGGAATGATGTCGCGACCAAATGCTGTGTTTATACTTCGGGTTCCTTATTAATCGATGGAGAAAACTCAATGAACGCATGTTATAAGAGACGGGTCAGATAAGTCTTAGCGAGTTTCATATTTCTCCAACGCCTCTAGATTGAATCAGAAGACACGCAGACCCGCTCACCCGTAACCCAAGACCATATCGAAGTGGAATTCCGGCACGACACTGCGGAAAACCGTAGCTGCTACACGGATTGCGACTGGAACTGGGTTCACGCGGTCTATAAGAGCACGATTATCTTCGAGCTGCGTGCTGCAGCAGCGTTTGTCCGCAAATGCGGCCCGGAATTTCACTCTTATATGGATATTGTGGTCGAATTGGAAGTAGGCCATATACCTTTACTAAAGAAAGAGCTCTCGACGCTGATTCTTCTTTGGAATTTCCCGAATGGGCCAATTTCATCAGAGTTCAATATGACGAAAGGCCACAAAGACTTTTCTTGCAATGTTTCTCGCCCAAGACGCGAAGGATATGTATTGCACATAACCTATCACTTTGAACTTTGGGTGCAAAACAAATGGAGCAAATAGAATTGGCAGACAACTCGAACACAGATTCCCAGCCACCGCATTACATTATTGACCAGCATATATGGGCAATATATCAGAAGCATTTCTTATTTATATGCAAAAACATTGAGGTTTGTGCGCAATCCCGAATGGATTTGAATGAACCCATTTTCGAAGTGCGCTTTTTGAACAGCATTCGGGATGTACGATCTCGTAATTTTCGATATCTTTACTATATATTTGAACGGTTCTATTCGAATATATGCATTCAATCTTGATATTTCCAAAATGGCCCAACCACACTTTTTCTCTTTACAAGGGAAGTATACAAAGCGTAGGTCGAATCTGCGGAAATGAAATGCATTGCTAGCATCTCTAGAACATCTATAGTTAAACTGTGCAATACCCCGTCTCGAGTCGCTGGTTGCGACAAGTTATAAGCTGGAAGCGGTCGTTTTTTGTGCCTCTTGTACCTTCGAAAACGCTCAGTAAACATACGAAAATCTGGAAACGGATCTCATAATCGTGTTCAGCGCCCAAAAAACCCCCTGAGCAAGGTTTGGGCAAAAGCACATCTTCCGAACTTTGTGCAGACTGATAGCGTTTTGGACTTAAAGGCAGTGTTCACGATGAAAATCGCTTTTCTGTTTTTCCGCCTATCTTGAAAACGGCCCCATGCTGATTCCAATGGTGTCTCTGAAATCATACAAGACCTTCTGTGAACGCAGATATGGTCCCTCAAAGATTGAGCTATGGAAACATGGTGGACGAGTTGTCCGAGGCTTGTAACTTCCGTCTTTTGCAGCCGATCTATGCGAGCTGACCTGAGTAAAGAGAGAAGCTGAGAATGAAGGGAAGAACGGGGCTAATGATTGAAAATCATCGCTCATCTCACGATCTCGAGCATTCATTTGTTCACGTCGGTGGGCGTGTGATGCGCTTTAGGGGTTTTCAATGCGCTCGAAGTTGCAACTTCGGGCTCTTTTGGGGCTCTTCCTGGCTCGTTTTCATGCGTTCTTTCGACTTTAACGTTACGGAGTGTCCCTCCACTACCCAATCCTAGTGGAATTTCGAAAACTTTTTTCATCGTGAACACTGCCTTTAAAGGCAGTGTCCACGATAAAAACCATGTCTGATTTTTTTGGTGGAGATCGGCAGCTGCGGGGCCTAGCGCAACCCTAACGTTGAAAAAACTATGAAAAATTAGCTTGGAACGGTTCCCTACGGCTCCAAAGTTGGACACCCGTCAGCTCGTCACACCTAGATGCACTTTCCACGCCCACCGACGTGAACAAATGAAAGCTCGAGATCGTGAGATGAGCGATGATTTCCGGTCATTAGCCCCGTTCTTCCCTTCATTCTCAACTTCTCTCTTTACTCAGGTCAGCTCGCATACATCGGCTGCAAAAGACGGAAGTTACAACCCTCGGAAAACTCGTCCACCATGTTTCCTTAGCTCAATCTTTGAGGGACCATAACTTCATTTCCAGAAGGTCTTGTACGATTACAGAGACATCATTGGAATCAGCATGGAGCCGTTTTCAAGATAGGCGGAAAAACAAGAAAACGATTTCCATTGTGAACACTGCCTTTAAATCTTCGTTTTGGGCGGATTTTCAGTTGAGTGGTTATTTATTTCAATTCGAAGTTGTGAAAGCGCTTCAGAAAAATGTTCCAGATTTAGACTTAAAGCTCTCCCTAGGTTTTTTGGGCGCTAATCACGAATCTGTGGTTTATTTTCCGATTCTTCAAAATTTCCGGCTTAATTCGCTCAAAGCGATCCAGCGGGGGGGATTGAGGGCACAACGCCACTTTCGAGATTTCCGGATTTCTCCGATTGATGTGTATCAAAATCTTTCTCTGGAGGTAATTTTGATGTGTTTAACACGAATCTGAGGTCCGTTTTCCGATTTTGTAAAGGTTACAATAGATTAAGGTGGGTATATGGTTTCCGTTTTCAGTTTAGTCTGACGCATGGGCCAGGCGGGTGGCCGTGCGTGGTTGGCAGCCTCACTGGAGAATGGGGTTTCGATTCGCGCGGGGTGATCTACCGTCGCAGCCCCGTCCATTCATCAGACTAAAATTATTGCGCGAACTATACAGTAGTTTGATCAAAGTCTCAGATTTGAATCAAATTTGTATGTGGGGGTTATTTGGGACGGTAAATACGAACTCGATGTCCATTTGTCAAATTTCGAGCTATAAAGGTAGCTTTTGCCTCTTAATGGCAAATGGCATAGCCTTGTCCCTACAGTAAACCTCAGAACTTTGGCAAACAAACCCTGGATTAGTTTTCAGCACCCTAGATTACCCTTACATACCCAGTTTTGGGCAAAATCTGAATTTTTTCCAAAACACCTCGAAAGACATCTTTACCATTTCACTAAACTTCAGAAACTCTCATATATCTTTTTGAAACCAGCCGCTCGTGGCGGGGGACTGCAGCGTTTTACTATAGATGATCAAGAGATATGGACAATATAATTCGTTTCCGCAGAACCGACCTACGCTTTGTACACTTCCCTTGTAAGAGAGTAGCGTCTCGTGTTACTTGTCCTATTTCAGTTTAAGTATTCATCATGAATGTGGTGTTCATGCGGCTCGACCACGTTTATAAATAAATCAATAAATAATAGCGTATTTAACACCTAAAGGACCGCGTGTCCACACTGCTCGCCCACGCCATGAACCCAATTTTTGTCATTTCTTCTCTTCAAAATGAAAAAAATCCATTTTCATTGTAGATGGAAGACCCGTTTTGAAAGCAACTTATATTATTTGAGGGCAGACATGGGGCACCTAAAAAGTCTCTCATAAGGGTTGTCGCGTTCTTTTTGAGCGTGCCTTGCTATGTAGAGCACCAGTCATTCCGTATACCGTTGAGAACTCGAAAGTGAAATCTATTGGGTACACTGCTTCGAATATGCTCTTCTCTTCAGTTCTTTACTTTCAATCTATTATAGTAGGCGATTTTCATGGTAGTATAAACGCAGTATGTATCTGTGTTGAGAACATTGTTTTGGGTGTGTCAATGGCACCTGGTCAGTGTCATGTCTTTCTCTCGCCCGATCAGATGTTGCACACATTTACGACGTGGTGTTGTCTAATCGTCGGCATCGTTTTATTCGTGGTGTGGTCTCACCCGGGTATAGCGGGTCCATCCATTACCCAATGGATGCCTTCATTATGTGAGGGAGCGTGCGCTGTGGACAATAATAAGGCGATCATGTCGAATCGGCGACACACATCAAAAGAATACCTAAGCAACAGGTGCACGGACCATCAGAAACCGCTTCTTCCTTCCTCAACCTCTTCAGCCTTGCTTTATGGGGGACTGACTGATACATACAGCTGCAGCTATGTATGACGTAATGGCGCAGAACTAGCGCATGAAAAGCACCGAAGCCGCGGGAGATCGAGTTTTTGACACATTCACTCATCTGTCACTACTGTGGGACAGGTGAACGCTTTAGACAAAATAGCATTGTTGGAAAACGTCGTCGAAAGAAATCAGGGGTCTGGAAGTGCAGCTCGATTTGCATCGGTTTAGGGTGTAACAGAAAGTGTTGAGCCTGTGGGCGCAATGAATGAGTATGTTCTCGTAGAGCTCTCTTTTGAGGGCAGTGTTCACGAAGGTTTAGTTGCACATTTTCTGGCTAGAACGTTAGCTTCGGGTCCCTCTAAGAAGATTAAGAACGGAAGTGCGACGAAAAACGGCCGATAAGTGGGTGAAAATCTCGTGGGCCAGTCAACCCATTGGGCCACTCTGCCCAAGTCTTATAACAGTTTCCCCGAATTCGTGGTTAGATGAGCGATGGTTCCCGATCAGAAGCCCCGTTTTTCCCTTCATTCTTAACTTCTCTCTTCACTCCGTTCATCTCCCACACATCGGCTGCAAAAAATGGGAGTTACAAGCCACGGACAACTCGTCCACAATGCTTCCCTTGCTGATTTTTTGAGGGGCCATAACTCCGTTTCCAAGGGGTCTTGTACGATTCCAGGGACATCCTTGAAATCAGCATGGAACCGTTTTTAAGATAGGCGGGAGAACAGAAAAACGACTTTTATCGTGAACACTGCCTTCAACATTTTTATTTCGTCCCCTCCACAGGTCATTCAAATCAAGGATCAGTAGGCGGGCAAAGCTTCTATTGGTACCGATGAAACGCATAGTGCATATCTCGGAGCACAAATTAGGTGAGAAATGTTCATCGCTAAGTGGCGCAAATAAAGGATTGAGGATAGGGTATTGAACAGGCTTCTCATAGAAGTCTGCTTCTGCGGTTTTTAAGGTGTTCCGAAGATGAATCAGATTTAGTCAAAAACCGTTCTTGTTGTGAGGTTCTCCAAGGCACAGTCCAAGTCTAGGGACAAGATCTGTGGTTTTCGCATCATTTTGAAGTAGACTCAACCTATATAACACCTATCAAGTGCAAGCTCTCAATTCCTATTAATAACACGCATAAAAGGAGAAGCTACTCTAGAGCACTCACAGAAAGAAGCCACTTCGCCACGTCCCTTAGACGATGCCTTGAGTTCAACAGTGGCAAGATGAGCGATGGGTTTTTTCGATAGCCCTGATCTTCTCTTCGTTCCCAGCTTCTCTACCAATTAGATTGAAATCCTTAGACATCGTCTACCATGAATTCGCCGCTCAATTTCAGGCAACTTTTAAGGGACCGTTCCTTTGTTCCCAGGGAGTTTTGTGCGGTTACAGAGAAGTCATTGGAATCAGTGTAGAACCGTGCTCAATATAGGCCGAAATTTAAGAGGGGCATTTTCACGGTACGCCGTGCCTTTAGTGGTGATGAACACAAATATGGCTCTATTTGTGGATATTCTGGGGATCAATGTTGTTTAGAGTTGGTAGAGCTAGCATATCCTATCTTAGTGCTCGGAAAATCAACCATTTGCATTCAGATTCGTGTTTAGCACCCCGAATAATCCCAATTGGAGTGCTTGAACCAAGTCTGTAGCTCTTACCAAGCTGCCCAAAACTTGCCCAAAACCCTAAAGACATTCAACGCGATGAGATTATCTTAACCAAATTCTCGCCGTATATCCACCGTAGCCTGCAGCAATCCACCGGAAATATGTGAATGGTCGACCCTTATGTTCATGTTGAATAATCCATACAAAGGCGATTCAAGTTAAACCTACACATTCATTTTGAGCGTTCAGCAAAAAAAAAGTTTCCTCGATGGCATTCTCTGAACCGAAACAACCAAAATCATTCGAAAATCAACATACGCACTTCAGAATCGTGATCAGCGCCGCAGACGAGCCCCGTTCATCTTTCTTCCAGATGATTTTCAAGGGAGAAAAGGCTTACAGACGTGTGCAGAAAACACATTCATCACGCGATCATATGATATATTTCATCAATGCCCACCCATTTGTACTATATCACTTGCTAATCAATTATTTTAGTTTCTCATTTGGTGAACGGACGTAACAGATGATCGACTCAAAGGCTAGCACCCGAACCCAGAAAGACGTTTTCAACTGGTGAAAAGTCCATTTCGGTTCAATTTTGAGACCGCACACTTTGGGAATGGCCTGATCAAGGTCCACTTGAATGATAAAACACAAAAACAGGAAATCGGTTTTCAGCGCGGACGATACGCGCAGAAAACCGTATATTATTTTTTTATGTTTTTGTGTAGCTTGGCCTCTCTAGTAAACGAAAATGTCGAAGGGGCCCATAAAAAACCTTCATTTGTAAAGAAAAGTCAATCGGAACACATTGTAAATACGAATTTGAATTTCGCGCCGAAATCCTTTTCAAAGTTTTTCTGCTATTGGAGGCCTCGTCACTGTCATTTTCGGAGTTTTTCTGCATGGGGAGTTCGTGCCGTAACTATTTTTCATGTTGTCTTACGGTCGCACCAACATTCTAGGAGAAAGTGCTAGATGACTGGTGACATTTGGTGGCGGATCTTCATCTCTGACGCCTTCCAACCTCATTGCCACACGTTTTTGACGCGCCAAAGTTTACCAATGTGGTCTACCGAGCTCAATCATGAAATTGAGCCTAAAAAATGAAAATTGATTTTTAGCGCGAACGACGCCTTTGAATCGCAGCTGAGACGTTCTTTCTTGACGCTTTCTGATAGTAGGCCACCGGATTGATGTTGGCTTGACTTACTTGACTCAATCGGTTGGCTTTCGCCTGACGCTGTCACTCCGCATCTTCACCGAGGTGTGCCGTCCTAGTAGTCAGCCGTGTCCATTTTTCTCGGTCTTCAGCCACAATTTGAACACATTCCATCCAGCTGTCGCTATTCCATTTCCTGCGAAACAAAACATCGCGCCTGAACTGTTTTTCGATCCCGAGTGACTTCAAATCCTCTTTAACCACATCCGTCCAGAACTTTCGCCTACGCCCAGGTGGCCGTTTCCAGACAGGATTCGGAAGCATTCTTAAAGCGTGTTGTACGAGACGATCCGGCGTTCTTCTTAGTATATGCCCGAGCAGTCGAAGTCGACTTTCCATTGCTGCTTGAGATGGCGTTAGGAGATGCTGGCACCTCCCTCGTGTCAAGCGTTTATGTACTGCGTCGATTTCCTTGTAAAGGTCTTCGTTATGGCATACACGCGGCCAGAATTATCCGAGCAAACGCCTAAAAAGCTTCCTTTCTGTGCAATCCAACCTTTCCATCTGCGTCTTCGGTGCTGCCCACGTCTCCAATCCGTACATCATGATAGGGCGAATAGTGGACAGGTAGACGCGCAACTTGACTTCCTTCGCGATGGTGGTAGACCAAAAACACTTGGTTAGAGAATTAAATACAGACGTAGCTTTCGCACATCGTTGTCGAATATCCGCTGCATAACTACCATCGTTCTTCAGCAAACAGCCCAAATAACAGAAATCGTCCACCAGTTCGATACGTTGTCCGTCCACACAAACTCCCGTTGAAGGCCTCTGAGAGACCCACATCTGCTTGCATTTGTCGGGACGAAGACGAAGCCCATAGGCTGCGGCATACTTCGAAACGAGGTTCACAATCCTTTGCAGTTTTGCGTTGTTTTCAGCGAATAACACGATGTCGTCGGCGTACTCCAGGTCGACAAGGGAGCGTCCTGATGGTGTTATGATCACGTCCACAAGAAACTGTTCTGCAACTCTACGCATGATGTCATCAACGGCAACGTTGAAAAGAAAAGGTCCTGCAACGGCTCCTTGCCTTACTCCTGTTTTCACCTCGAAAGCTGACGTAAATCCGACAGGTGTACGAACTGCTGCTGTTGTTCCTTTGTTCATGTCCTCGATTAACCGAGCATACTTTTCCGGGACTCCATCTGCTCGCAGAGCATTGAGCAATCGATCACGATGAGGAGAGTCGAACGCGGCTTCAAAGTTCAAAAAAGCAAGCTGTAATGCCTTCGAAAACCGCTGCCACGATTCAATTACTCTTCTCACGACGAACACTTGGTCGATGGTCGATCTTCCAGGTCGAAAACCGGCTTGCTCATCTCTGGTCATTCTTTCACGATGTTTGATAAGTCGCTCGAGAATGATACGTTCTAAAACTTTGTACATGACACGAAGTAGAGAGATTCCTCTGTAGTTCTTAGGATCCGTGACGGATAGCTTCTTGTGAAGAGGTACGATGATCGCATGTCTCCACGAATCGGGTATCCTTTCGCTCATCCATATGGCACGGATGGTGTTGGTCATTTCACGAATCCCAGACGGAGGAAGAGCTTTCAACATTTCAGCAGTGATGTTGTCATCTCCACCAGCCTTTCCATTCTTCATTTTCCGGACACAATCCAAAACTTCAGACTCAGTCGGCGGTTCCTCACTGACATCGTAATGTGCTCTCTGAGCATGCGGGAGCTCAGGTACTGATGGCGCTGGACGATGCAGTAGTAAACTGAAGTAATCCTTCCCTACTGGCAGCGTCGCATCACCAACTGCAACTCCATTGGTAGTGTTCAAGACAGGAGAACATCTCTTGATCTTCCCGCTATACTGTCGCGGCAAGGTGTAGGCGGTCCTCGGATTCTTCTCCTCCCAAGCCTTCTCGAACTCCTTAGCTCTACACGTCACCTCTCGCTCGCGGTCACTTTGAAGCTGCCGACGCAACTTTCTCCTCAGACGCTTCTCCTCCACGAAGTTTCCTGCAGTTCGGAGAGCACATACTCTGTTGTAGGTAGATGTTGTTTCTTCTGAGACGTAGGCGAACTTCTTCTTAGGCTGTACAACCGGGAAAACCTCTTTCGAAGCGTCCTGGATGCACTTGACAAAAGAATCCGCGTCGCAAAGTTTCTTCTTAGTCCGTACTCCGATGTGAATAGAAACGCGTTGTCGAAAATTCCTTCTGCACTCTTCATCTCTGAGACTTGTCATGTCAATCCTCTGGAGAGGCTGAGCCCCTCGCTTTCTCTTATGAATCCTCGCAGTGAAGTTCAACAGAACAGGACGGTGATCCGAATCGAATGCGACATCCCACACAGCTCTAGATCTTCGAATGTCCGATACTGGAATATTCCTCGTCAGGACATAGTCAAGCTGTAGTTTCAAAGTTGTCATCTTCCGCTTCCGCTGCTCTTCTGGAGATAGCGGGGTTGGTCCCTGCCACGTAAGCTGATGGCGGCGATGATTCCTCTTGAATGCCGATGCAATAATCAGACCACTGCGTTCACAAAAGTCGACAAGGCGGTAGCCATTGTCCGATGTTTGCTCCACTGGGTAGAACCATTTACCGAGTACTTCGGATTCCTGATCAAGTCCCATCTTCGCATTTGCGTCAATCCCCACGACAACAGCATGTTGACAAGGTATCCTGGCCAGCAACGTATTTAGTTCCTCATCAAACGCATCCTTCGAATGGTCTTCGGCGGTTTCAGTGGGCGCATGAGCACTCACTATCCACAGATTGAATCCTCTGTGATCCCGCAGTCGTACGAATGCATTCCGACACGACGTTGAGCCGAACTCCTTGACCATATCATTAAAATCCTTCCTTACAGCTATTGGACAGCCTCCCACTCTTCTATCGTCAGCGTTACCGCAGTAGATGGTGTACTCTACGACGCTGATGACGGGTCTATCCTTGAGGCGGGTTTCCTGCAAAGCAGCAAACGGTGCATAGAAATAGCTCAGAAGTCTGGATAGCGCAGTTTTTTGGATATCACTCGACAGCGATCGACAGTTCAGGGTGGCAAAACTGTGGCTTGTGACCAAAGACTCTATGAACTCCCTAGGTACGGATCCTAAGGTGTTATGGACCAGAGGCCTTAGTGTGCCGGACGGCGACACCTTTATGCAATGTGCGGGATACTTTCGCGATATATTTGTGCACGCTATATCGCTCGAACGTTCCCTGTGTACACTCAAACGTCTGCTGGGTTCAGTAGAAGCAGGGGCACCAACGAGCAGGTACCAACAGACTTGTATACACACCCCCTAGATGTTGGCTAGACCACCGATTTCAGGCATCTCTAAATTTTGACCCTGTAGCTCATCGATTCTTAGTATGATCTTTCAAAAATCGACAAACTCTCATCATATTCGTGTTCAGCAGCAGGTTTCAAGAATATTTCCATCGCGAAATCTTCTATGAAGATGATAGGCTAACCTGTTCATGGAAATGCTAACACGCCCACTTCTTTTCCATGAAATAGTGGCAATCTCGTCAGCAGTTTTTGCGTCGAAACCGTCCAAAACCCAAAAATGTCAGGCGGTGCTCAACTAAAAAAATCTTATGGGTATAAACGCTTTAAAAAAATTTTCGGTGGATCGCGTCGCACATATACAGGACTGGTTGAAATTCTGCGTCCGAAAGTATCATTGGGAAAGGAGGCCGTTTCCGATTTGGCCCCTTAAAGACAAGGCTATGAATCAGTGGCGGATTTCAGGAAGGCGGTCAAGCGTTGGTTATCCCTTGAGAGCCCTTGTAAGAACTACGATTTTTAAACAGCCTGATGACATCGTTTAAATTAACGATTACTCCAATATTCTAGGGAATTATCTAACAGCAAGATGTCTCTGTGCTGTGAATTATTGAGGAGCGCTTTGCTTTCATTATGGCTTTCATTATGGCTAAGTACCTTTCGGACTACGGTGGCAGTGGATACGGTATATTCGCGCATGCGCGGCCTCTTTCTGCGGCGAATTGTGTCGCAATGTGCCGGTGCTAATCACTGCGCCGAGGATTCAAATCCTTGATGGTCAAGCAACAGCTGTTCATGCTTGAGACAATGCGCCCCCGTCATAAGACACTCTTGTGAAACGATTTCTCGGATCAAGCCGACGACACAAGGAATTGCGGTCAAGCACTGCACAAAATCGTTTTCATTCTAGGGAGAGGGAGGCTTGTCTGACGGAGAACTCACGTTCAACTCACATGCTGAAGGTAATCGTGCCATAGGGGGTTTCTCATGGTAGCACAGTGCTCCTTCTGGCTATTTGTGGTTGCGCAAAAGTGCGGTAGGATCAAAGCGCGAGGCATGAGTGGATAACTCAGTGTTATATACATTGGATTAGTTAATGAGAGGTCTCTTTTCACCATAAACAGAGAGCTAAGACATTCCATGGAACGAACGTGAAGAAGGATGTTTGCAAAATCCCTGTTACAAGCGAAAAAATTTGAACATTTAGAAGTTGAGTAAAAATTGCACATTGTTCAGGTCCAGAAGATTATTGATGGCCCAAAAACACTCGAAGATAAAATCACCGGTTGTGGCTTCTCTTGTTCTTCTGGCTCAGGCTGGTATTCCAGGCGTCCTTTTCCATACCAGGGGTGTGCGGGAAAAATATTTCGGTATTCTCATATTGAAGACTAGCTGGAAATCACTAAAAAATAGTTTCGCTTTCGACAACGTTACGTTTATGAATCCACACAACTGACCAGTGTATGTTTATAGTTTTATAACGAAGACATGTTGGAACACATGGTCACATAGTGTATTGCTAACAACTAGAAGCAGTCCCCAAAACGTTGGGTTTTCCGCAGCTAAAGGGAGAGAAATATAAATCCACTGAAGAATATTGCCCTAGTGTAGTGGATCTTACTATGAATGACCACTTTGCTCAAGTGTCCTTCCCTCGTCAGACTTACAAAAAAGAGCTTGTAAATGCTGCACACTCTAAAGGCACAGTACACCCAGAAAATTGTTTTTCAGTTTTCATGCTTGTTTTTGGAGACGGTCACACGCTGATCACAGTGGTATCTCTGATTTCGTTCAAGACCCCTACAGAAAGGACCTATGGCTCTTAAAAAGCCTGTTGTTTGAGGGCGAAAAACTGGTGGACGAGTTGTCCTAGGTCTGTATTTCCTTTATTAGCAATCGTTGCACGAGAGCGAGCCAGGAGAAGGAGACAGTCCGGCAATGGACTGAAGAACACGAGTTCTCGAGAATTCATTCATCCATCTAGCCGCTATCAAGGCCGAAATTCGGGAAGGGGGCCGGGCCTGTGGTGGTGAGTAAAGGGGTCGGGCCCGTGGTGGTCGCTTTATCTCGCTTATTTGGAGAGGAATTGAGATCTCGCACTTGGCAAGTGTTATACAGACGGGGTCTACTACACAAACAAATGAAAATCACAAAATTCATATCTGAGGGTGTACTGTGCCTTTAAAGACACCAGACACGCTCAAAAATGGTATCAATTTTATGACATAAATCAAAGGTTTGGAGCTGGTTGTATTGAGAACTGACGTAAACTGTAACGAAAACTGTGTGCAAATAGAGGAATCACGGTTATTTTGTTATCAGGTGAAAGTGGACGAGTTTTACGGCGCGCGGTTGAAACAGCGAATATTAGCAACAAAACGGTTAAGATAGAGAAGCCGTTATACTCTTACAGCCTGTTCTGGAACGTTAACCTCTTTGAAAGCATCAAAAACCAGCGAAAGGGACCGTATTAGTACTATCAATCTGGACGAGTTTGTATTTTGGGGCGGGGTTGCGGAAATTTTTCGATTTGCATTGCAGAAATTTAGTAGTTTTGACTCTTTTTGACGCTTCCAACGGCGTGAGCAGTCTACTAGGAGTCATGCGACTTCAGAAACGTAATTATCTCAACAACTTTTTCGAGCGTGTCTGCTGCCTTTAAGAGAATTGATGAGTGAGTGTTCGATGACCCCCAAGAATAGCCGACTGCCCGCCGACACTCCGCTGGAAGACGGGAAAGCCTCTCTCTCCGCGGGAAGTGGGGCGCTGTGCCACGCTCACAAAGCTGGAGCCGCGCGAAGTCGAGTAGTCCGACTTGGCCGGCGGGAAGTGGGCTGTTTTTATTTGAGTTCTATAGGGGTCTGCAGAGTTGCAGAGACCGGCAAGTGGTCGCCGAATGTCAGCCTTGACGCGGCGACAAAAATGTTTAGAAACATTATCGTCGCGGATTCGGTTGCCGCTCGCTGGCAGTGATGTAGGGCCGTCGCGGCGTCAATACACTCTGCGGTACCCCCTCGTCGCCCTTCACGCTGCGTCGATCGCCATCGTCACCGAAGGTAATCGATGTTACATCACCCAGCGTTGTTCGTCGCTGCGTGCAACACCGCGACTTCAACTCTGTAGACCCCTTATGACAGTCAAAAGCCTCTTGTGGAGGCGAGGAACATGATCTCTATCCGTCATTAACTTCTTGGTCACCACCGCTGGACCAAATAGAAAAAAATCTGTTGATCGTAAAATGTGTATGTAAAGTATGTAGGTAAAGCATGCTGTAGTACGCAACATGTGCAGGACAGCTGTGAGCGTATGCACGGGTCCTGCAGAGCGTGAGGAGCCACAAATTCTAGCCGGGCAAAAAGCAAGCCTAAACGTATATGAAGCATCGAAGCACCGGCAAGCACGGCACAACCTCCGTCAAGAGCGTGAGAATGAAGTGTGTCTTTAACTACATTCATTTCAGACCAAGGCACCGCGGCCATACGTACATTAATGTCTACTACCAGTGATTTTACACATGGACTTACACAATGATTTTGTTCTGGTCAACACCCGCAAAAACGATCTCAGACGCAAATTAGTCCCAAACAGGTTATACGACAGAGCTCATGAGATGCCGAACTGCATGATTTGTCCGACTAAAACAGTTAGACATTGCGCTCAAAAAGGAGTTATTTACCAGCTCCGGTTTTTGATCTGAAATGCGATGGGGAAACTGGAAGGATGTTGGGCATTCGCGTGAACGAACATATTTTGTTCAAGCGTAGAAGCGCGTGAGAGAATCTCTTTTGTAGGCACCAGACGGGAGAGCACCATAGAGACGATTTCTATATAAAGTGTACGGTTCTCGCTTATGGGTACGCAATAGGGGTTAGAACGACTCTAGAGGAATTGTGGATACGCTGCCGCGACGAAAACACAAACAACATTAATGAATGAATTGCAATCACGACCGAATTTTTCTGGTTATTCCACTATGCTAGCCATAGTGCAGCCGCTCACTGCTCACGTGTGTGCCGAACACAGCATGCCAGATCAACCCATATGGCATGTGGTACGGGCGTGCATCATTCGGGTTCTGCCGTCCAAAGAGACGCTGTTCATACTTCACAACGCCAGCGCGTCACACACCAACGTGGCGTTGGAGAGGGTACGCTTTCAGAGCATGCCGCCCGCGTGACGCGGTTTCGGGGAGGGTAGGGCTCTGCAGAGTTCAAGTCGCGGAGTTTTGATGTCGCGAGTCACGACGGCTCTGCCTCACTGCCGCGAGCGGCAACTAACGCAGCGACGATGAAATTTGGAAACACTTTTGTCGCCGCGTCGAGGTTGACGCTCGGCAACCGCTCGCCGGTCACTGCAATGCTGCAGACCCATTATGATTACTCCAGAATACACAATACACGTTATCGGAATAAAGTGTATCTTAACTTTTCCAAGCAAGCGAATAGTGTACAAGGTTGTTCGATAAGTTTTGTCGTTGCATAAGAAAAACACAATTTTATGGTTCAAAAATACACTTTATTATTCAGTATAATCTCCCTGAGCATTAATAAACTTGCTCCAACGAACCTCTAATCTGTGGATCCCATCCCTGAAGTGAGAATCCGAAAGGTCTGCAAAATACGCTTCAACAGCCGTTATGACCTCTTCATTTGATGAAAAACGCTTGCCACGTATAAATTGTTTGAGTTCTGAAACAGATAGGGAGTCGCTGGGGCCAAATCTGGTGAATACGGTGGATGCTCCAACAACTCGAACTTTAATTCATGGATTTTAGCCATTGTCAAAATGCTCTTGTGATAGAGTGCATTGTTTCTGATGAAAAATGATTTTTTTCTTCAAACCGGGCCTTTTTTCTTGATTTTTTTCTTTGAGATGGTCCAAAAAATTGCAATAATACTCAGGATTAATGATTTTACCAGTTGGCAGGTAACCCCACAAACAAAATTCCTTTCGAATCAAAGAAAACTGATGCCATAACCTTTCTGGCCGATTTCCGGACACGAAATCATTTCGAAGCCGAACAACCAGGTTCACACCACTCTTTAGCCTCTTGTTTTGATTCAGGATCATGGTGATAGACCCAATTCTCATCCAGAGTGATGAATCGACGCACAAAATCCACTTGATCCTTTTAAGAACGCTCCAAATCTTCCTGAGAAAGGCATTCGAATGTCTTTTTGTTCCAATGTTAGCGAATGCGGCACCCATTGTGCACACAGCTTTCTAAAACCCAAAATTTCACTTAAAATAGGGCTCACACTGCCTAATGATATGTGTAGAGCCTCTACTAAATCTCTCTCAGTCAAACGACGATCTTCAAAAACCATATCCTGTATTTTGGCTATGATTTCTGGTGTTGATGCGCTTTTTGCACGTAATTCACTTGGATCGTCTTCAAGACTTGTACGACGATGTTTAAATTTGGCAACCCATATTTCTTCTGTTCTAATTGTAGGTGAACAATCATTATACACTTTTGACATTCGTTCGTGAATTTCGTTTGGGTGCTACACCTTCCATAAATAAGAATTTTATCACTGCACCACATTCTATTTTTTCCATTGCTGTGACACGGCGACACTAAATGGCTTGTAGACAAAGATAAAATTAACAGATTGAAATGAAACTTCACATACGTTCATATGAAGAGTGTACCAAAAAAACAAAAAAAATCGAGCTAGTAGCAACTCCCTCTCTTATCGAACGACAAAACCTATTGAACAGCCTGGTACACGCGTTCACCATGATGATAGCAGAGGATAAAACTGGAATGCCTCATTATGAAACGGGATGAAATTAATGGCTTAATGCTGAAAGTGATGAAAAAGTCGTCTTGGCCATCGCCATATGGCGGAGCGGGCGTCACGCGCGTGCCGCGCTGGTGTTCATTTTTTGAGCCATTCATACTCCACGCCACGCCCATGCGTCACGATCCGGCGTTGAGGAATATGAGTAGCGCCTGAAGAGGGAATGCTCAGCTGGTGGGGTAAGGGTAAGCCATAGCTCATCACTCCCCAAAATCGATGGCGGACGGCAACCTTTAAAGGCAGTGCTCACGATGAGAATCGTTTTTCAGTTTTCTCCCCTATCTTGGGAACTGTCTCATGCTGAATCCAATGATGTCTCTAGAATCGTACAAGACCTTCTGGGAACGGAGTTATAGTCCCTCAGAAGTTGAGTTTTGGAGAAGCATGGTGTACGAGTTGTCCGAGGCTTGTAACTTCCGTCTTTTACAGCCGATGTATGCGAGCTGACCTGATTAAAGAAAGAACGGAGCTATTGATCGGAAACCATAGCTCATCTCACGATCTCAAATTTTCACTTGTTCACGTCGGAGGGCGGGCACATTTGCGCATTTGTGGTTTGTGTTGCGCTCGAAGTGGCAATTTAAGGGCTCTTTGAGGCTCTTCCTGGCTCGCTTTTATGCGTTCTTTCGACGTCGACGTCACAGTGTGCCCTTTCACTACCCATTCCTAGTGGAAACTGAAACACATTTTTATTGTGAACACTGTCTTTAAGAAGTCGAGCAGTATGCCCAAAAAAGCCTTAAAGGCACTGTTCGCGATAAACTTCTCATTCTCGAATTTTTCATGACAAACGCTTCTCGTGGCTCTCAGGAAGCAGAACAACGTTGAAGAAACGGGGCGAAAAAGCCACCCAGGAGCCGCAAAACGGCTTAGAAAAGTGGGCAAACCCCGCCATCCTGGGCAAGCCCGCCCCTTTTCCGCCCCTCGACGTGAACAAAGGAACACTCGAAATCGTGAGTTGAGCGTTGGTTTCCTATCAAAAGCCCCGTTCTTCCCTTCATTTCTCAACTTCTCTCTTTACTCAGGGCAGCTCGCATACATTGGCTGCAAAGACGGAAGTTACAAGCCTCGGACAATTCGTCCACCATGCTTCCCTAGCTTAATTTTTGAGGGACCATAACTCCATTCCCAGAAGGTCTTGTACGATTCTAGAAGCATCATCGGAATCAGAAAGGGACCCGTTCCAAGATAAGCAAAAAAAAAAAAAAACAGAAAAGCGATTTTCATTGCGAATAGTGCCTTTAAAAAGACAGCCTCAGCGGACACGAAGGAGCTCAATGAAACTCATTGGTTTGAGAGGTTGTCACCTGACCGAGATCGTCAAATTCAAGCCCCCTTTAAGATTCAGGAAGTGGTTGGCTCTCCTTGAACATGGTCGGATGCGCGTTTCATTTCAAGCCCGACTTCAAGCAACAATTTACAGTCTTTGAGAGCGACGAAGTCGTCGAAACGTGGGACTTATTACAACCCATCAATCTTCAGTCTTGCTTTGGTGATTTATACAAATTATTCATAAAAAAAAACTTCCTATTCGTAAGTTCCGATTTGACTGTTTTGTTTACATATTTTAAATTTTTTTTAAACATAGAATCGTGGTTAGGAAAATATTATTCATTCAAAGGCAGTTTTCACGATAAAAACCGTATGCTACTTTTCGACGTTTCTGAGTAGGTGAGTCCACGAAGTAGAGGTTAATACGAAGTGTTCTTACAGAACTCTTAAAGGCATCGTGCGCGCTGAAAACCAAATTCTTGTTTTTGTGTTAGATCGTTCAAGTGGACCTTGATAAGGCCACTCACAAAGTTTGCAGTCTTGAAATTCAACCGAAGTGGAGTTTTTTCCAGTTGAAAACGTCTTTCTGGGTTCGGGGTTACCCAAATGATCATTCACATCCTGTTCACCAAATGAGGAAAAAAAGGCAATTGATCAAAAGTGATATAGTACACAGGAGTGGAAGGATCTACAAATCATATGGACATGTTCCTTTGAATGTCTTTCAAAAATATTATCAACCCTTCTTCCTTGAAAACCAGCTGGCAGATAACGATCGATCGAGACTGCGGTCAACACAGCGATTCGGGCGATCGACTGTTCCTTCTCATGCGTCACCGATTGAATGGGGTCTGAAACGAAGAGAAAGGGGTCCGAAAAGCAGTTTTTAGTAACTTCTCCGCGGTTTTCAACGTATTGTTGTTTAGGATACTAGAGCTTCCATTATACATCGAAAACTCAAAAACGAATTTCATCGCGAACGATGCCTTTAAGTACCTGAGAAAACTGTGCCACAAAACCTTTGAAATATTTAATTACGCCCATTCGGTGTGTTTTGGGAGCTGCAGACAAATCTAACGTAATGATTCTAACGTAACGTAACGTAATTTCCGGAAATGACTTTGTGCTTTAAAATTTCTAGGTTATTGACTTTGTTTTCTGTTTCTTGTACAAACAACACTTTAAAAACTTTTTCATCATGAGTACTGCCTTGAATAAGATTCTGATTCCCTTCTCGTCTTGTTTTTTCATTTCTTTTAACGCCTTCGTTTTCCTCTCTATTTCAATCATATGCTTCTCAGATTTTCTTTTCCAGACATGACTGTCTAAATGGGAAGGTGGACTTTCAAGCTTCTGAGACCTGTACTAAAATTGTTGAAAGACGAGTTTCTGATTCGTTTCTGATCCACAAGCATGAACTGCCGGTCCGTATCTCACAACTAGTGAATAACCAGAAATAAAAAGTCCCAGGAACTTTTTACGTCCAAACCTCTAATTCCTCTAAGCTGGAGAGTAATGAAAAGAAATATCACACATGAGCTAATTTCGCGCCTATCGATGGAACTGCTAGAAATCTCAAAGGTTACTTGTTAGTGGGAAAGTTACCATAACCGCGCTCGTATAGGCTCTCTGAAGGTGGCGCTATTTATGGTCGATGATGGGTAATTCTCACCGGACACTGAGAATAAACTTCAGGATCGCATGATCCTCAGAGCGATGCCGCTGCGCCGACAATAAAATATTGACTTGAAAATGAACTCATCGTATTTGGTAGTGGGTACCACCAGGAGCCAACACCACTGGGAAGATCCACACGGGCATCGACGGTTTGGAAATAGAGTGCCCTTCGAAAAACAGCGGTAGTGCATTTTTTCTCTAGGGAATGCCAAAAAAACTCCAGCGCAAAGAAAAAGCAGAGAAGACACTCGCTAGATAATGTTTCACCGGTAAGGCATCTAACCTAAACTCAGGGCTTTCTGGGATAATTTTATTGATGTTCTGTCCAACGAGTAACATTGTCCTCTGAATTGTGTATAGCAGTCTCTAAACTTTGCCCGAACAATTTGAGGCGCAATTGCTCTGAATTCGGTGGAAATCAGCTTGAACTTCCCGCGAACTGGCGGTTTTTTCAGCGCGGGAATCATGATGCCGATAACGCGATAAGTTACGGTATATTTGGGTTACAACAAAAAGCCGAGAAAGGCCTGAATGTGTGACAGAAAAGTCATTCGAATCTGGCATTCCCATGTTATTGAGAAATGGAGATAATAGTGCAGTGCAGACGTTCTAGAGAGGGAACAGAACAAATTTCTCTCCGACGTTTGGGGGAGCAACAACCAGGTCGTTCAAGTTCGGCGCCGATGGGGACGACTTCTGACCGAAATGAGCTCCCCTTGGGGGGGGGGGGGGGGTGCATCTGAACGCTGGTGCTGGTGTTCACAAAAACTAGAACAATACAATTATGTCCTTTATTTTTCACATTGATAAGCCAGAGAGAGAGAGATTCATTGTCTAAATTTGAGAAGGGAAAAATATTAAAAATTTATCTGAGAACAAAAAATAATAGAAATTCTAGAATCGATATGTAAAATATCGAACATGTCGCCCCGAGGACGAGAAATTGTGCGAGGTTTTCGGTATAAACATGGTGATCACGATTTCGGAGAAGAAAAGTTCGATCATGTGGATAGAAATTTTTATGGGATGGGGCTAATAAACTTGTGGAAAGCAGAACAGACGTGTGGCGTTGGGTCGCCATAGAATGTGTACGAAATTGTTTTTGAAAAGGCAAAATGGCCATGATTTATAAAAAGCAAGGGTATAGAAGTGTGAGCGTTTTTTATTATCTCGCTTGTTTTCCTCATTTGACATTTTTTTTACTTTAATTAGATAGTCGTTTTTGTTCAGCCGTTAATTTATTCATTGATTTATTAACAAAGGATGCTGAGTTGATCGCAAAACGTTTGGCTCCTGGCGAGATTGACCAAGCTTGTTCCCTTTCCGAAAGAGCGCCTTATCGCACTGCACCACCGAAGACCCAGCGCCGCCCTCACTCAACTACTCGGTAAATCTTCACCGAGGCAATGATTGTTTCACCCGCATAACGGGATGAAAAAGGTATATCGGTAGTCGTAGACCTGTGAAGATGATGCCCGAGTTAAGTCTTACACGATTTTTCATTTATTTATTTATTTATTTATTTATTTATTTATTTATTTATTTATTTATTTATTTATTTATTTATTTATTTATTTATTTATTTATTTATTTATTTATTTATTTATTTATTCATTTATTTATTTATTTATTTATTTATCAAAAACGGAAAAATTGAATTCTCTTGACTAAACATAAAAGCCGTTCCAGGGTGCTGCTCTTAGATTTTTGTCCATGATAAAACTTTCCCATTATTCGAAATAATCCACGTCGGTGATCAGCAGTTAGATACTACATGTATCCGAAAGGCTTTTTGACCACTCTCTCGAACAAACTCTCTGCCTTCCTTGGAGCGTTTGTCACAAAGAAATCGGCTTGTTTCTCGAACACTTGTGGCGCCTCTTTTTCTTCGCGACGTTGACACTTTATGGAATTTTCTGCGGGATAGAATGCACTTGCAATCAGCTGACTTTTCACGATTGCCATCCACGTAGTCAGTCGGCATTTGTCGCCGTTGAATCTATACGGATTTTTTTTCCAAATTTCACTTGATTATCATCCAGAAAAGGCCACAATCGATGAGCAGATGGAGTGACAACTGGGAAACAATTCTAGTTTCTTAAACTAACGGTCACAAAGGAAAGAAATTCTCGCTGAAAAAAGTTCAACTAGGACAAGTAATCCGATAGCCACAAACAGAATAGAAACCAGGACGACAGTCATTCTTCTAAGGTAATCCAGACCAAGAAAAGGCAGAGAATACAGCAAAAGAAATTTCTCCGCGCCGCTGGCGTTTATGGAGAGTAAGAACCTTCTTCATATTCATTTATTTGCGTTCTTCACATACTATGAGTACACCTGTTTTAGGGAAAATCCTTCAGCACTCACCTGGTCTGACTCAGAGAATACATGACTCAAACATTCTTAACCACCATGAAGTGCTAGTGTTTCTTTTTCAAATGTAAGTGTGTGCAGACAAGGTCGAAAGATTACACGTAGGCTTCATGCGGATGGAAAAAGGAAGATTTGATATTTTCAATTTTCAGGTTCTACATCGCCCACTCTTATAGTATTTTTTCAGAAGGAGGAAATCGTTCATTTGATCATGACCTCCTGCAATGTGGATATTTTCCAAAGTTTAAGATATCTTGAGTCAGCATTGGAACCTCTCCTTTTTAAATCAAAGATGGCTCACCACAAACAGGGGATATAGGGTTGACACAATCTATCAAGTGGGCGAGGGGTGAAACTGTATGAAGTCTTGGGATGTAGTAACATATTTTTAATACATAGGGCTAAGTTGTGCATGTGGAAGTTGACTGACGGAAAAAAGAAAAACCTATCTGAAATGAACTAGTTAAGAAACGAAATCAAATAAACGCGGCAAAATGATGAAAATTACCTGTCTGGGACAATAAAGACGAGCATCAGGAAGTGAAACTGCTCACAAGGGTCCAGGAAACTTAATCTTTCCAAAATCAACGTGAGCGCACATTATGCATTGTTTTTTTGGTTTCTTGTCGTTTTTTGTCGGCGCAGCTGCCATGGAGACTACGGTTTACCGCAATGTTAAAAGGAAATGGTGCGGTTGCGGCCACACACTGAAACTACGGTGGAAGTCGCCAGATTTCATTATCGATCGACAGTACAGCTGATTTTCTGGGTGAGTTACGGTTATTCTTTTTCATAAGCTTGCTTCGGCATTATTTTTTGTTTCTGACTCTTATAATATTAAAGTAGAAGCTTTTCCTAGTGTGCGAGAGAAATTTGCCGTCTTCTTCGATTTTAAAACAGAATTTTGTAAAAACACTTCGAAGCCCGAACAAACGGCTAATTTCCCTCACGCACTTAGAATGGCCCCTATTCGCAATATTTAGACAGTCAGAAACAAAAATAATGCAAAAACAAACATGAAAAAAAGGAAAACCGTAACTCGCCCAGAAAATCAGCTGTGCTATCGATCGATAATGAAATCTGGTGTCTTCTACCGTGGTTTTAGTGTGTGACCGCAACCGCAACATTTCCTTTCTCAGATACTAGAGGGGGGCGAGCCCCACTTCCACCAGGACGCCAGCCTTCCTTCCATGACAAGGCTGGCGTGCCAGTGGAACGAGGCTGGCGCCCCCATCATCTTTTCGTGGCGGGACCGTCCCACCGCGGTTCTCACTCGCAGTGGTTACGCGGATCAGCCCAAATCTAATTCCCCCGGCCCTAGGATTTGCTTCCTTCTCATCGCTTCTCGCCGTTCAGGAACGATTTCCACCCTAATTAGACTTAGCAAAGCACTTGAGAACTACTAATATTTATTACCATTTATTCAGTGGATACTCTTTTCCACTTTAATGGTAGTTTACACAAATATTCACAGTCGTACAAAGTGAGGCGGCTTCCACAACCTTCTTAGTTTCCATTTCACTGAAAAAGTAACTCTTTAATAACACACATTGAGTCTTTGTTTATTAAAATCGTTAAATCCGATGAATCAATAATCTGTGGAAACCAACTCAGAAGTGAAAAAAACTAAAATAGCAACTTCCACGGTTCAGATGTCAACACACAAAGAATAATATAGGAATGTAGCAGATCTGCGAAAAAGAAAAACAACATATGTAGAGCATAACGATGCGATGTACATGCCAAGGTACGCAAGTTCATCACTGCCTTCCCATTCCAGTGCAGTTCCTCGTGTCGTCCCGAAGTTACTCTCCGCAGTCCTGCAAATGACTATCTTCATCAGAAAGATTGTATAACAAACCTCACTGCAAAGGGAAATCCGCCTTCTGAGCTGTCTAATCACATCCAATATTAAAGACGGCGCACTTGTAATCCGCGCACATCGTCCCTGAAAATCAAAGTTCACAGTGGTGGTTAAGTGCTGTGAAGGAACGGCATGTAATAAAAATACTTATTGATGAGCTGATGGCTCCTCGAATCCGGGTCTTCCACGTAGTTACGCTCCGGATCGTTTCTGGAGGAGTGGCCTTCTTTCATC
Source organism: Aplectana chamaeleonis (assembly GCA_029168955.1). Taxonomy (NCBI): domain Eukaryota; kingdom Metazoa; phylum Nematoda; class Chromadorea; order Rhabditida; family Cosmocercidae; genus Aplectana; species Aplectana chamaeleonis. Next base: position 168,885 of record JAPDOI010000122.1, read on the forward strand.
TCGGCAAGACGACGGAGATCCCATAAACAAAAACATATCGGAAAGTGCGAATAGTGCCCTGAAGACAATTAAAATGAATGGTTAACCAAAACCTACTGAGAGTGAAAAAAATGGAATTTTGATCCGGAGTTGTGAAAGCAGAAGAAGAATAACGAAGTGGTGCAACGAATATGACGAAAACGATGGTTGAGATTATGTGCTCCACCGTTGAAAACCTGCTCGAATCCCAACGGTCGCGTCGCGGTGCAGAGAGCTGGCTCAACGGTGCGTCTGAGCGCGTCCTCTTGAAGTCTCCGCCCACACGATTACGGTTCAAGGCTGGCCCCTTGCTGCGAAAATGAACGAGGCTTTGCTCCTCCCTCGAGTGCCTGAGCTTAACACTGCACTGAACTGTGACTAAGATGTTTCTATTTCCAATAGATTCCTGCAAGTGCCTTTTATCACGAATCCAGTCTTTAATGCTGAAAGATTATCATGACAACTCGCGCCCCAATAAATACCAGTGATTCTCGATAAAATCTATTGTTGCGCCTATCCCTCATGGAATGGTAGATCTGGGCCGTCACAAAGTGAAAATAAGAAAAAAATTGGAGGAAAAATTTTCCAGGAACAAAGTTATCGCCCAATTGCGTCCTCTCGCCCCAAATTCATCGAGATTTGTGTAAAAGCCTGTTTTGTCAATCCTTTGGATTTTGTTTCTTAAGTACATTTCTGAGAGCATTTCTGAAGACTACTGTCCATCTTTAGCAGCAATACAGAAGGCGAATAATAGGGAATGCAGTGAACTCTGAGGAAATTTGACGGCGTCAGGGCCGGGGAGAAAGTCACCGCGACCTTTAACTGTACCGCGATAGTTCCGCAATAGTACCGCAGCGGCTCCGTCACCAGACTAAGATTTTGTTGCCGTGTCTTGAGCCCTCGACATCGCCGTGATAGTACCGCAGCGGCTCCGCATTAGAACGTCGCCGGCTCCACGAGCTTGCAGCATGGTGAGCCCGCGTGAAGATCGATGCGCTTTCCTGTGTGGTAGAACGAAATTGTCGCCGGTTCAATTACCCAAGTTTGAGGGTACATTCCAGTATTTCCTTGGGCGCAAAAACTGCATAGGTAACCTCCGTCCTCAAACCAGACAGAGGACGTGCAACGAACCGCAGTTGGGTATTTTTTCTTCTTAGGCCCACCTAGTTGGTATTATATTATTTTCTTGATTAGCATCGTACGAGATGACTCTCCTGGAGCCGCGGCGGCACTATCGCGGAAAGCCTCAGCGGCAATTTCTCTCAGAGAATGAGAATCTCGTTAGACTAGGGGCCTGCTGACACTGGTAATTAGCCGTTATACCTTTTGTTTTTGAAAGGCGTTTTCCACGCAAATTTCCGGGTTTTACCACTTAGTTTTACTTTTAGATGACCATATCTACTTTCTCAGCGGATAGAGCTCCTGAAAGTAATTTTATCGCGAACCCTGCCTTCCAACTTGAGATGCTATTTCTATAAAACTAAAGATCCACTGATTGGTTTTATCCACTGACAATCAAAACATCCGCTGAGACATTTATTTTGAAATGCGAAGATACTTTTATAGTAGTGGTATTGCATGGAATCCCTAGCTAAAATCCAAAAAGTTGGGTGGCCGTCTCATTATTGGCGCCAAATGAGGCGTTAAGCAGGGCTTGTAGATCAGAGGTAAGGACCGAGCACCCTTTTGGTTCGATGAAACACATTGACGGCCAGTAGCCCTGCTCTGGCTTCTTCCATCTGATCTTGCCCGCTCCTCTCACCGTTTGGCGCCACGTGAGACGACTACCGGGGAAAAGCTTTATCTGTTCTGCCCGGTTCATCTGGACTTATCAAAGAAAATCCTCAATATTCCCTTGGTAAAAAAACATTTTTTGCTCAAATTTTATCCAGAAAATTTTACGGCGCATTCCAGATGGATGAGAGATATTCGTCCTTATCGGCCTGGTAGTAAAACTCCGGTCATGCAGCGTTTCGGACAACCGCTGCTGAAACACGCACCAGAAGCAGAGTGTTCGCGTGCTTGAAATCGTTCCGATAACAGTTAATGACACATAGCGAAGAAACGTCAACATAGGAACATGGGTAGACTACCACAAAAAAGATTCCACGTGCTTGCAACCTTCTCCAGCTTGGAACTCAAGTCTTGTTAGGAAGTAATTGAGGAGCCATTGCGTCACTAACTCAGTTCCCTTTATACATTCAGTTGTTTATCACGAAAATTTCATTTCCATCACTAGTTTCTGCCAAAAAGGAAAAGCGTCTATTCTTTCAAAAATGTCTTTGCGCGGTATAAAAGGTAAGGCGCGCTCAGTGACTGGGTGACTTAAATTCAGCCATTATGTTCTCTTATCAGCTGATAATGACAGGGCAGTATGAACGAACTGACGCCGTTGAGGAGCAGTGAATTGGCGCGGAATCTACAGTAATTTCGCGGGAGGCATGTTGCCGATAGCAATCTCGGAAAAAATACATGCAGAAAAAAAGAAATTGGTCCTGCAAAAGGATTGCGATGCACCTCGGAGTATGAGACTAGGAATTTTTTTGCTTTCGAAAGAATTCAGTTCTGCGAAATTTTTCGAAAACCTATCGATCCACATCGTTCGACAAACGGATTCTGCAAGTATCATGCTGATGAACTCCGCGCCACATGCGTCCGTTTTTTTTCAACCACATCCATTAGCCGTGCGCAGCGGTCAGTGGATTCCTCACTACTGCCGATGACAGCCCCATCTCGTCGATCTTTCTTCACTTCTGGATTTCTCACATTTTGCAGAACCGTCCAGGATTAGGAATAGGCCAATATTTCAGTGAAAATCAGATTTTTCAGTCGCAACAGTTGGCAGGAAGTGATGGGATTGTTTGTTTATGTGGTGTTGTTCACTAATCCAAACTGAATAGTGGTCGAAGAACTCATCGCCTGCCCTCCCGAAACAAACCAATCATCAGTTGTTCACTTCTCTGCACGGCCTGCTACTTATAGGCGGTCGAAATTCCATTAGATCCACTTTCTGTCTTCATACATAATCTGTTTGATATGAAGAGCATTTTTAGGTCTGTTTCCCTATTTTTCCAATATGGCTTGGATTTGTGTACGTAGGGTTGGCATTGAATGGAAAGAAAAAAAACATTTGCTGCATTTCAGTTTTTTTTTTCGGAAGACTGGAAAGAATAGGGACTGATGATACAGTTCGATGCGAAATTCTTCCTTCTTTTGTGTACTTTTGTTGCGAAACACACCAAGGTAAGGGGCATTTCGTGTCGAATGTATCGCTGACACAGGGTACGGCGTGGGGTGTGGATATCCATTGACGGGGGCCTGAGCTCCTCCGCTGGAACCATTTGTATCAGATGGGGATATACACTGTTTACATCAATTTCCTTACGGAGAATTCTTCTGATTATACTACTCTTTTTAACATTTACATAAAAAATGACCAAACAACTGCTCCCTAGCGGGTCTGAGAAGACCACCGTCACAACTTTTTGCCAATAAACGCTCTCTCTGGGGAGGGGGTCTGGAGTTAAATACACCTTGTCCACACCTCGTGCCGTACCCTGTCTCTGAAAACATAAAGGGCTTCTGTTGTTGATTACAACTATAGTCCACGGCAACTTATGCTCGCCGCAAAAGCTTTCGTCTTCTTCTCTGATTACTTTACGTAATGAGTAGTATACAGTCCACGGCAATAGTTAAAGGCGGTGGTGCGGTTGCGTATTCTCACTAAGCATAATGTAGCCATGGTTGGTCCGGTTCCGAGTTTGCCATGTGCACCCATGGGGGGGAACAGCTTGCACATTTTTTTCATTTTTTTTGTTTTGTTTCTTTGATTTCTTCCACTGATATCTTTTGCGTGTGACTACAGTGAGGGCTTTGGGTATGTTGAAGTTCTGTAAATGGAAAAATTTACCGTTTTCTACCTTCAAAGAATATTTTTCTCAAAATAAGGAAATTTTTGAAATCTTTGGCAGGCGCACCGAAGCACCTAGTCGACGGCAAATTTCAGATTTCTTATCCACATTTAGGGAAAAATTCTCCGAAAAGTTTTTTAAAAATATGGTGATGGTCCCTTTCCTCTTAACACACACAATGCCGATGACACTACACCTAACGTCTTTAATAGAGATACACCCAGGAATAACGAGTGGAAAATTAAGAAACGGAAAAACCATAGCACGGTAAGTTATCAGCTGTTTCTTCATCGATTACTGTGTAAAAATAGAAACTGAGCCAGCCATGGCTACAGTATGCTGAGTGAAAATACGCGACCTTGCACAAACTCCTTTTTCCGTTGCCATGGAGGTATACTACCACTCTTACTCCTGAGAGAGTTTCAATCGAGAGGAAAATAGTTTTCTAGTTTCCTGGTGAGCTATCTTCTCGGCCAGTTCTCGGTTTCCCCGTCAAATAACCGAGAAATGAGCAAGAAATAACTAAAATTAACCGACTCCACAAGGCCGCCACACCGAGTGGAGCGACGCGGCGCGTCGCCATTAGCTGGCCCAGTTGCAGCACCAGGGGGGCCCCTCAGCGGTTGAGAGAGGGGCCCTCGAGAGGATGGAGTGATGTCCAAGATACCTCAAGCTTGGGTAACTGAACCAAAAGTGATGTTGGCATCTGAATCATCCTCCAATAATGCATCGTGTAAAAAGCGCATTCCTTGAAGAAAAGCGTTATTTCTCAGCTATTTCACGGCTATTCTGCTTCGAGCATTACCTGGCTGACTATTTCTTCGACTGTTTGGCGGTCACCAGTTGTTTCCTGCTATTTATCGGCTATTACGTGGAAAGGGCAGACATTTTGGCATCTTCTCGTCCAAAGGTCTGGAGCAAACATGGTTTGCGTATCAAATTTAGTCTGAGTGAATGGACTGGGCCGCGATGAGTTGCAGCTTGCCGTGCAGTTTTGGTGGCATCACCGGGCAACGGGGTTTTGAGCGCGGCGATGTACCGTCGCAGATCTCGTCCATTCATCAGACTACATTGAACTGCGAGGAGCCTACGTACATAATCAAAGGCAACAAAAGGACTAGTGAAAGAGCATAAGATAATCGTTATACGTTATGAGAGACGATAGATACAAACCGATAAACTGGGAACCTTCTTCGATCAGAGTTTTTTCTTTCTGGATAGCCAACTCCTCATTCATTGCGGTGGCAAAAGGGAAAAAACAAGGAGTCTTTTGTCTGTGCTGCTATAACGCAAACTGAGCTGCTCGCACTTTTTTACTTCCCACTGACGCTCAATGGCTTCTCTTTTTATTCAATTGGAATTTTTCAGGAGTTTCAAGTCCGAAATGTCTACCAGACCGTCTATCTGTTTGCGCTTATGATCAGAGCCATGGGAAGCCGCTGTTTGCTATCGGGTACGTCTTGAAAAAAACAAAACCGTTCCAGCAGTTTTTCAACTTCTTCGGCCTAGGGCTTCCTGTAGCCCATCATATACATAATTTTATTTTCAGCCAGTAACGAATCTCATTTACAGGAAAACTCAGAAAGCCTATCTGTTGTCGTTGGTGACGCCAGTTCGTCCAATCGTTCAGCTGAAACCGTATAATCAAATCGTCGAAGAACAACTCCTTGCTGATATTCGGAAGTCCCCTAAAAGCAACGACAGCCGCGAGTTTCATAAGGTTGAGGATTTCCGCAAACAGCGAATCACCCCCTGCATTGTCACGCGCTCGGTCAGGTTCTCCTACATGTAGTCTCAAAGAGTCTGGCGCATTCTCAGCGGTGTCCAACTATGATGCTAACTACAGGAACTTGGAAAGTGTTTCCCTGCCAATGCTATACCCATCAAGACTCAATACCAACTTGAGACGGTATCGCAACCTTAGAAATGTTCTCAATCATTGAGAACCAAGGCGAGAATACAAATCGGTATTCAATTATGATCCGTGTGTACATTATTAGAGTAGGTCCGGAAGGGAGTTGTCCCGTCCACGTGGTCGGCGTCGGTGTCGAGAGACCATCGTGGAGGCATTTTTTGGAGCCTGTATATCAACTGTCAAAGTGCAGGAATATCAGACGGATACAAAGAGTAATGTCACAGCCCAGCAGTTTGCAGCCGTGGAAGGTCTCCACCCGACACGCGCGCCGGTCATGTGGGCAAACAGTCCTTATTCGGACACATATTATGTATGTATATTCCCTTTGAGATTGCCGCGCAAAGTGAAGCTTCAGACTCATGGATTAGATGGTGTATTTGATCTCAGTGCATGTAATCCTTGTAATTATATCATTGTACGTGTAGGTATGATGAATATTGTTGAGAAGTGCAAAAACAACAGGTTTGTCTGAGCGGAATGAATGAAGACAGAGACTTTGAGACATGGTCAGGCAAGAGATTTACACCTTAATCTTCTAATCACAGAATTGTGCTTTGTCCATTCCTTTTCCACCACGGAACTATTGAGAGATTAATTCCCGCCGTGATAGCTATTGATGTAATACGAAAATTACAAGCCTATGTATTATAGCTGTACACGAACAAAATTTCGACAAATTCCGAAAAAAATTCGAAATTTTCGGCGAATTTCGAAAAAAATACGAAATTTCAGAAAAAAATAGAAATATCGATAAGTTTTGAATTTCTTTCGTTCGACCTCCGAAATTTCTGAAAGATTTTTTGAACTTTTTCATTTTTCGTTCGTTCGACATTTTTTTTCGAAATTGTACAACTATACTCTCTGCTATATCAACTATGTATCCTTCTGCTTCGGATGCAGAATTACAGGGCGTTGCATAAGTATACGAACACTTCCAAAATCGATTATTTGGATATTAAAGGAACCACTCGAGTAAGGGTATCAGTTTTTATGTAGTTTGCTACGCCGAAAACTATGTATCACATCATGTCATCATCACTCCTTCCCAATTATGAGGCACACTCCATTTTCTGCCTATCGCATACATATGTAAGTATATCGAACACTTGTGAAACTTGAAACTATATAGCGATTTCTCAAATCTCGAAACTTCCAGTTCGTAATATATTTTGAAAGCGGGATACTATGTGTGAAAACTCCTATCAACCTTTCTGCCACGTGATTATCCCTCTAATCTGGAAGAACAAGCCCAGGATGAGACCTTCACGCGGCGCCGCTGGACTCGGTGTCCGATAGATTACAGCTTAGACGGTTAGGTGCGTGCATTTCGAGCTCTTAGCGGTATCGCTTGCTCGTCCTAATTCCTCAAGACACGCCCAAGGAAGCTTCTTCGCACAAGAAGTGACCAGCGACATTGTTGGGCGAAGGCATTCCAGCATCATCGTGTCGGCGTCGACGACTCGTTCTTGAATAGGTGCTGATTCTCTGAGAAAATTTGCAGCGTCAGCGCCGGGAAAATACCGCGACCTTTGACTGCGTAATTCGCGATAATTCCGCGATAGTGACCGCAGCGGCTCCGTGACCCAGATAATCTTTGTTGCCGATGTCTTGAGCCTCGACATCGTCGTGTGATAGTACCCGCAGCGGCTCCGCCTTAGAACAGCGGGCTGGCTCCGCGAACTTGCAGCAGTGGAGGCCCACGTGGAGATCGATGCACTTTCCCGTGTGGTGAAACGAAGTTGTGGCTGGTTCAATTACCCAAGTTCGAGGTACACATTCCTTGTATTTGCCTTTGGGCGCAAAAGCAACGGTAACCTCTGTCGCTATCAGACAGATGACGTAACGAAGCGCAGGTGCGTATTTTGTTTTTGCCTCCCTCCCCTAGTTGTACTATCATTCTTGGCAACTTCATATCAGACACTTCCGGAGCCACTGGGCGGCACTATCGCGGAAGCCGAAGCGGCACTTCGGCATCACGCCACCTCGGCAGCTCCACGGTAGTTCCGGCCACGATTCCGCGGTAGTGCCGAAGGTGAGACTCTCGCGATAGTGCCGCTTCGGGTGCCTGTAGGCTCCGGAGCGGCACTATCGCGGAGCCGCAACGTTCTCCCGGATATATACCATCATACATTCCATCCTCCGTGGGGGGCAACATTGTGAGATCAGACCCAGGAAGGAACAAAGTTCAACACTCACGCTAAGTTCTCTAAGAACGGGGGAGGATTTGCTAAACTTGGCAAAAAATGCATGTAACTTTTTTTGAACGAAGGCGTCTTTGGATTCTGAAAACGCTATCATATTCACAGCTTAGAAATTCCTACATAATATTTTTGCTGTGTGGAGCTTCTTAAAATTGCTTTAGTTTTCTGCATAAAATTGTTCTTGCGGCAGTTTCTAAAAACCGTCGCGCGCGCGGCAAAGTGCGGCGAAACTGAGTGAAGTACTTGTACAAGTAATAGAAAAGCAATCTCTATGTTTTCTTCGTGAACTAGCTGAAAATGGAGCTATCTCTGTCGATTTGTTGCAGATTAAGTTTTCGTAATCCTCCATTTATCGGTCTGAGGCTTTCGCAACAAAAAGTCCGATTCTTCATTAAAGGCAGCAGACTTACGCTCGCAGAAGCTGTTAGAGATAACTTCATTAGCGGGGTCGTACGCAGGCCCTAGAAGAGCCCTCACGAAGTTGCTAAGCGTCAAAAACGAGTTAAAATGACTGCATTCGAGCCGTATTGAGTCACTCACAAATCATCCTTTTCTCCACTCCATCGATACGGGCTCCGCCTCAATACAGATATTCAACGTCGATTACGGTCATTTTGGATTATTTTTTACGCTTCTAACGGCGTGTGCGCTCCAGAAAGGGCCGTACGAGTGCAATGGCGTCGTTATCCCAACAAATTGGCTGGTTAGCTCCGCTCAATGCGGCATAATCCTTCCGTCGACTTTCGAAGCAATATATAGAACCAACCGTTACAGTATCTTCATTTCAGTCGAAGATTTTTTCGGGTTTTTCGTTATTTATGGAATACTGACAGCTTCAGAACTTCGATTCATTCTCATAGAATTGACATTATTTTCGAGCGTGTGCTGGGTCTTTTAAGCTCCCTGAGAGTGTTTACACGAAGGACCTCGAACATTCATTTTGCACAGATCTCGAGATGGCCCTATTTTCATCTAACTCACGAAGAAAACATAGATATTGCTCTTCTAATAATTCTACACCATTACTACTCAAAGTTTCAAACGCGCCTCGCCGAGCGAGACGTTTTTTGTGAAACGAACGCAAAATCCAGAAAGCGATTTTAGGGAACTTCGGTCCACAATTTCCAATATTATGCAGGAATTTGAGCTGTGATAATGATAGCATTTTTCTGGTGAATCTAAAAAGCGTCTTCATTATGAAAGTTCCAAGCTTCGGACGTTTTTGCTGAGTTTGGCGAATACTCTCCATTTTTACAAGATTTAGCGCGGGTATTGTAGGTGAGAGCATCTTTACAACATTGTCCGTCTTCAGTTCATACGGTCTCACGGGAACACAAAATGGGGAAATAGTCGTTCAATCCCAGGATATTCCGCTTTTGAAGGCCTCTGATTACAAATTAGCATTCTGGGCTATGTTTCCCAACGAGAAAAAGTCAATTTTAGATGGTCTCTGATGGCTCCCGAGACGTTACTGGAGAAATCTTATTGTCAGCAAGGAGCAGGCTCTATGCCAGCCTATGCTGGTCCCGTGTAGAAGGCAGCGTGATGGCGTAGACCAAGTGCCTCAGCAGCCTTGGTGGTGAGGTCGGGCACTGTATTCGCTTCAAACAGAGTACATTCAAAAATGTACCAAGAAGCTTTATCCTCTCAATCACTGCCGTTTCTTGGTTATCGAAGACGTCGGTAAATTCAAAGTGTGCCCAGGAAAATGGAGTCAATCCATGTCAGGCGGTCCCGGAACAGGTGAGGCTTCTGAAACACTCATATCGACCGTTTGCGTTGCTTGATCAGCTACGATCCCTCATTAACCCTGACTCAAGCCTAAGAAAAACCTATTGGGAACTCCAGCTTTTGACAAGTTTTCAACATCAGAGACGCAATACGCCAAATTCAGTGCTTTGAAGCCAGGCCATTCTCGACGCTTTTCTGGTGTAAGACCGACGAAAATGTTCTCAAGCGGTTAAGCGAGAGCTTTTCAGACCCATTTCTCGAACTGGTTTCACGCCGTGGTGCTTTAACTTCACAGTTATAACTTTTAGTTGATGATTTTTATGACAAACATTTGGCGGTAATTTGTAATGTGTGTTTGAAGTACTCTCGTATAGTCATGCAACAAGCAAAAAATGGAAAATGCTGCATAATCGGTAGCCAAATCGAGGAAAATCTGCTTGGATTCACCGAAAAAAAATGGATTTGAAACACATAGTCTTTCATAATTGCAATGATTTCCAGACTAATCCTCTCCGTTTTTTGAGATTCTGGAAACGGAAGAAATTAATGACACACAGCCAAGGTCTAGTGCATCCACACTTGTTCGAACTGCATCACGGTTCGATGTGGGTTTTAATTGGTTCTTGCTTCTACTTACAACACATTGTATTTTATATTTAATAAGAACAAAGATACTACTATTTACTACTACGTTATTTAAAAAGTCTTGTTTCTTTATTATTTCTAAATCCATTCCTTTTCATTTCATTATTTCCTTTCCACATTCTTCTCCACTTTACGCTGGTGAGTCCGCAGCTCTATAATAGAGCTAGATGGGACCGTTATTACCAGGGCTCGATGGGACTGTCCAGGAATGCGGCTGCAGGCAGAGGGAAGGGCATGAGTGCCGATCCTGGCTGCCAATAGCCAGAGCACAGTAGAGAGCCCCTGGAGCGTCTCGCCCGCCTTTATGGAGGACAGGGCGGCTGACTGCAGTGTAAGGTAGTGTAACTGCAGGGTAGCCGATTCTAAAAATATCGTGAAACTGAAGACAGTTCACGACAATACTTACTGCGACATTCGACGGTGACTGTGCATATCGGCGAAATTCAACCAGCGCCTCGCTCTCGTGCGGGTCGTGGAATCATCCTCTCTCGTCCTCCTGTTCGACTTCCAGACTACTTCTATTCTGCAGCTTCCACATTTACTATACAATGAGTGACCTTGCCAATGACGGGTCCAATTATCTCCTTAATCTAAGACAAGCCACCGTTAAAGACAAATTCGGGAGACTTCGTTTCGTGGAAGGTTTTTGAGTGTCGACAGTGTTTGTATTTCTTGACCATACTGAGATCTCGTCGAAATATGTATAGCCACAGCGGATGGTGCATCTCAACGACTCACTAGAAGCATGAGTTCCAAAGCCAAATAATGATGAAAGCACCAACGATGGAATCATCATAGCTCTCGAAAACTACTGCAAGATAAGAAGTTACCGGTATTTTTGAAGAAGCTTATCACGCATATGTTGTCATGTGCGAGACCAATTGTCAATCAGCTCTTTAAAAATTCCAACAGCTCCAGGAGCAGGTTTCTACTTCGCAAGAAGAGAATTCCACTTTGAAAGGCGCTTTAGCTCAAGCTGAGGCGAAGCTTGATGTCTCTTCTAATGTAGTTGCTCATAGTCAGAATAATCATACTGCCAGCTTCTTTTGAAGAAAAAGAGCGCTTAAAGATCGATCGTTATAGCTGGTACCAGCGAGTCTCTTGCTACTTCCTCTGCTTACTGGGCTTCACGGTAGTTACGACAATGTTAAGACAGATTCTTGATCACCTAGAAATGAGAATGTGTTCCTCAGATAGTGTATCGTCTGGGCAATGTTGTTGAGAGTCGTACACGTCTTCTCAAGGTTGTACTTCCCTAACACTTACTATCAGAATCTTATCATCAAGAGAGCTGTTCATTCGGTCCTACTCCGTGGAGGGGGTGTTCGCCGACTCTCACTCACAAACGCTGGGTGGATCGTAGAAAAGCATCTTGCCTAGCTCGTAATACCAGGGCTCAGCAAGCGAACGATGAATCTGTTATTGCATCTTCTCAGCCCAATGATTCGCAAAATAGTGTGTTAAGCAGAGTGAGCGTTCCTCCAGGATCTGGCCACGATTTAGGAATGTGTTTCTATTGTAATGCGCGTTCCATTCAAAAAAAGCATCCGCTTCTATTAGATTTTGCAATGAGAACTTGTCCTTTGATATAGCTGTGGTAACAGAAACAGCTGAATGACCTCATTGATTTAGAACATGTTTTGGGTAGGCTATGTGTTGTTCACTATCTAAGGTGCGACAGAAGTTTTTAGAGAGGTGGTGGAGTCCTAATTTTGGTGAAAAAAGTCCGTAAACTTTCAAACCGTCTGGCATGAGATCTGTTCCTAAGGCATTCCGAAATTCTTTGTTGCGACTAAAATTTGCTTTGTTCTACAATTCAGTTAATTGCTGTGTATGGAATGCCAAGCTGTAGCTTGAGCAACAAGATTCAGCTAAGTGAGGTTTTAGAGAACGCTGAACACGCTCAAAAAAGTTGTTGAGATCACTTACATTAGTGGGATCTTGAGGGCTCTAGGGAGAGCCACTCACGAAGATGGAAGGATTGAAAACGAGTTAAGATGACCGTATTTGAGCCGTATTTAGTCCACAAAATCATCCTTTCTCCGCCCACCGATACAGGCTCCGCCCTTCAATACAAATGTTCAAGGCTCGATTACGGTCATTTCAGCTCATTTTTACGCTTCTAAGGTCGTAAGAGTTCCAGAAAGGGTCGTAAAGGTATCCAGCGTCGTTATCCCAACAAATTTGTCGCTAGCTCCGCTATTTCAGCCAGTGCCGGTAAAACTCGTCCACATCTGGGCCAATATAGAACGAGCCGTTCGTTATATCTTCATTTCAGTCGATTTTCTTCCGGTTTTTTCGTTATCCCTGAATAATAGCAACTTGAGACTTTCGATTCATTCCATAAAATTGATATCATTTTGAGCGTGTATGCTGCCTTTAAGTGATTTGTCTGCATGCCCGAGTCGCAATGTGTGGTCGCTAGTGATTTTGCTTACCAGACAATGCGTGGACTGAAAATCCTGTCTCAGCTAGTACTACCAGTTCAAAGTGCTTCCTCGATATGTGCAATTCAAACAAACTCATTCAAACGGTTCCTACGTACCCGTGGCACACATACACTAAACCTTATCCTCTCTAGCCACGGAAAGTTGGTAAGAAACGTTTTGTGTGATATCTCCAGCTGGTTCAAGTGATCATTTCTGCTTATCTTTCGGAAAAGCTACTTCTCCCAATCCCACCGAAATACTGTTTTCGCCAGTCTTACCCAGAAAGCCGGCTACAATCTAATATGCGAATATTTGTTCTCTATTCAGTGGAGATTTCTTCTTTGATTCTTAAGAGCGGACAAGACGTATGAGTTCTTTTTATCCGTTCTTTATGGATGTATCGAAAAAATTTGTCCCTATAGATAAAGTCGTAGTTAAAAGCAAGAACCTGCCGCCAAATCTATGTAGGCTTTTTGAGGAGAAGGAGAGGCCTTGAAACCATTCTCCGAATCCACTGGAGAAAACGAGCAACAATTCGGTATTTTTGAAAGAGAGGTTCAAGAAAGTACTACAAAATACAACAGTTCTATGGAACAAAAGCCCTTACAAAAACCCTCAGAAAAATTCTTTGTATAAACTTATCAGCTCTACTTTTATGTTACTTATTACTTTTATGTTTCTGTTCTCAACACTGCATTTGTTTGATTTGTTTGTTATACATACTGTTTTTTTTTCGACGCACCTTAAGCGTGCATTCTAATAAATAAATAATAATAAATAACTCTAGGCTAAAACGGTCCACATTCATTTCAGTGTTAGCAGACAGGCATGGTAATACAACTTCATCACACATCCCTAAAGCGTCGTATGTTGACCAGTCATTTTAAAAAGTCATTTTCTGAACAGCTCCAGCTTTTCTGGATGTCTTGATCTAAGATAACAGCTTCGTTTGGTTTCTATAAAGAGGAAATCTACAATTCGCTTTGTAAATTGTCCTGGTCGTATTCGGTTCCTCCTGATCTCGTGCCACCGTTCTTCATTCAAAAGGTTGCTATTGCCATTACAGCCTCCTTAGAGCTGATTTTCATTTTCAGTTTCATGCACTTTGATCAAATACACAATAAGTGGAAGCACGCGTTCGTCGTCTGTTCCCAAAAAAAGCGCCTTATTCGCTAGTTAGCAATAATCGGCCTATTAGCATCACATCTGTTCTTGCTAGAACCTTCGAAAAAATATTGAAAAATAACTGTATTAAGACACATTGGGAAGTAATGAATTGGTGCCTGAAAACCAGCACAGTTTTAGGGCTGAATGGTTTACTGAAACCATGATGCTAACGACTCTGGATAGTTGGACTAAAGCTCTAGATAATAAGATTGACATCGATGATGTATATTTTGATTTTGCCAAGGTTTTTGACAGAGTGCGTTTCCATTAACTCATTTTCAAGCTTCAGAGCATAGGTTTACATCCTAGAATAGTTAGCTGGATTAAAAACTTCATCACTGGCAGAACCTTTCAGGTCAAAGTTAACGAGTCTTTTTCTGACATCTATACAGTGACAAGCGGAGTACCGCAATGTGGGGTTTTGTCTCCCATACTTTTCACGGTGTATACTTCGGAAATACCTGGTCTTCTAACCAACACTATTTCTTGCAAGATGTTTGCTGACGATATCAAGATATACAGCGAAATAACAAATTCCAGTGATGTCGTCGCTCTTCAAACTGCGATTAATACTATTGTGAAATGGTCTATTGACTGGAAACTTCCTCTATCAGAAAGCAACACGAAAGTCCTGCATTTCGGCATTACGAACTGTAAACACACTTACTAAATTGGTGATGCTATGCTGAGCAGTGTTGAGCGACTGCGCGATCTCGGGTTCACAATAGACTCTTCATTAAATTTCCGAGAGCATTGTGATATTGGTGGCGAAGAAGGCAGACAGACTGTTCACAATATTTTCCAATCGTTGACAACAAATTCGGTCGAGCACTTACTTCTCGCATATGAAGCCTATGTTCGTCCCATCCTTGAGTATGGAACTACGGTTTTTAATCCATCATCAGTGCGTAGCCAGAACAGACTTGAGGCCGTGCAAAACAGCTTCACAAGAAAGTTGTGGATACTTACTCATGGATATGACTATTCCACCACCCCTTCAGCTTCTACTCGCAACAATATCTTCAAACTTCCGTCACTCAAGTTTCGCAGGAAAAAATACGATTTGGTGATGATTTATAAAATCATGGTAGGTAAAATTAATCTTCCGATCAGCCAACTTTGCGCTGTTTCCGCATTTGATATCAGGGGTGCCGCAAGCAAAATAGGGTTGTCTATGGCGCAAACCCGTTTGCGTTCCACGTTTTTCACGCTAGAGCTGGTTCTGAATTTTGAAAATTCTCTAAAAAAACACGCTTGGCCGAACTCTCTAGGCTTATTCAAAAAACTTATCACTGGGTACCTTAGGAACTAACTCATCAATCCTCACTTTTGGTGTTATCACTACTTTTTACGACATTATGTTTGTTCTGCATTTGTTTGATTTTGTTTGTTATACATACTGTGTTTTTTTTCGACGCACCTTTAAGCGTGCATTCTAATAAATAAATAATAATAAATAACTCTAGGCCTAAAACGGTCCCACATTCATTTCAGTGTTAGCAGACTGAGCATGTGTAATACAGCTTCATCACACACACATCCTAAAGCGTCAATGTTGACCAGTCATTTTAAAAAGTCATTTTCTGAACAGCTCAACTTTTCTGAATGTCTTGATCACAAGATGACAGCTTCGTTTGGTTCTATAAAGAGGAAATCTACAATTCGCTTTGTAAATTGTCCTGGTCGTATTCGGTTCCTCCTGATCTCGATGCCACCGTTCTTCATTCAAAAGGTTTGCTATTGCCATTGCACCCTCCTTATACTTCATTTTCATTTTCAGTTTCATGCCCAGTCAAATACACAATAAGTGGAAGCACGCGTTCGTCACGTCTGTTCCCAAAAAAGCGCCTTATTCGCTAGTTAGCAATAATCGGCCTATTAGCATCACATCTGTTCTTGCTAGAACCTTCGAAAAAATATTGAAATAACTGCTTAGTAAAGACACATTGAGAGTAATGAATTGGTGCCCTGAAAACCAGCACGGTTTTAGGGCTGGAATGAGTTTACTGAAACCTTGATGCTAACGACTCCTGGATAGATTGGACTAAAGCTCTAGATAATAAGATTGACATCGATGATGTATATTTTGATTTTGCCAAGGTTTTTGACAGAGTGCGTTTCAATTAACTCATTTTCAAGCTTCCAGAGCACATGTTTATCATCCTAGGATAGTGAGCTGGATTAAAAACTTTATCACTGGCAGAACACTTTCATGTCAAAAAGTTAACGAGTCTTTTTCTGACATCTATCCATTGACAAGCGGAGTACCGCCAAAGGTGGAGTTTTGTATCCCATACTTTTCACGGTGTATACTTCGGAAATACCTGGTCTTCTAACCAACACTATTTCTTGCAAAATGTTTGCTGACGATATCAAGATAGAACAGCGAAATTACAAATTCCAGTGATATCGTCGCTCTTCAGAATTGCGATTAATACTATTCTGAACTGGTCTATTTACTTAAAACTTCCTCTATCAGAAGAAGTAAGACGAAAGTCTTGCATTTCGGCATTACTAACTGTAAACACACTTAATATTACATTGGTGATGCTATGCTGAGCAGTGTTGAGCGACTGCGCGATCTCGGGTTCACAATAGACTCTTCATTAAATTTCCGAGAGCATTGTGATATTGTGGCGAAAGAAGGCAGAGAGACTGTTCTGATATTTTCAAATCGTTGACTACAAATTCGGTCGGGCACTTTTTTTTTGGCATACTAAGGCCTATGCTCGTCCCATCCTTGAGTATCGAACTACGGCTTTTAATCCATCATCAGTGCGTAGCCAGAACAGACTTGAGGCTTTGCAAAAACAGCTTCACAAGAAAGTTGTGGATGCGCACTTATGGATATGGCTACTCCCACCACCCCTTCAGCTTCTACTCGCAACAATATTTTGAAACTTCCGCCACTCAAGTTTCGCAGGAAAAAATACGGCTTGGTGATGATTTATAAAATGATGGTAGGTGAAATTAATCTTCCGATCAGCCAACTTTACTCTATTTACGCATCTAATACCAGGGGTGCCGCAAGCGAAATTGGGTTCCCTAGGGCGAAAACCCGTTTGCGTTCCTCGTTTTTTACGCATATGGTTGGTTCTGAATTCTTAAAATTCTCCAAAAAAGCACGCTTCACCGAACTCTCTAGGTATATTCAAAAAACACATCACTGGGTACCTTAGGAACTAACTCATCGGATTACCACGCGCTACTCTGTTGCTATTTTATGCCGTAACTGTTTTACTTTTACTGTTTAGTCTGTTGCTCTGTTGCGATTTCATGCTTTACCGTTTTACTCGTGCTACCTACGTTACTACTATACTTCTGCATTTTGTGTTCTTTCCCGTGATTTCTTGCCAAGTATAACTAAATAAATAAATAAATAAAAATGAGTTTTCGATCGTTATATGTGAGGAACTGTGTGGCGTTTCTCGTCCGGGAAGTGTGCACTAGGCTCAATCGGACGAGATCGTAGGGTTGTGGTCGTCGTGCACGAAAATGGAGTTGTCCCTTCTTTTTGCGGTTCGAAAAAAATCAGGATAGTTTCACCTCCGAAAGCAGAAGCTTTTGTTGGAACCTTTTTCTACGTTCCTCATCTTCGTGGGCCTACCTTTCGCGAAAGCAATGAAACTAAGATGAGCGTATCTTGCATAAAAGACGACTGCAGTCAGGGAACTGCTTTTCAAACCTTTGACCTTGTGAAATGCCGCGATAAAAATGTCATTTTTGATAACTTTGAATTTGTTGTCGAATGTAGACTTCTTAGCGGTATTCAAAGCATCATTTACGGCCTCCGCTGAATTTCCAGGTTGAGCCAAACGAAGAACGATTTCATCTCCTGCCTGAAGGCAGTGCTCACGATAAATTCCAAATTTTTTGTTTGACTCAAAAATGACGTAGTTTGGTCGCGAGCTGTCGAGTAGTGAAAAAACAGCGAAGAAAATCGATCGGAAAAAGCTAAAGTAGCGGGTTCCAATGTTCAGGATGATGAACGCGCCTTGCTAGTTTCCGCAAGACGCTAATGGCCCGGAACGATGCTCGAATCGATCACGCCGCGCACGTGGTGAGTGCTGCTTAGCTATTTACCATCGGAAACGTACACGGCGTAACAAGCTCATCAGAACGGGGGGCGTGGCTAGCCAAGCAGGCGCACTGGGCTAACGAAAATTCCACTTAGCTGCCGTTTTTATCGAATTCTGGCCCATTTTCGCTGCTTTCTTCGACCTTGTGCCCCCAGCAAATGCCAGCGTAGTGTTTCACACTGAAAACTCAGAGACGATTTATCGTGAGCACTGCCTTCAGAATATTTGTGTTCTTTGCATGATAACCCTCCCCCGTTTATTTTTCGCTTTCCTTGCCGGTAACGACTGTGCGATGATAGCCCCACGACGCAGAGCAAAGGGGTCTGTTGAGTCGAAGTCGCGGCGTTGCTCACAGCGACGAGCAGCGCTGGGTGACACAATATCGATTACATTCGATGCGGCGTGAACGACGATGAGTGAGTACCGCAGTGTTCTGAGGGGTTTTTAGAGTTCCACCGCCGCGCGGAGCGATTTCAAGATTCATATGTGAATCGACGAGCGGCTTGCCCGTTACCGATCGGTTCCCACGAAATTATTTCATCGCGCCCGCGCTGCGTGGAACTCTAAAGATAAGGTCCTAACGCTGCAACGGCTCTGGAGTCACTGCCAGCGAGCGGGTAATCGACGCGGCTACGATGTTTAGAACCATTTTTGTCGCCGCGTCCAAAGGCTCACGCTTGGCGACCACCCACTGCACTAACTCCTTCTGAGAACACGAGTTTGTTGAACCTGTGGTCATCAAGAGCGCACGAATCGCATGCTCCTCACGCGGACTGCGGGAAGGGAGCAACATGCACCGAGCTGAGTGCTCTAATCCGTAAACATTAGTCCCTTAACCCAACTGTAGGGCCAATGCCTAGTATTCCTTATTCCCACCACGGCCTTTACAAGGCTGTCCAGTTTGTTTTACAAAGTGTGCGCCTGATATGACTGCATGAGAGCATACGATCATAGCGAGTATGTACATTTCAATGCTATCTCGAGACTGCAATAAAAACAACTTTATTTACAGATTAAAAATGATTCAGAATTGTGAATGAAATGCTGTAGACTTCATTCAGAATGTTTCGGTGTGAAGCTTCTCCTTTGAGTTGTCGAACGCCGGGTATTTTACTCAACGGACTTTTGAGTCAGACAGAACACAGCAGTTCTGCGGCATCAAAACAGCATTTATCCTTCTTCCTGGAACAATCAGGTTCAGAAACCAGATTGAATTGTTGTCTTAGTGTGGCCCTCAAACCACTATTCGTAACGCTCATAGACCACACTATCGCACAACAGGTTTATAATCCGGTTAAGGGAATGAGACCTCCCACGATGATTAAGGGAATTGGGACAGTGTAGCGATCCAAGTACAAGTACATGGATAAGAGGAACTGGTCAGGTTCTTGTCACGTACGAATAAATTTTGTATCAGACTAATGGAAATAATGTACTCCAATATTCATACATATAAGAGGAAGAATCTCGCACCTTAGGGAAAAATCCAAAAATCCTTTAACTCCGAAGAGCCTGTTTGAAACAGAAACAGGTTTCTCTCCTGCTGGGATGCCAGAACTTGCCAAGGAGGTGACATGAATGAACGCGGCGGGAAGGTTAGGAGGAGTTGCAAGGTCAGTACGCACGCGCCACAATCTGAATGAAATCTGACGCGAGGCCGTGCTGAGAGTTGCGCTCCTGACCTCTGCGGCCACGTTCATGCATGCCATCTCAGGAGACATCAGGAAACTACGTTACCAATCATAATTTTTGCTCAAAACGCCATGGCAACACGAAATCGCGACGAATACGCCGTTTTCTTTGGAGTAGGCACTTTTTGGAGTATGTGGAGAACCTTTCTGTATCGTCTCATTGTGCTGGCCTGGCAGTAATGCTTGCCCAGTAGTAGGAGAGGGCAAGTCTCTGCCTTAGTTATGACCAGTTCTCTTGACCTGAAAAATGAGGCCTATGAGAAGCTTTAATTTCGGGAAAAGGCGTGATCGCTTTGGAGAGAAAATCGGTCATAACTAGGAGAATGATTTGTTCTTTTCAGACCCTAATTACATTTTTGAGATGACCACAATAAGGATCGTCGAATTTCTTTTCAAATTTTGAAAATGTTAACTCTAAACAAAAACGGCACCACGGCGTCGACGCGTTTTGTGACAAAAATGTTTGGCCTCGTTTTGTATCTTTTTGTTTTTGAACAACTTCGGCGTAAGCGGCACTTCAAAGTCGGTCCGAATGGAAACTTCCCGCCAACGCGGTCGGCGTACGTGTCCAACAGCTCCTCGCGAAGGCATTTTTAGGACTTGGTAAATCGAGCAGTAGGAATATTAGATGACTAGTGAATGATTTCCCTAGTCAGCTATCTGCAGCCGTGAGAGAGTTCTACGGAAAGAAGTGCATATAATGACGGCATCTCGGCACGCACGCTGACCGCGTGGGCGGGACAGTCTCACTCCAGAGCCAGACTTTATGTATGCGCAATGTTCCAAAAATCCTGTCAGTTTCACTCCAGAGGGTTGCTTTCGGCTTTGCCTAATTATTTGATCTAATCCCTATTCTTTCCTATCTTTCCTTCCAGATATTTTTCCTCCCATTTTTAAACTCAAGAAAAACCCTGGAACAGAATTTTTGGAGTACGCTGCGGTCAACTTTCCTAATTTAGCTGCAAAGGCTGGCATGTATGATTTGTGACTTGACACAAAAACTCAACGAAACATCTTCTTCGAAAGAGAATAAACTTGGCAGTTCCCAAACAGTATGTGTGCTGTGTTCTTGGCCGCATCAACAAGCTTCGCACTCAGTGTTGGCTTCTGATCAGAAAAATAAGTTAGAGATAGAGGTTTCCTCAGAAATCTGACTCTTCCGTTTTCTCTCCATTATTGCGGCCTTGTCGTCCTTCTCTCCTTGATCCATTCTGGCTTAGGTGATACAAGTCGGCTTGAAGTTTCATTGTTAATGAGAATTCGGGTGAGTTTGTAGCAAGGGAATAGGCACAGAGACGATCTAGCTGTGGAAATGGCGTTCTTCAACGGGTTGGGATATCTGCGGCGGTGCTTTAAACAAGCGACCACAGCAAACTACCAGATCTGCGCGATGACTCAGATTCGTTGCTGTTCATACTTTTTACACCTGTGCCTTCTAAACCAGATATGAAACACTATCAGCGAAATGGCTCTACATCAAATAGGAACAGATGATGTCATTAGCTTGTAATGAAACCGATTTCGGTTGCGCACATAGCACTTGTTACAACCCATTTCCAATGAAGGAGTGTCAAGAACTGATTATCAATAAGCTACTATAAGAGGGGAGGCTCTCTGAAATTCCAGAGTCTTTCTCAGCTCCGGAAAATTACATCCATACAACCCTACATATACAAGTGCAAGAACAGTTGGGATGTGGTGGTCATGATGTGTCTAAGTAGGGAAGGGATTACAAAACCCGCAGCGTTTCGGAAAACATACTTCTGAATGTTGTGGAGAATTATCACAAGGTAGCTGAGTTGAACGCAAAACTCAGATGTCAGGCAGGACTCGGAACCTGCATTGCACGCTTTCCGGGCGAGAGTGTTACCATTACACCACTGACACCCCGTTCTGGCATCACTCAGCTATTCACACATGAACTGTGGGCACAACAGCAATCACCCGATGACGGGCATGATCTGCAAGTACAAATCGGCATTAAATCCAGTTAAGCTGAGGCCTTTGAAGACGAATTTTGATGTTTTTGAATATTTGATGCCTTATTGGCATGGTATATAACGCACAAGTTATCACAAGGTAGCTGAGTTGAACGCAAACTCAGGATGTCAGGTGCAGGACTGAACCAGCATTGCACGCTTCCGGGCGAGAGTGTTACCATTACACCACCGACAATCTCTGTTCTGCATCACTCAGCTATTCACACATGAAAAGCTATGAAGATTTAATGCCTTGTGCTTACTTCAGATCATACCCGTCATCGCGATTGTTGCTGTGCCCACACAGTTCATGTGTGGAATAGCTGAGTGATGCAGAACGGGTGTCGGTGGTGTAATGGTAATACTCTGCCTGGAAAGCGTGCAATGCAGGTTGAGTCCCGCCTGACATCTGAGTTTTGCGTTCAACTCAGCTACCTTGTGATAACTTGTGATTATATACCATGCCATAATACAGATCAAATATTCAAAACATCAAAATTTGTCTTCAAAAGGCCCTTCAGCTTAACTGATTTAATGATTTAGGCTACTTCAGATCATACCCGTCATCGGGTGATTACAGCTCCACACAGTTCATGTGAATAGCTGAGTGATGCAGAACGGGGTGTCGGTGGTGTAATGGTAACACTCTCGCCCGAAAGCGTGCAATGCAGGTTCGAGTCCTGCCTGACATCTGAGTTTTGCGTCTAACCTTGGCTACCTTGTGATAACTTAGATTATATAATTATGCCAATAAGGCATCAAATATTCAAAACATCAAAATTCTGTCTTCAAAAGGCCCAGCTTAACTGGATTTAATGCCGATTTGTATTATCAGATCATACCCGTCATCGGGTGATTACAAGCAGCTCTACACAGTTCAAGTGCGTGTGAATAGCTGAGTGATGCAGAACGGGGTGTCGGTGGTGTAATGGTAACACTCGCCCGAAAGCGTGCAATGCAGGCTGAGTCCCGCCTGACATCTGAGTTTCGCGTTCAACTCAGCTACCTTGTGATACCAGATTATATACCATGCCATAATAAGGCATCAACATTCAAAACATCAAATTCTGTCTTCAAAAGGCCTCAGCTTAACTGATTTAATGCCGATTTGTGCTACTTCAGATCATACCCGTCATCGGGTGATTGCTGAGTTGGTGCCCAGCATTGTGTCTATGTGTGAATAGCTGAGTGATGCAGAACGTGCCGGTGGTGTAATGGTAACACCTCGCCCGGAAAGGGAGGTAATGCAGGTTCGAGTCCTGCTCGGTATCTGAGTTTTGCGTTCAACCCAGCTACCTTGTGATAACTTGTGATTATATACCGCGCCAATAAGGCATCAAATATTCAAAACATCAAAAATTCTGTCTTCAAAAGACTTCAGCTTAATCCGGGATTTAATGCTGATTTCCAAAGCATCAGATCATACCCGTCATCGGGTGATTGGTTGTTGTGCCCACACAGTCTGCGTGTGAATAGCTGAGTGATGCAGAACGGGTGTCGGTGGTGTAATGGTAACACTCTCGCTGGAAAGCGTGCAATGCAGGTTCGAGTCCTGCCTGACATCTGAGTTTTGTGTCAACCCAGCTACCTTGCGATAACTTGTGATTATATACCATGCCATAATACATCAAATATTCAAAAACATCAAAAAGTTGTGGAGAATGTTTAAAAAAATTAGAAAAATATCCTGCGTTTGTTTGATGATGTTGAACTCGACGCGAAGGGTTGATACAGTTCATTTTGGCTAACGTTTCGGAGCAACCTCCTTCTTCCAGAGCCTGAAAATATCAAATAAGAAATGCGTTGATACATGGCCAAACGTCTCCTGATACCCACTTCGAAATCGAAAACCTATTTTTGTCACGTAGATAAGAGAGGAAACCAGAAGAAAGCACCGCACCTAGCCAAAAAAAACTCGCTAGTAATTTAGAGCAGCATAAAGCGTCGACGACGGAAACGCTGTAGACCACCACTTTAGGATGTTAGAAGGCGAGTCTTATTGCATGGCCTGAGCTCCTGGGTTATGTACAGACCTTCTCCCTTCCGGTTATTTTGCGGATCATGAGCGTGAATGGAAAACGTCTGTAGGGCATCCTGTGTTTATCTAACGGACCATTCGGTATTTCGAACAGGAAGAGAAAAACTACGAAAAATTGGGCGCAGCTTCTCTTCAAGTGGCCACTATGGCTGCATTCCTGATTTTCTACGAGAGTAATACGGCTATCTTGCCTCAAGTATGCAGTTTCCCGCCTTCGAAATATACTTTACCTAAAACGATCTGGGGACAGTGTGTTAGCATATTTTCACTCATGTGCATCCTTCCTCCCTGTGATACATGCTTTTCATCGATTGACCATTGTACAGCAGTTTTTCGACGAAGTTTCTGACAGGTATGTTAATCAATCGATTGTCGCCCCCTGAAAAAAGGTAGTGAGAGTGTAAAAGGGCATAACTTAGTATCTGATCACTAAGCTGAAGTGCTAGCAGCCGTGGCTGCGTCCACTTATAAAGCAACATTTCCCCCCGGTCTCTTTTTCGGGAGTTAAATTTAGTGCGCGTGTCATTGCGGACTTGCGCAGAGGGCAGGCATGCAACGCATCCGGTTTCGCACGAGCTGCTCAGACAATAGGTGCGAGCGGATCGCCGGGCTTTTGGCGGGCGAATCGACATCCTTCCGCCATCCGCCCGCCAGTAGCCAGCGACCGCCCGCCACTATGCCAGCAAATCTGCCCGCCGGCAGCCAGCGATCCTCCCGCCGTTCAGCCTGGGTGATCCGCCCGACATTAGCTGGGCGATCCGTCCTCGATGCCACATGCGGGTTATTCCGATGAGTCCCACCACGGTCTCCCGTGTGCGGGATCACCCCCACCCCTAGCCGTGGGGACCATACCCTCAGCTGCCAAAATTATTCGTCGGCTTATATTGTGATCTCTTCAAAGGTGACTTGGAAGTCACCTTTCCATAATCGGCCTCGAAATGCCGAGTGATCATTCAGTGCGATGGAGCGCCTTTTATACCCTTCCGGTTTGTTTACTCTGAGCATGATACTTGTTGTGATGAAAGATCACATTTTGGTCGCTGTAGCAGCCGATCACAAAATGGGCGGAGTTTCCTGACCCAGGCGCGAAAATCCGCCAATCATAGACCACCGCAACGCGCCAAACAAACCCCTGTCGCTGCACTTTTGCAGAGATTCCGTCCCGTTTCCTGCACCTGCTCCAGCCACCCCTCACGCTGCTCCTGTTAAGGCCATCTCCAGTTGCTACCACGCCTAACGAGCTGTCGTCAACCAGCACCCGTCATCACCCACCCACCGCCATCACATTCTACTAAGTTTTTGACACTATATTCTACTGCACTTTTGACTGTTTCGTATTCTCGCCAATTAAACATTTTGCTTTCTCTGCTAGCCGCAGACGCGTAAATAAATTGTCGATCAGGATGAGATCCGAATAAAAAAATGCCCATTTGAGGGTTGAAATGGTATTAGGTGCGATGAGAGGGGCGAATTTAAGGTTTAAAAACCACCCAACAATGTGAATTCTTGAAGAGAAATGTGGCATTTCTGGGCCACGTACTGCGAGCAGTAACGCCGGCTGAGGGGGCAGGCAATAATGGGCTGATTAAATTCTTGTACCCCGGGCAAGCCTAGGTATTCACTGCCCACTTAGCAGATACAATGGTGGAGCGCTCAGCCGACAAGCAGTGGCCCCCTCACCCCGCATTTACTGTCCCCCCAGCCGGTGCATGGAGAATTTGCTCACCTGATACCAATAATTGCTTACCATGTGAATGATATCGATCTGCAGGAGCAGATAAAGCCCCCAGTAGCCCCTCCCCTATTCTCAGCAGCACGTCTGCAGACTCGCGCTTCATCCATAAAGCTGCAAGCTTTACCTCGCTTCCAAAAACTCATGAACCGATCCTCTCTCACAATCCCACGGTCACACCGAACTGTAAGGGTGAGAGGATCAACGATCCTTATCGTGTGGATGACCACCCGTTTGTTCATCACCCGAATCAAGCTCGAAGGCCATTCTGCCCGCGCCGTACACATAAGCCTGGTTTGTTTAAGGTCTTCAGTATTGGGCCAATGATATGCATATGCCTTCCCGCTGACCCCGTAAAGCCATGCCCCTCAGCCGGTAATGCTATGTCTGCCCTGATCAGCCGGTGACATGCTCCGCCGTGGATTTATGTCCGCCCGCTGAACCAGTAAAGCCATGCCCGTCTCAGCCGGTAAGACGCCCTGCCCCAAAAATAAAGCCTGCCCGCTCAGCCGGTGTTATTATCCGAGTAATCGACGAAGGAGTGCGGTACACACTCGTCCAGGAAAGTTCGGAGAAAATCCTGGAATATCCCGGAACCGCAAACAGTTGCATAAAATATGTACATTTCTTGGCGGCATATTATCGGATGTTTATCCTTGGAATTTTTCAGATAGCCAAGCCGCTTTACAACTTGGTCAAGCCCAAAACGAAAGTGGGCGTGGTCAGTATACTTCTGCCAAGGACTGAAAATTTTTCTTCGAATAATCGAGTTTTCGACCAATTCGATTTTTGGAAATTTCGAATAACCGAGTTTTCGACCAATTCGATTTTTGGAAATTCTCTGAATAATCGAGTTTTCGACCAATTCGATTTTTGGAAATTTCCCTGAATAATCGAGTTTTCGACTAATTCGGTTTTTTTAGAATTTCGAATAATCGAGTAGTCGAATGACTCGATGTCGACTGTTTCCAGTCGATACCAAGACTCGATGACTCGAAGCCCGACATAAGTATAGTGGTCAGTCCGAGAAGAGGAAGCGTTCGTAAAGCTGAAGCAGGCAATATCTAGTGCACCTGCAGTAGGACAACCTGATATCGAGGGAGCGCGAAATGGTTTTCCTAACCCATTTTTTGATATATGGCTGACGCGTCGAGAGAAGGGTTGGGAGCGGTTGTGGCTCAGAAATCGCAAAGATACCATGGTGCATCCCATCTATTTCGCCTCAAAATCATTCACAAATGCCGGAGAGAAACTATCACATAAAGGATTTAGAGACACTCGCGGTGGTGTTCGCTGTCAAAAAGTTTAATTTTTTATGGCCTCTAAACCGTGGTCCGGAACGGATCATCAGCCCCTCCCCACGAGCTTTATTCAAGAAGACGGCGGTATCGGATCGAGTTTCAGCGATGGGCGTTAGAGTTGCAGGTAAAGTATAAGCTCCAGAAAGAGTACGTCCATGGGAAGCGCCAACGCGGTCGCCGATGCACTTTTGAGAGGACTCGTGGAATGGATTGATGTCTATCCTATAGGGAGAGGCGTGGTGGAAAAAAACTCGAAAAAATTTCAGATCCTTTCAAGCCAGTATGGTATTTTTTTGAAGGAGGGCTGTTAGCTGCACATAACAGCCAATTTTTGCTTGTACGAAATAAGAAAATGCAGCCATGGTGATCAATTTGAAAAAACCTTCTTGTCGCTCTTTCGTCTTTTTTTTAGCCCCTCTCACCGGAAGGTCCGTTGGGAAAACGCAGCATACTTGTTTGTTACTCTGATCCATCCTTTTCACAACTTCCAGTAGGACTCGTTTCCCGAATCGCCGCCCGGGTCTCTCAAGACTTTCCTAGTAAGTGATGAAAAAGTACAAATTCAACAGCCCATCTGAAGTATGTGCTCTGTTTACCTAAATCCTACTCGACGAGTTCACCTTCAATGCGTGAATGTGTTAAACTGCTCTGAGGCACTACTACAGTTTTGGACCATTTCATAGAAACATCGGAGCTTTGTTGAGTTGAGAACAATTTATTAGCCAAAAACTACTCGCTCGCAGCCAGTGTCAAGCGGGGTTGTGAGGCTACGTCCATACGAGGCGAGAGCGTGCGATTGCGCAAAATCGATGGTCATCGTGGGCAACACGATTCGCCAGCCGCTCGCAGGCGCTCCTTCTTCTCGCCGCGCCTTCGCCCGCTCGCTCTCGCGCGCTTGCGCAGCATTACGAAGCAAGCAGCAAGTTCCAAGCCGCTGCTTCATCACAAAAGCAGGTGGCATTAAACCTGTAGCAGAACTACTGCCTTAGTTTTCGGTATTGAATTCCACCATGAAAGTCGAAAACGGTGGGAAATCATCAGCCGTTGCGCCGACTCGAGCGATTGATCACCCGATCAAACGCTTCCAATCGAATCAACACGAGGTAAGGGGTGTTTGTCTGTGTTCATTTGCGGGCACGGGATGCTCCAGCGTTGAGGAGCGTCGAGAGGCGAACAACAGCGGGAACGCCCGCTCTCGCCACGTATGGACGCTGCCTGAGGGGGCACAACGGAGGTAGGCGATCGTAAAAATTTTGGTCGAGATAAGAAAATCAGTTAACTTGGAAATGAGGTCGTGAGAGTTTTAAGCTAAAATTTCTTTTATGAAGGTGAGTTCGTAACAGATTCAGACATTTTTCGAAAAATTTTGACCACCGAGGCAGGTGGGTCGTAGCTCTATCGGAGTCGGTCACATGCCTCGCTGGACCCTGCTCGCTGCCATTGTAGATCATAATGCTCAAAGAGCCAGAACTAAGTTCCTTTTAATGTAGTTTGCTAGAACACCTCATTGACCAGGAACGAATTCCTTCATCGTTGCCCGGCATGTATGAAGGCGAATCAGAGAATAACTTTTCGCCTTTTTTGTGAAAAAACGAGAAAGTTATACCCTGATGAGGCCCCTAATACCCGGGGTAAACTCGTTAAAGAATCCGGCCTCAGATGTAAAGGCTCACCTCATCTCCAGTCCCCTCACCAGTGCGGTCTCCTTAAAAGGATTATAAAACCTTGTTCTTAGACATTCAACTCTCTCACGTTACAACTGGATAATTGCCCACGCGCCAACTAGAGAGTCATCCCTTAGAAAAACTCTTCCATGCACCTGAAATTCTTCCATTGCAACTCCAGAAACTCGTAGTTGTGCTTCGGCACTCCGCTGCCGTATGAAGGCCGAACTCGTTGACCCAAAAGTCGGTCAAAAAATCACTTTTGGGTTAGCATCTTTCACGCGCGGTTCTGCTTCACCAGAAAGACCTGACTTTTACCCCGAGACAAGCACAAACAACAGCGGTCCGGCGGACCACAACTACACGGAGTATGAAAATAAATTGAGCGCTGGAAATGCTTCACACCATGGATTTCACTTTCAGGATTGTTCTAATGAATGACTAAAGAACTTTCGGATGGCCTGGTTGGTACATTTTGCAGATAAGATTATCCGAATAACCTCCACGTTTTCAATTTCTAAGAGGTACAAAAGCTGGGGAATAGGATTCTTGAGAACCCACCTGCAGAATCGATTTTTCCGATTATGCAGAATTTTCCAGCCTCGCGTGAGATGGAATTCGCAAAACTTCGATTCCGTCTCTTGGCTCATATTTTCCTGCTGCTATCGTCTGCACTAGGTTACCGAGGTTCGGCAGATCTCTGGAAGAAGTTGTCACGACAGTAAAGGGCTAAAGTCGCGACCCTGGACTGAGCGTGTATAGTTCTAAAATACCCCCCAAAGTCCGAGGCCATCTGTAATGTGTGCTAAGACTGGATCCCTTACTGAGTCGTCGCGCCTCAGAGTTACCACCTTAGGCCCCTTTCTTCTACAGTTAATGTTTACGACATTTTTTCGACGTCGCGCGCGGCGCCCAACAGGCCTTTGCCAGAGCAACCAATAAGATTGATCACACCACCATCACCGGAGCGGTTTCGCATCGACGTTGAACGACGCGTTGAGACGTCGGCCATCCGGTGGCGCACAGCGACACTCAACGATGTCGCTATCACGTGTCAGACGGCGTCGTCTGGCAAACTGTGAAAGGGGATTGAGGTCCGTGCCAACCCCGCGAAGATGGTCTATCTGAACTTTGACACCGCCGGGTTGACGTCGCATATGCCCCTACGAGACGTACTGGTACCTTTCGTTCCTTATTGTGCGTTGAAGCAAACCCGGCGCACGTATGTCCTAACACGTGCGCACCGAGTTTGCGCCAACGTACAACAAGGAACGCGAAGTATAGTGGATCCATCCACGGCAGCGACCGATGCACAACCCCTGCCGCCGGTGGTGGCGAGCGCCCGGCGGAAGGGCTTCGATCGATTGCTGGTCGCACAGCTGACCAGCACCATTGCATTTTCCTCTTTTCATCCCTTTTCTGCTTTCTCCTTCCATTTTTGTATCTATCTCCTACTTTTTTCTCTTCCTCCATTATTAACTTGGTGTTTCTAACTGCGTGTGCGTTTGATTGACGTATCTTCGTCAACAAACTACATACGTGATGTTAACATTTTCAATGCAAATTGTTTTTTTTAGATTAATATTCCATCGCACACGCAGTTAGAACACCAAGTTAATAATGGAGGAAGAGAAAAAGTAGGAGATAGATACGAGTATGGACGGAGAAAGCAGAAGAGGGATGAAAAGAGGCAAATGCGTTGGTGCTGGTCAGCTGTGCGGCTGGCAATCGATCGATGCCCTTCCGCCGGGCGCCCACCACCACCGTCGGCAGGGGTTGTGCATCGGTCCCTGCCGTGGATGGATCCACTATATCAGTACCATCCGTACCGACTGATCTTGCCACGATGCGCAATAGCGACCGTGAATTCCGAACATATCAATTTTTCGTCGATATCCATCCCAAACACAACGTCGCGTCGCGGGAAACATTTATGCACTAGCCCATGGATACTGAGTCAGCTACGCTGCGACCCCACTCTACGCCGGGTCCATACTTGACGCGACGAGCGACCACGACAGTGCTTGTAGGTTTTATCGATCTTAGATCGTGGATGACAAGTCTTTCGTCCCTTTTTAGATCGCGTGAAGTATGAACATGACCCCAGCCTCGCGCCACAAAAGCATGGACGACGACTGCAAACTTGCCAATCGAATCATTTAATGAACGCACCTAACCTTTACTGAAAGCCATCGTCAGTACCAAAGATTTCGCTGCCGCACCCGCTAGCCCTTCCCACGATGATCCTGGGCAGAGACTCTTTTCCAAAACCAACACATGTTAGAAAAAGAATCCGAACACAAGAATTTATTGACCATCTCATTGACATAGCGAACTTGAAAAAGAAAAATGTACGGCCGAGATCCTTCAAATGAAATACAAGATTTAAAAAAAATCGCTCAACACAGAAAAACGAGGCACTAAGCTCAAATCGGCGTTCATCGCCAAGACTCCAAAATCCAAGTTATAATATACTGTACAGAGTTTCTCATAATCGCAAAACCGGAGACACATCTTCGGCAAGTGGGGGCCAGCAGCTAACAAACGTCCTTCCACACACCAGTTGGCCGAGTCTGGAAGAAAAAAAACCTGCAGATTTTTAAATCCGTATGATAAAATGTTGAAAACTTCTATCCATGAAGGCTTCCTTGGATCACCGAGTCGTTTCCAATGAAATATTTTCTAAATAGGTGTACTTCTGAGATTATTTCCAAATTCAAGTTTGTTGATGTTACGGAGATCTCCAAATCCAAGTTACGGCGGGTTTTCCCAATTGGGCGAAAAGCTAAAGGGTACCCCGACACACAATTTTATATTCCCAGAAAAAATGGTCCACGTACTGCCATTTACTTAGCGTAACCCACCTTAGTATTTCGAAAGTCGATAAATAGACCTTAGATTCGTGTTCGGCACCCAAACAACCCCACAGAGAAGTTTTCAGCTGGATCTGAGACTTCGATCCAACTACCGTATATCCACTGTAACCTACCGTAATCCGTCGAAACTCAATGGACGGACCTCAGATTCGTGTTCAACACCCCCAAATAACCACTACAGAAAATTTCGAGGCAAATTTGTCGTCGCGTTCGCGTCTAGGAAATCATCAAAAGTCGCACTTCGGTTGCGAAATTGGCCGGGTGGGAGGCTTAGAATCAAACCTGTTTAAACTTTTCGAAGATCGAGAAAAATACCCCAGATTCGTATTAAGACCCTGAGTAACCCCCAGAAAGGAGCTTTGAGCGAAATCCAGAACGTTGTTTCACACCCGCTTCCAGACCACTTTTCTTCGCCTGGTCCCTGCTTTCAAATCCAAGTTTGTAGCGGCTGCGGAAATCTGCAAAAAATGTTACGGAGGGTTTTTCTCAGTTATTCGAAGTGATAGGGGTACCTGTCGCGGGCGCACTAGGGCCGCGTCCATCGACAAGTTCGAGCTCAGCCAAAGTGGTCATGCCATGGCCACGACCGAGCCCCGCATCGGCGGTGTTCACGTCCCCCGGTGACGTCTAACCTCGGGGGATCAGCCGTACTCTGCAGAAGCACGACCTCTCCCCGTCATGGGTAATCGCGTCCAGCCGCCCTAGTGGGCTGACCAGAGTAGCAGACCTAGCCCAAGCAGGGGTCGCCTCGGGGTACACCCTTGGCAATCTCCGCATCCTAACCCGACCTACATGCCAGCGGTGGCATGAATAATTAAAAGGGGTCAAACTGGCAAGGCCTGCGGTAAGCGGGAACCGCTGAGCACAAACACAAATAAAAAGAAAAATAAAAACACTAGAAAAATAAGGTTATGCTGTTTTATCCTAATAACATTGAAATCCTACGATACCTGGGATCCTTCCAATCCTTAGGGGGCGCGTTCCGGATCCCCAAGTAGAAAGCGAATATATGGCGGTTAAATACTAGCGAAGAGAATATGGCGCCTCGTGCGGTAGTTCTGCCTTCCCTTGGCGCTCCTTCAGAAGAAGGCCCAAGTGTGGTCTCATATCTGACACCCAGCTGCGGTGCTGGGCCGGATTCCTCAACAGCAGCTGGCTGGTGCTGCTGGAGGCGACCAGTTTCCTCTCTGCCAGACTATGCGGATAGTATTAAACCCGTGGAAGCCTGGCCCTGGCGCTCGCCACCGCGGTGTGGCATTAGGAGCACCAGGTGCGAAAGGAACTGTCCACACCAGAGTAGACAGGAGCCCCAAGGGCTGGCGGTGCATAAGCTCCAGCGCTCAAGCCAACGCTGGATGAGCGTGACTCATGCCAGCGGAGACGAGCGCGGTCGCTGCATGCGCCGCGCCGGTGGAGACTGCCAAGGAGGCAGGGGCAAGGGGGGGGGGCGGGGCCACCCGAGCGCAGTTGGCAACGAGCCAACGCAGGGCGCCGATAAGCAGCCGGCCACAACTCATGCCGCCTGACTAGAGCGCGAGGCCCGGCACAACGGTGCCCCTCACGAGGAACTAGTCGCAATCCGCGACAATACCCCTAGAGCACATTTAAGTGGCCTGACCCAAAAGAGAAAACCCCCCGTAACCCGGTTCTGAGATCTTCGTAGCATTAACAAAGACAGATTCACAAAAACTCAGAAGTACACTAGATTGAAACATATATTTCGCTGAAAACGGCTGGGTAGCCCACTGCTGCTTCCAGGGACTAGCAGCGTACTCTCAGCTTGCTTTAGAACGAATAACAAGGAATCACAGCAATGCAGTAAGGTGGCTAAGGGGCAATTTTGCTTAAGATTCTCCCCCCCACGCCTCCGGGCTCGGCAGAGACATGCGGGTCGTTGCATACAACCTTATCGAAAATAGGTAGGTTTCATTTCCGCGCTAAAATTTCAACGATCACCTTCAACGAACGTTGACAAACTACAGCTGCATAATACCGCGCACGGCCCTGGAGAACAGTGACTTATTCACAGCTACTCAGAGTAAAAATTGTAGGCTCCTGCAGACAAACTACTTGTATCTTCATCTTCTTCGCAGCCACGGAGCAGCTTTTGTCATGGGTTAAGGAAGTGACAAGGGAAGGATCATTACACGCCGTGGCCATTCCAGATGAAGCATGCCTTTCCAGAATCAATTTTCGATTTAGAGTTTCAATTTCGGAATTGCGGCTGCGAAACGTTTCTCTAAACGGAGTTATAAGCGCTTTTAGTGCTTCACTCGTAGACGCATCATAACGTGTAATCCATGAGTCCTCGTCGCGTAGAAATCACACCGTTGTATCTCAGGAAGCGATGAATACTCATGGATTACACGCTATAATGCGTCTACGAGTGAAGCGCTAAGAACGCATATAACTCCGTTCAGTGAAGCTCTTAACAGCTGCTATTCAAAAATTCGAATTCTACGGCGAAAATTGATGCTAGGAAGGCTTATTTCATTTGGAATGACCACGACGTGTAATAATCCTTCACTTGTGCAATACCAGCACTGGATTCGTCCATAGGCAAATTGCAGCTAAAGTTGCGAATCTCAACTGGTTGTTTCTTACAGGGATTTGCCTTTTTTAAAGGTTGGCGGATGAGATTACCCTGAAAAGCCGCAAAAATGTGCTGTGAAGACATCGGCTACGTCAATGAGCGACACACGGCACAGCTCCGAGGCAGCGGCTCTGTTTTGCGAATTCTGTTTCGCACGCTTGGCGAAAAGGAAACTGCCAGGAACGGACCTATCCCATAACAGATCAATCAGAAACCTGCTCTCTGATTCTTCTAACAAAGTTAGCCTACAAAAATGAACCGACTCACAGCAGAATGAAGAATGAGATCGTCAATCCTATTTCGGAGTAGTTGCACTCGATGTCAGTGACACAGAGTCTGAACTCGGCAAGCGGGCCACTATACTTGTTATCCGAAGGTAATTCCTCGGATAATGGATCGATTCGGATAATGCCATTTTAAATTTACCGGATATTGGTTCGATTCAGATAAAGCGTTTCATCAAATTTTTGGATATTGGATCGATTCAGATAATGCCATTTTTCCAATGATTCGGATACGGATATCCGTCGGATAATTTCGGATATTATCGGAACAAACCTCAGGCAACACACAAACACACACACATACACACGTACACACACACATACACACATGTACACACACACGTACACACATACACACGTACACACACACACGTACACACATACACACATACACACTCATACACACAAACACACATACACACATACACACGTACACACGTACACCAATACACACGTACACACATACACACACATACACACATAAACACATACATACACACATTCACACATACACACGTACACACGTACACACATACACACACATACACACGTACACACACACACATACACATACACATATACACACATACACACGTACACACATGCACACGTACACACATACACACGTACACACATACACACATACACACATACACACGTACACACATACACACACACACGTACACACACATACACACGTACACACGTACACCAATACATGTACACACATACACACATTCCACACATACACACATACACACATACACACACACACATACACATACACACATACACACATGTACACACATACACACGTATTGCCACACATACACACACACATACACACATACACACACACATACACACATACACATACACACGTACACATACACACATACACACATACACACGTACACACATATCTGTTACACACATACACACATATACACACATACACACATACACACACAATACACACGTACACACATACACACACATACACACATAAACAATACACACACATACACACATACATACACACATTCACACATACATACACACATTCACACATACACACACACACACACTTTCCTACATTTAACCTAAAATGAACCGATTTTTATCCGTTTTATCCGATTTTATCCGATTTTACGCAAATTTTATCCGTTTTATCCGGTTTTTATCCGATTTTTATCCGTTTTATCCGATTTTATCCGATTTTACGCAAATTTTATCCGTTTTATCCGGTTTTTATCCGATTTTTATTCGTTTTATCCGTTTTTTATCCGATTTTATCCGAATTTTTGACCCTTCGGATAATGGTTCGATTCAGATAATGCCGATTTTAAATTTCCCGGATATTGGTTCGATTCAGATAATGCGTGTTTTCAAATTTTCGGATATCGGATTATCCGAATCTCGGATATCCGGTCGGATATCCAAAATGGAGTGATTCGGATACTAAGTATACGGGCCACACGAGCCCTCTCCTCGCTGCACTGTGCCTCTTCTTCTTTGCAACCGCAAAGAAGGAGTCAAGCACAGGCTCAGGAAGTGGGCGACCAGCGTTGAATTCGTCCATAGATCCATTGTAGTTAACCCATTCATGACCACGTTTCCTACCGGTGGGATACGCGTTGACTACCACTTCGGACCGCGTGTCCCACCGGTGGGACACGTTTTTGAGAAATTAAGTTCTCTGTCACACGGGCGAAATTCCAAGCTTTCTCAGGTCCAATGTATAAACCTACCCTAGACTCGACTACGGAAGTCAAGGTCCGTCAGCAGCTCCACTATAGCGCAATGTTCAAGGTTTTGTGGAAATGGGGCTCAGTACGAAAAAATTGTTGCAAAAACAAATTTTCAAGCGCATTATGAGCTTTTTTTCTTCCATTTCTTAGCTTTACCAGCAAGGAACCTGAGTTGGAATCTCGTTATGTTCACCTGGAAACGTGCCTCTACATTGGCTACAAATACCATGGCCCCGACCTTCGATTTTCTTCCATTCAAACTTTTTTTACCAACCATAACCAAACGTAAACCATACAAAATTTGAAAACAGATAGCAGGTTCCTAAACTGCAACTCAAAGAAATATCACAGGAGCAGTGGTGGCAAAATTATATTCCCGCTTGACCCTGTCATGATAGAAAGAGTTCCATGAGCAGAAATTCTGATAAAATGTTTAATTCATTGATAGCTACACAATAAAGATGAAAAACGCAAATCGATTTTCGCTGGCGTACCATTCAAGCTCGCGTGTCCCATAGGTGAGACACGGTCTACGGTGACGCAATATTGCACACGGTCCAAACGTACAGCCACCCAAAATCAGGCGTGGGTTAGCATTGTGGGTTTCAGGAAAAATTGATAAGTGCGCCGAATTGTGGCAGGGACTACCTCAGTCTGTGCATGCGTCGGGTAAGCTGCCGCCGATCTTGTTTACGTAGAGCATTAGCTACGTTGAGGGTCCACAGCGCAGCGAGGCGGGGGTGCATCTAGCCCACCTATCAAGTTGAGACCCTGACTGGCAATCTTGAGGCGGCAAGATGCCCTTGAACAAACTTGGTGGGCTCCTCGCACAATAGAATCAGAACGAGCGTTTTCGCTTTGAGTCGTGCCGTCTTATGAAGTCGACCTCGTTGGAAGACTCGACAAAGTGCGTTCTGCTAACTCCCTCTTTAGGAGGATCGAGTACTCGGTGGGTGGTTGGGCTGTTTGAGGATATTTCGCTGCTTGCCAGCAGAAGTCACTACCACGGGCATTAAAGCTTCATATTCTGGGCTCCACGGCCACTACCCCGCTGATGACGCCGCCAATCTAGCAGGGTGTTGGGCGGCTTCTTGACAGAATTGATGTCAACTAGCCAGACGAACAGGTTGCCTAGCTACACGAATCTAATGTGGTGACGCCAAAATACGTGATATACCCGGTGACTAGCGCCCTCCTACGACGCGCCAAAGTACGCTGCGCAACGCGACGAACGACGCGACGGCTGGCAGTTAAGTGATGTTATCACACTCACTACCCGGATCGGTTGCATTTACACTAAAAGAAAATCGAACACGTTTTCAGGGCATAAATAGGACCCACCCCTCTTCTATGTCTCAGGATTGAAGGCAGCATACAAGCTCGTAAAAGTGAATGAGATAACTACGGAAATAGAATGGTATGGCTCATAACACAACGCCTACGCGATTTGAAGCGTCCAAAACGGCCCAGCACTCCTGTTTTAGAGGATGGCACATACAGGGGGCGGAGAAATACAGAGCCGGGACCAACTTCTTACTCGTGTAGCGTCACTGTGGGGTCGCTTTTGACGCTTCAAAATGCGTAGGCGTTGTGCTCCAAGCCATACTATTCTATTTCCGTCGTAATCTCAACCACGTTTACGTGCGTGTATGTTGCCTTTAAGGCAAATTTGAAGCCAAGATGAGGCATGCCTTCAAGGACGAGATCGTACTTCCCGCGACGTGAGACCGCGATAGCGCATATTAAGCATGTCGATATTCAGTCGTTTTAGATAATAAACACTGAGTCACGGGAAGTACAGTCCCGGCCCAACACAACAGAACCAAACCCACGAAACAGAGCATGGTTCAAATCATCTTTTTCATGACTTGAGACAAAATTGTGGAACGAGTACTCGAAGGATGGCTTACTTTTCCATTGGGGAGGCTTCGCATCACCCATTTCACGCTTTCGGACATGCTCTCCAAATCATCGGTAGCTTCACTGTAGGCCTCAATTTGTTCCGACAATAATTCCATCATCTGCGACAGAGTAGTTTCATCGTTATCCTCTTTTACGTCCTCATCCTCATTATTAACACTGCCGCCCGACTCAGTCTGAAATATTATTGAGCCGAATTTTATCAGAACCAAAATCCACTCGATTTCGAAGGAGACTTCTGCGATTGCGACAAATATTGGCGTCCCAAAATAGATTTCGGCCAGAACGCTGTAAAACTTTTGGTGGATAAAACTCATTAGAACTAAACCATGGCTTCACAGACCAGGAACGGGAGTGACTTTGGAGTCGGGTAGTAACGTTTAACCTTACATTGGACCAGGGTCGAGCGGATCGCGAAGGATCGCGAAAATTCCGCACCAAAAATGAAAATTTGGTGAAGATATCCCAGACACTCTCGATATTCTTAGTCAACAAAACGAAGGATCGTAGCGCTGCTCAAGTTTTAGACGCTTGAGCTCCACTACTGAACCAATTTTCAGCGTCTGACAGACCCCGGGGGGGGGGAGGGGCAAAAAATTGGAAGTAAGGAAAAAATTTTGATTGTGGGGGGATTCCGATTTCGAGTAATCGCGCAACGCCCTGCTTGACCCTGCATCGGACTATGAAACTTTTCGCCTCGCGGGAAACAACTATGAAATCACCGGCGGCGCAGCCAGGGCAGTGCGGATTAAAGTTGGGCCTCAACAGTGACATGCACAGAAGTTAATGACTTGCATTCGCGTACACGGTAGCAAGGGATAGCCGCAAAATTATTTATGTTTGAGTGAGCCTAAACGGAGAGGCGAACATTGATTAAATTGGTGCAACCGCTGTTGTGTTCTGTGGACACAATGTGGCGTACAACCTTTTATTGGAAAACAGAGGCCACAATAAGTGGCATTGTACAGCAACGGAAGGCGGCGAGTCTTGTCCTGCTTGGTGTCGACGCCGTCGATTCGATTAGTAGTGCAGGAACAGTGGCGGTCTTCTTCTTCTTTGCAGCCACGGAGAGGGTTCTATCATAGGTTCAGAAACTCGGCCACTAGCGTAGGGGTCGTCCACAGATCCATTGTCGTTACTGTAGTCGACCTCTTCGGGCAATTGAACAGGTGCGCAGTAGTATGCCCTTGACCCACCGCAATCAGGGCACTCGTCAGGTTTGCTGCTATCAATCCTATGCAAATATGACATAAGCAGGGGAAGTGTCCACAGTGTAACGATGCAAGGCAGGGATGAGCGGAGTTCTGCGTTTCGCGTTCCGACACCGCAGTTTCGCGCATTTTTGGCATTCCGCGTTCTGCATTCCGAAAACCGCAAAAAACGCTGAGGAATACGAAAATTTCGGATCATCTGGGAGGGGGAAAACATTAGATAATTTCTCAAACTTTCCGCGCTTCGCGTTCCGAAAACCGCATTTCCGCGCATTTTCAGGCGTTTCGCGCCCGATTTCAGAAACCCGAAAAAAATTTTGTTCCGAAACCCGAAAACCGATTTCCGAAATTTCATATTTTTGTTCCGCTCATCCCTGATGCAAGGGTGCACCTGGCACGCCTGCCAAGTTCCATCTCTGTCTTGCTGACCTTCGGAGGTGCGACTCCCAGGATGGAGATTATAGCGACTCTGCTCAAGTGTTCTTCCACGAATCGGGTATGCTCCGCGCGCAAGAGACGGAGGCGTTCTTGTTGTGCTTCAGTCCATCTCTGCACATCTACTTTCGACGGAGCATCGGCGAAAGGCTTTCTGATACATCTCTCTCTCTCACCGGGTTTAGTACTCTTCGCGATGGATGATTCGGCTGCTTCATGATGTTAGTGTACATTTGTTGCGCCTGGAGTTGGCAGTGGCCCCTAACAGGCAATGTGCGAGCTTCGGCGTGTAGGTGCTCAGTTGGAGAGCTTTTAGAACAGCCTGTTGCAATTCGCAGAGCACAATTTTGGACGCGCTGCAGCTTGGACCAAGATGAGTTCGACACGATGTGCTGCCAGACTGGCGCAGCATACTCCAAGGCGGGTTGCACAATAGCCTTATACGTGGTCTGGATCGTTTCTTTATTGCATCCCCAGGACGTTCCACCGAGAGCACGCAGGACGTTGAGTATTGTTTTCACTGTGGCATGCTTCTGCTCAGTGTTCTTATGAAACTTCAACGGAGGATCCAACACGAGTCCAAGTAGTTTGGGGAATCGGGTGGCCTGCAATTGAGTTTCGTCCCATTTCACAATAGGATGGGCACTGTGCTCTGCATTATCAGTGGAAAAGACAGTGAGATCGAATAAGCATTTCAACTCGATCAAGTGGTCATTGATCTTACTGGCGGCTACCTTAATATCGCGATCTCGGCACAGAATAGTAATACCATCCACGTATGCAACGACATTGATGCCTTGAGGGGGAACGGGCACATCTTCTAGATATAAACTAAAAAGTGCAGGCGATAAAACTCCTCCTTGAGGGACACCAGCGGCGATGGGGATGCTATTGAAAACATGTCCCTGGAATAGCACATTTGCCCGACGTCCTTTAGTGAAGGCAGTATCCACCGCTTCTGCCATGGCTTAATGGTAGACTTCAACAGACTCTCTGATAGTAGGCCAAGATTGACAGTGTCAAATGCCTTTGTTAAGTCGAGAGCCACACCAACAGTACGTTGGGGT
The DNA here is from genome assembly GCA_029168955.1 of Aplectana chamaeleonis. Lineage (NCBI taxonomy): Eukaryota > Metazoa > Nematoda > Chromadorea > Rhabditida > Cosmocercidae > Aplectana > Aplectana chamaeleonis. The sequence goes on from JAPDOI010000122.1 coordinate 209,523, forward strand.
TTGATGGCATTGAAACCGTCCAGAACATAGCTCACAATCTCCCAACAAAGCCGTAGCTCGATCAAGTAGTCATTGATCTTACTGGCGGCTACCTTAATATCGCGATCTCGGCACAGAATAGTAATACCATCCACGTATGCAACGACATTGATGCCTTGAGGGGGAACGGGCACATCTTCTAGGTATAAACTAAAAAGTGCAGGCGAAAAAACACCTCCTTGAGGGACACCAGCGGCGATGGGGATGCTATTGAAAACATGTCCCTGGAATAGCACATTTGCCCGACGTCCTTTAGTGAAGGCAGTTTCCACCGCTTCTGCCATGGCTTAATGGTAGACTTCAACAGACTCTCTGATAGTAGGCCAAGATTGACAGTGTCAAATGCCTTTGTTAATTCGAGAGCCACACCAACAGTACGTTGGGGTTTGATGGCATTGAAACCGTCCAGAACATAGCTCACAATCTCCAACAAAGCCGTAGCTCGATCAAGTAGTCATTGATCTTACTGGCGGCTACCTTAATATCGCGATCTCGGCACAGAATAGTAATACCATCCACGTATGCAACGACATTGATGCCTTGAGGGGGAACGGGCACATCTTCTAGATATAAACTAAAAAGTGCAGGCGATAAAACTCCTCCTTGAGGGACACCAGCGGCGATGGGGATGCTATTGAAAACATGTCCCTGGAATAGCACATTTGCCCGACGTCCTTTAGTGAAGGCAGTATCCACCGCTTCTGCCATGGCTTAATGGTAGACTTCAACAGACTCTCTGATAGTAGGCCAAGATTGACAGTGTCAAATGCCTTTGTTAAGTCGAGAGCCACACCAACAGTACGTTGGGGTTTGATGGCATTGAAACCGTCCAGAACATAGCTCACAATCTCCAACAAAGCCGTAGCTCGATCAAGTAGTCATTGATCTTACTGGCGGCTACCTTAATATCGCGATCTCGGCACAGAATAGTAATACCATCCACGTATGCAACGACATTGATGCCTTGAGGGGAACGGGCACATCTTCTAGATATAAACTAAAAAGTGCAGGCGATAAAACTCCTCCTTGAGGGACACCAGCGGCGATGGGGATGCTATTGAAAACATGTCCCTGGAATAGCACATTTGCCCGACGTCCTTTAGTGAAGGCAGTTTCCACCGCTTCTGCCATGGCTTAATGGTAGACTTCAACAGACTCTCTGATAGTAGGCCAAGATTGACAGTGTCAAATGCCTTTGTTAAGTCGAAAGCCACACCAACAGTACGTTGGGGTTTGATGGCATTGAAACCGTCCAGAACATAGCTCACAATCTCCAACAAAGCCGTAGCTCGATCAAGTAGTCATTGATCTTACTGGCGGCTACCTTAATATCGCGATCTCGGCACAGAATAGTAATACCATCCACGTATGCAACGACATTGATGCCTTGAGGGGGAACGGGCACATCTTCTAGATATAAACTAAAAAGTGCAGGCGATAAAACTCCTCCTTGAGGGACACCAGCGGCGATGGGGATGCTATTGAAAACATGTCCCTGGAATAGCACATTTGCTCGACGTCCTTTAGTGAAGGCAGTTTCCACCGCTTCTGCCATGGCTTAATGGTAGACTTCAACAGACTCTCTGATAGTAGGCCAAGATTGACAGTGTCAAATGCCTTTGTTAAGTCGAGAGCCACACCAACAGTACGTTGGGGTTTGATGGCATTGAAACCGTCCAGAACATAGCTCACAATCTCCAACAAAGCCGTAGTGGTGGAATGTAATTTACGGAAACCATGTTGGTGCTGCTGTTCGCTGTTATGCTCGGCCAGCTCCTCCACAACCAGTTTTTCGGCAACTTTGGCAATGGGTGAGAGTAGAGTGATCGGCCGGTATCCTTTAGAAGTGGATGATGATTTTCCCGGCTTTGGCAGTGGTATAACGCGAGCGGCTTTCCAATTTTGGGGTAGAGTACATGTACGAAACGATGTGTTTATGACGTCAGCAATAAGGGGCAGTAGTTCACTGGGCAGTCTCTTCAGGACTGCTGAGCTCAAACCGTCTGGCCCTATTGCCTTCGAGTTACTCATCTGCTTTATCACCTTCTCGACCTGTGCAGACGTGACTGCGTCATCTACATCCACGAGAGGCAATTTACAGAGTTCTCGCTTATTTATTCTATTCTGCTTCTCTCTTTTGGTTCTAGTGATGAAAAAATGCTTCCCAAGAGCATCTGCGGCCTCTTCCCCTGACTTGAAGACTCCACCTTCAAATTCAATCGTGGAATTGTTGGCGGAGGTGAACTTTCCGGAGATCCTTTTCAAGGCCTTCCACGTTGCTGCTGCATCATTTCTGAAGTTCATCTTCTCAGTGAACTTTTCCCAAGTTTCCTTCTTATGCCTGTCAAGGTCCTTCCTGATCTCATTCTCCAGCTCAGCGATGTCTGGGTCACGGTGATCTGCAGCTCTCTTTGCGTCCCTTGTCCTTCTCTTCTGCAGTGTTTCCCTGGTGACATTGGGAAAGAAAGTCTTGACGCGACCTTCGGGAATCGCAGCTTTCATAGCCTTCAGGATAGCATCAGATAGGTGGCGCTCCTTCTGGTGTAAATCGCCATTTCACGGATAACCAGCCGCTTGGCGAAGCGCGACCTCCCTGAACAGGCTCCAGTCTGCAAGGCACGATGACGAACACCTGTATAGGGAGCAAGAGAGTTAGAGATATCAATATCGACAAAGCCAGGGATGTGATCGCTGAAAAGGGTAGTGGATGTTGACCAAGAGCAGGCATTAGAGAGACTGGAAGAGACGAGGGAGATGTCTGGGCTGGAAGATCGGCCGTTGGCAGGGAGACGAGTGGGCTGATCATCGTTTAGAATAACCAGGTCGCACTCATCCGCCCATTCTTCGACGTCACTTCCTCTAGCATCAGAATTGAGCGACGAGCAGAACGTGTGAGCATTGAAGCCACCCCCAAAGACAATTGAGGGAGATAGAGAGCAGTCATACAGCTGCTTGAGAAGGGGTATAGGGTTGTAGGTGGATGGACAGAAGGTAGTTGGGGGAATGTATATATTGAAAAGAGATAGGGGTGTTTTTAGAGGTAGATGGATGGGGACGCACTCGAGAGTGCCATCCACTGGAGTATTTGTAATTATGTGAGAGGGAAGGGAGGATAGAACAAAAGTAGAGACTCCGCCTCCTTGAGATTATCTAGGAGTGTGATGCGCAGTATAGCCCGGGATGATTGGATGTCGAGAGGTAGCAGCGGGAGAGAGTTTGATTTCCTGAACCATGATATGATGAGTACGGGCAAAGAGAGATAATTCAGAGAGCTTGGTCCGAAGGCCGTTTAGATTGATGTGTACAATAGATAGGGGGCGGTTGGTAGATGAGGAATTTGAGTTACTGGAGGCGGAGCACACAATACAACGAAAGGAAGAATGTTGTTGTTGTTGTTGTTGCCCATCATCCACCATACACACTGATCCTGGATCCAATTTCCGGCATATTGACGACGTCATCGAAGCAATATTGCTGGGATCCTCTTCTTTGGAGGATCCCTGAGTGGGGCGTTTTTCCACCCTCTTTTTTTTGATTTTTTTTATTTAATCTTTTTTTTTAGAATTTTTTATATTTTTTTATTTTCTTTTTTTTTATTTTTTTTAATTCGTTTTTCTTTTTTTACATTTCAAATACAGTACTGCATAATTAAAGTGACAGGAAATGGGCTACTTCCACTGGTTTGAGCCAGAGATCTTCTATTGTGAGGTGCGTTGGCCTTCCAGAGCAAGAGAACATGTGAGGTACTGTGTGTTCCTCAAGCCCGCAGTCTGGACAAAGTGGATTATCTGCTGCTCCTATCTTATGTAGATACCATTGCGACTTCGAATAGAAACCGCTCCGGAGCTGAGATAGCGCTGCCCGACTTGGTCTTGGCAAAGTCTCCCTCCTCCTCTTCGGCGGCGGTCCACTTAGCAAGGGGAGTTCATAGTAACCAGGAACTCCCTTAACAAACTCTTTGTGCACTTCTTTGCGAATGCTTTCCGCGTTTCCTGGCCTGACCAATATTGGCTTGATCGTTCTGACATGCTTTCTGATCTGTCTTGGTGGTTCCGATTTCTTCATCATGTCGTGTGAGGATGTTCTGGATCAAGTGCCGCAACCGTTCGATATTGAAGCGTCAACATCTCGTTATGAGCTTTGACTGGCATGATTCCCGTCTCATTGCTGAAGGTGGGTAGTGCCAGCCATCGCCAGGCTTCCCGTCGCGGTTCTCAAGGCTGCATTTTGACACGCTTGTAACCGATCCCAGTGAGTCGACGCAATGAGCGGGCTCCAGGCTGGAGCAGCGTAGGACATCACGGATTGTCCGGTGGGGCGGTGGGTCAGTGTGAGCAGCTCTTTGCTTTGTCCCCAGTTTCTTCCTGCCAACGCTTTCAAGAGATTCGCTCTTTTAGCCGTCTTCTTGCGAACATCTTCCGCATGTAGTCGACCCGTCATCATAGTGTCGAAATGGTAGCCGAGAATTGTCGGATTTCTTTCGTGTAAGATCTGCATCCCATTTATGAACACTTTCGGTACATATCTCGCTTGAGCAGAATGTGTTGTTAGAAGAGAGACAGTGGTCTTCTGCAACGACAGTTGAAGATGTAGATCTTCCAGAGCCTTTGTTAGCTTCGGGAGATACTCGTTCAGACGCTTTTCGCAAGTTTCAATATCTGGATGTGACGCCACCAGTGTTAGGTCATCCACATATCCGACTAGACGTGTTTCTGGAGGGGGTGCCGGGAGATCTGCTATGTAGAATGAGAACAGGAGCGGAGATAGAACTGCACCTTGCGGTACCCCGGAGCGCACCAATCTTACTTTCGACATCCGGCCTCTAAACTCTGTCCGTATTGTTCTGCCTTTCAGGTAGCTAGAAATCCATCGGGCTAAACCTCTCGGTAGGATGACTCGGCAAGCTTTTGACAAAGGATGGAGATAACCACATTGTCATATGCTTTCTTCAAGTCGAGTGCAACCATAATTGAGCGGCTAGGCGGTCTCTTCTGATTTAACCCATCCGTGATGAATCCGGTCAATTCGACCAACGCTGAGGTTGTGGAAAAACTTTCCGAAAACCATTCTGCCATCCAGGGATTTGCAGGTGCGTCTCCAGTGTAGGAAGAATGGTTCTTTCAAAAGTGCGTGCCACAGATGAAATGATCGAAATGGGCCTGTAGCTGTTCAGATCTTCTGCAGGTTTACCAGGCCTCAGGAGTGGGAAAATTCTCGCCTCCTTCCACGACGCCGGGATCAGTCCAGTTGACAGGGTTCTGTTGAAAAGGGCTCTAAGGCACTCCCGAAAAATTGGTCCTGAATGCTTGAGCATTACAGGGGCCACACCACTTGTATCCAACGCTTTAGACGGCTTGCATTTCTTCAAGGCAGCGTCGATGAGGGCTGTCGAAATGATGGGAACGTCTTCTCTCGGAAAGTTTTTGATCCATCGGAAGGTCCTTCGTGACGACTTCATGCTTTTATGAGGGCATGGCGAACTGAACTGTTTGCATAAAGAGTTGGCCGCATTCTTGTTTTTCAACGGTTTGCCACTATGCAAAATTTGGATGGGATTGGGTTTCACTGAACGGCCATCCAGAGCCTTCATGGTTGCCCATAGCTTCGAAGAGTTTGTACGATGATCAATGCCTTCCACGAAAGTTCTCCATGTCTGCTGTCGGTCCCTCCTCACTTCATCAGCGATTTCTCTGTTCAGCTCAGGGATTCTGGTGCTGGTCGGGTCCGTTCTTCTGATCGAGTCTCTCTCACATATGAGGTCCTTAGCGGTGTCCGACAGTCCCGGCATAAAAGCCTTACGTCTGCCCTTAGGGATAGCTTGTGACGTTGCTGTCCTTACGGCCAATGCGAGAAATCGATCCATTTCCAGTGGAGTGGCCCGGAAGTCGAAATCCGCCGATTGTTGTTCCAGCACTGACAGAAATTTGGGCCAATCCGCCTTTTTGAAGTTCACGAAAGTGTTCCTCGGTGACGAAGATATAAGGGCCTCGCTTCTGAACTCCATCAGGATAGGAAGATGGTCACTTGCGCCTGTGTTAACAGTGTCCCAAACTGCTGACGATGCTAGGTCCTGTGAGCACAGCGAGAGGTCCGGTGACGAGGGTCTTCCATACGTCGGCTTCCTAGTACGGTGATGGGCATCATTGAGAATCACAAAATTCGACTGCGCTATCTCCTCCTCGAGGTCCTGTCCACGTTGGTCCTCTTCACCCTCTGACCATAGAGGACTGTGCGCATTGAGATCTCCCATGACGACTGTGGGTTTCCCGCATGTCAGGAATTGGGCGATAGACAGCTCGTATGCGGGTGGGCATGAGGACCTAGGCGGAGAGTAGAGATTGTGAATGTGCACAGATCCAGCCTTCGTTTCCACAGCTAAGGAGATGCATTCCGTCGTACCATCTCTGGTTCCTGAAGTGATCACACTGCACTGTAAGTTGTTTCTGACCAGAAAGGCCACACCTCCCCCGGAACTCGTTCGGTCATTTCTCAGGCATGTGTAGCCTCGAACCACCGGTGGTCCTTGATTGGGATCCAGTTTACTCTCTTGAAGTCCCACAATGTCAGCTCCCATGCGGTGTGCGAGAGCTTCTAGTTCCGCTGATTTGTTGCGAAAACCATTTATATTCCACTGGATCATCTTTAGAGAGTCGGAATTTGAGCGCCGAGGTTGATATGTCGGTACGGAGACGCAGTTAGGGCACACGTATGAGCTGTCCGCATCCTTGAAGGACTTGAGACCGGAGCATTTCTTCACATGAGTCCATTTCCTGCATTTGCTACATTGAACGCTCCCTGCAGCGGCTGAGGTCCCACACTGGGTGCAGGGCCATCGAAACCGGCGAGGGGGTCCAGGGTTTGCTTCGATTCCGGCACGGATGAGTAGACAACGGATCAGCAGCGCCGGTTTATGCTGACCCGCAACCGAAAAAAATTGGCTCCAGAATTCGTGAGAAGTGAATTCTGGGAGGTATAGTTGAGGATATTTGACTTCGGAAGGATGGCGGCCATTGTAGACAACTTCTTCTTCCGCGTACGCTCTTGCCAAACGAGTAGGCGATCCTCCATAAGAGCACGAAAGGAAGAATCGTGGTGCCTCACAGAACTGAGACCCGAACAAGAGAAGTGCACCCACCTTTGGCATCCAAAACATTGGACGCTGGTTCCATACCAATTGACATCTCTGTCGCATGTGACACATGGGTACTTCTTCTTCTTTGCAGGTCCTGGATTCCTCTCGACGCCGGCTCCTTGCAATAGGATCTTTAGGAGAGCTGCGGCCAGCCAGCACCTCTCCCATGAACAAAACCCTCTCCGCAGAGGGATTGACGTTGGTTTGCACGGAGGTGGCCTTCTTTCATCCACACGGCCACGGCACGAACGTACGACATCTCGGCAGCCGTCTGGCGGTCTTCAGTCGAGTCCAGGAGGCAGTCGAGTTGCTGGCGAGGCTGGTGAAGTCGAAGACTGAACTGAGCACTGAGCATCACTAGAACATAGTAGCGGTATTTATAGGGCTTCAATGCAATGATACCAAGTTATGAATAACATCACAACAACTGATACCGATACGATGTGATACGTGCATCTACTTGTGTTACACGTCTATACTTGTGATACACATCTATATCACAACAACCGCCATGGAGGTTTAGGTATCTTTCAGAGACCTCACCACAAGCGCGGTGGACTAAACAGTTCTCACCGCGCGGCACGCCCAGCCGGCACCGCTCGAACCGCCATGGCGGTTTCAACATTTGAATAAATACTCGCTTCTCAGTTCAAGTCCACTCCAACATAATCTGGGACTATCCTAGGAACAGAAGCTCTCTACTACACTTAGTATCCGGTTCAATTCTTTTCGGATATCCGACCGGATATCCGAGATTCGAAAAATCCTATATCAGAAAAATCGAAAAAACGCATTATATGAATCGAACCAATATCCGGAAAATTTAAAATCGGCCTTATCTAAATCGAACCATTATCCGAAGGGTCAAAAACTCGGGTAAATCGGATAAAATTTGGATAAACTTAGGATAAAATCGGATAAAGTTCGGTTAAAATCGGATAATTTTTGGATGAAACCAAATAAAATTGTTATGCATACTTGAAGTTTGTATGTGAACATGCGCCAAATGCAATGATGTATTACTGTTTGCTCAATTATGGATGTTTTCAAAGGCTTGCCTTTAGTACCTGGCTTATTTTTCACCGTTTTGCCCAAACTTTGTTCCGAAAATATCCGACCGGATATTCGTATCCGAATCATTGGAAATATGGCATTATCTGAATCGATCCGTTATCCGAAAACTTGAAAAAGCACATTATCTGACTCGAACCAATATCCGGAAAATTTAAAATCGGCATTATCCGAATCGATCCATTATTCGAAAAATTTTCATCGGATAACAAGTATACTCTCTACATACCGAGGAAGGAGTTGACTCGCCTTCGGCGGCTCCAATTCCACTCTGGACCACTCCGCTAGCGTTGCGTGGCGTGACGTTTCAAATTTCAAGAACGGGACAACTCCTCCCTCGGTGTATAGGATAAGAACTTAATGGCCAACGGCTGTAACAGCCAGCTCCGAACGCGGTCGCGTCGCGGTCCTGCGAATTCGTAGTGGAGCGCGCTATCCCAACCGGAGAATTTCTGAAGAATAGTGGGCACGGAAGGATTGCTGCGTCTATACTTGGAACTATCATTTGTTTGTGGGTAACAGTAATGCAGAAAGCTGGAGTTCTCACTATTTTCGTTGAAAAACAACGCGTGTGTTCATTTTGAATACATTTCATTGGGGCTGAGCAGATTCGAACTCTTGACTGATTATACTTCTTGAAAAACAATTCTTATCAGAATAAATAGTTATGACAAGGTTCTAATTGTTCTCTAAATCATTTGTGCCACCATCGGGGCAGTTCTAATTGTTTCTTGGAATTATATGAAAAAAAAGGTTTCTTTATTCCTATGGCACAACTCAGTGTGGCTTGTTTTTCCAACATTTACCCTCTCTTTGTTACATATCCTTATTCTTCTTCTCGTTATAGTGATTGACCATTGCGTTGATTGAAAAGTTAATCATAATACGGATCGAAGGACATCAAATTTGCATTTTCGGTTACCTTCTGCCCGATTTAGGCTTAGGATTGGCGGAACTCCTAAAGAGATGTGATGTGATCTGCTTGTAAAAAGTGTCAAAATCTAATCCTCACACATGCTTAATCAGCTCTTTCGCAACCGCCAATGACGCGCTTCAGCTACGAAGTTTGCAGGACCGCAGCACGCGGCCGCGTTCGGAGCTGGCTGGTTACAGCCGTTGGCCCATTTAAGTTCTTATGTGTATAGAGCAGCCCCTGTCCCTATCCTACGCTAACGTATACGCAAAATGCAAAGCCAGGAATTTCTGTGCAAGCAGGGGTTGAGCAGCGTTGTGGCTGGTCACAACGGGGAGGTCGTAAAATTTTTAAATTTTTGGGACAAAATGAAAATTTGGGAGGGATCAGTAAAACTTTGGAAAAAAAATTAGGATTTTTTCAAACCTGTATGATAAGGTATTAAAATGAGGTAGAGTGTAGTCAGTCGCAAAAAGAGCGAGGGTGTATGCATTTTTCAACAATATAAATGCAGATTATCTAAAGAGAAGTTGCTTAGAAAATTGACACTTTTTTGACAAAACTGACAATTAGACACTAAATAAAGCTTTAAAAATTTTTGTTCCCAGGGGTCGTAAAAATCTGGATTTTTTTTGAAAAAGGAAAATGTGGGGGGTCGTAGCCGCGACAGAAATCGCCACAACGGCCTGCTCAACCGTGTGTGCACGTCACTGTTGAGGCCCAACTTTAATCCGCACCGCCCTGGCGGCGCCGCTGGAGATTTCCTAGCTGTTTCCTTCCCGTCCCGCGCTTGCGGTGAGGACTATGAAAGATGCCCTAGGCGGTGAGCATGGACGGCTCGCTCGTACCGCATGGTAGAGGAGTTGGAGTATGAATGGCCTGACGCCCTCTCCGCCATCGCGGCGACGGCCATCACAACCTTTTGTTCATTATTAATCCATCTTCAATTTCATTCCGTCCCATAACATTTAACTTCAGTATTATATTCTGCTATCATGATAGTGAATACACATATAGCAGTTAGGTCCGTGGCCGGTGACCTCAAGAAAAAACGTTCAAATTCAAACCTCGGCTGGCGCGAAGCGGTTTGATCTCTCCTAGAGATTGAGATTTAAGCCGCCACGCCAGCAGCAGTTTGAATTTACACGAATAGCGCCTTAGATGGCGATGGCCTTTCCCGAAGCCTTATTCCAAATGTGGTCGCGGCGCCGGACAGGAGTTCTGTGAGGGTTTACTAATTCGCGAATCTGCCACGAATCTTCTGCTAATCGGTCTATGAAATAATCAAATGGGAGAGTTGCTCTGACAATGAGGCAGAGTGTGATATTTAAGTAACTCACCCTCGAATTTTCAAAACTAGTCGTTTCTGACGACGCATCCCCATCCTCCTTCATTTCGATCCTTGCCATCTTCGGTGGAGATGCACCTAATGTGACCGGATCATCACGACCAATCTCCATCGCCGGCCTAAAGAGACGATATTCAAAGATGACAAAAAATGACGGTGCAATGTCAAATAAATCGCTCTCAGAACTTGGGACCGCGCTTTCTGCTTCGCCCAATACCGGATGACCAATCGCTGCCCGTCTGGGTCGTCCGAAATGGTGAATCGGGTCGCGCGAAAAATTTAACATTATACACTAATCGTCCGTTATTGTACATTCTCGTGCAAATTCCGCTGCACCGGGAAAGTGGAATATTTCGTCATCCGGGTGGCTGGTAACAATCGAGGGAGTTAGCGGGTCCAGGGTACGACACTAGATATGGCCAAGGTCAATTTTACTCACAATCAGACCCCCTTCTGCAGGAGCGAAAATTGGCGATTTTCTCAGACCCCAGGAGCGTCATTTGGTCAGTTTTTGTTGTTGTAAGATTTTAAGAAGAGTAATATGATCGAATTCTTCGTAGAAACCAATGCAATGTAAACAGTGTATAATCTCCCATTTAGTATCGTCTACTCGGTGTCCGGACGGAGCTCAGACCCCCTCCCTGTGGATATCCACACCGTGCCGTACCCTGTGCGGGTCGCGCGGAGCGGAATCTGGCCCCAATTTTTGAGTGACCAGCTAACCCCTTTGATTGTTATCAGCCACCCGAATTGCGAAAAATTGCCTTTACGGAGCAGGGAATTTGCGCGTGAATGTGCAATAACGGACTAATAGAATACAATGTACAAATCTTTTCGCGCCACCCGATTCCCAATTCCGGGCGACCTAGACGAGCAGCGATTGGTCGCCCGGTATTGGGTGTAACCGAAAAGTGCGGTCCCAGTTCTGAGATCAACCAGAATAAACAGAACAATATATTCGAAGCTAAATGTGAGGTAAAGTGAACTCGCACCAGGGTCAAGCGGTGTTGCCAAATTTAGTCGTGCTGCGTGAAGGTGAATGGCGCCGGGACCAAGTGGTCCCAGCACGATTATCACGGGTTGCATGATGTAGTAGCCGTAGTCCGCAAATGTGGACCAGAATTTAAATCTCCGAGAACGACAGTATATTGTTACACAACCAGCCGCTTGGCCCCGACTCGCACAAAAACAAGAGCCTCTAGTAACCAAACTGAACTACACAAATCCCATCCAATAAAAAGTTTCTGAGGGAATTTAAAACATTAAACACATCGCAGAGATCTCTAAACAGCGAAAAAATCTCGCCACGCCTTTCTGGTATTTCATTTTTTTAAGGTTCAGTAGGGTTGAAATCCTATGGAAACGGATAGATGGACACTCACATTAGACAAAATGTCAAACAATATTGGACTATTCTAGTAATCCAATATTCGAATCATTTGAGAATCCCACCTGTTGTTTTATTTTGGAATAACCCACTTCAGAAAGTTGGGGCGAAAGTCCGGTGGCGAGCAACCCCTTTTCGCGGGCAGCGAGCGAGATGGCAGCGGGTGGCGAGCGCTGGCCGGCTATGGGCTCGCCGCCCGCCACCACTAATTCGGCGGGCGCTCGCCAAATCACACCACCCGTTCGCCTCCCTCCGGTCTCCGGTGAAATGGTAGCGGTTGGCGAGCATTCCTTCGTGATTAAGCTTACCACTAGCCTCCCGCCCTGATGATTAAATTCTCATGCTCTATCGAATCCAATCTTCCTGTTTCGGATTTATGATTCACAGTTAGTTGAAAATGCCTTTATTATTTGCGGCAATCAATATATTCACATCAACATTTGACGTCACGTGGATGTTCCAATCATTATTATATTCACAATCATGGTTTAAACGTCCCACATCCATATATCAATAATTGATCAGCAATAAATCCTCGCATGAAATAAAATTGCAGACATTCCTAAATTATTAGTTTTCCTTCAAAGATAAATATACATTCTAACTCTATATATCATATTAACCGACAAAGTTAAAAAATTTCACATAAATATCGCATCATCTTAATTAATGAATTAAATCATATTTTTGATGCAAAGATTTCAGGACAAGCGAATAAAATAATTTAGCATATGAACAAGCAGTTACGTCACCCACATAACACCTTTGCTTCATGCTTCTTCCCGTTCACGGCTCTTCAGTTCCTGCAACTTAGCTGCTTTTCGGGGTTTCATGCCGCTGAAAAAGATTTTTGTAGGTTTAAGTGGTACATAAATGTAGTGGCAGTGCACTTACTGTGCTTATCTGGGTCAAATTCCGGTTGGGAATTGCTTCTCGACTCGCTTTGCGGTCGCGCGCTGAGTCAGGAGAGTTTCAAGCGTCGCAGCCGCCGATCTGTTGACTCTTGGTGGGTTTTTAAAACAAGAAACTAAACTAAATTGGAGAAAACTGTATAAAAAAGCCACAACGAGTCGGCTTTGGAGCTGGAAACTCGATTGACTCGAGCGTGTGCGGCCGCAAAGCGTGTCGAGACGCAATTGCGGACCGGAGTTTGACCCAGATAACATCGGCGTGGATCGGGAAGAGACTTTGCGTCCACTGTCGAAGGTTAGCGCAACCTCGGCGCACCTATCCTATAGCGTACGACACCGACTTTGCCCCAACCTTCGACAGTGAACCCGAAGTCTCCTCACGATTCATGCCGACTATAAGCATATTACCATATCAGGATTCCACTGAAACTTGCCGCTGTCCTTTCGAAATTAGTAGCTCCGAGTATCCCTCCTGAAATGAAACTGTATTACTGCTTTCGCGAAAGTTATCCAATAAATTTTTCATTTTCATAGATGAATCTTTCTATGGGTGAATCTTGAGTGCCCCCCCCCAACCAGTCTTGCATCAGCGGAATGAATGCATTTGCGGCCCTTTAACTCTACCTTTTCAAAGCACATTGAAGCCCACTTCCACACCTGCAGACTTTGTGCAAAAAAAAACACCAGAAAATGGACTGCAAACAACTGAAAAGAGCATCTTACCTCCATAGGCGCTAATTACCACCTAGTGCACTGTGCGGGCAGGTTTGAGAATAATACACTGTGTAGCAATGGAAGGAATTTTTCACCTGAAAAAAAAAGTATTGGAATGCACTGAATGAGGGTATAAGAAGTGACGAATTATGTGCACGAGGGAAACTTCGAATATTGGGCAAATATCAGGTCAAAATTAACCGGAAAGCGATAAATTTTATTTTTATTTTATTTTACTATATATTAAACTTATATTCACTCATTTCTTGTAATCATTTATATTTTCCGATTAAATACTTTCATCGAACATTTGTCCATTTTTCGCATTCATAGGTCATTCAGAATTCGCGAATAAAGGAAGGAAGATTTCCTCCAATGGATTTCTAAATTAAATACAGGGACGTACTCGATTTAATCAATCGTTCAGAAATATGCTTCGATTGCCCATGTTTAGATGGAAAATATCTCAGGGGAATAGTGCTCAAGTAGATTAGTTGGGTTTGGAAGGAATTTTCCAAGACGTAGAGTAATGGTTCACTCGTCACCATACACGAATTGTATGCGGATAATGGAGGCGAATTGAATGACTCTACGACGTGCTGATATTAAAATGCTAATAATGGAGGCGCTATGGCGCGAGAATCCCAGTACGAGTAACTAACACCTATCTGGGATACTCGTGGGTATACCTAAGGCAATTTCTTATATGCTGCCTCGTAAAATGACAATACGGGGTCGCACAATGGTCTGGCTAACGGGTCAGAGTCACCACGGAGAACAATAGATAATCTTCATAGTATGATGAGTAGAAAACGTCACCATAGTTCTAAATCACAACAAATCAAAAGAGTTAAGGAAAGAGAAATTAAAACGAAAGCATAGAAAAGAAAAGGACGCAGAGGAAAAAAGACGCCAACTGTGAGGGGCAGCGGGTGGCGAGCACTTTGAAATTAGGGGTGAGCGGGTGGCGAGCATGTCCCGAAATGCGCGCGGGTCGCGAGCACCGAGTTCCTGAGTATTCATACAGGCTGTTAAACCGCGGAATTCTCATGGCTTCTACGCAAGCTGGTGCGGAGCGGAGGTTAGAGAAAGCGAGAGAGCGCAAGACAAACGGAGGGAGCAGCTTGCGCCATGAATGATAAGAATTACGATTTCTGCAGAACATACGAGAAAACTGACGTAATCGATTTTTCAAACAAACTTATTCGGGCATTCGAAAAAAAAATGCGAAGCCTTAAAAATATTCCGAGTACCATATCGGAAACTGATTTCCTCGAAAAAATAAGAGAAGTAATACAAAATATTCGTTCAGAGAAATCTGTTAGAAAGGTGATATTCGGAAGGTGCTATGTGGGAAGGTGTAAAAAAAGGACGATATTCAATTAATTCAGTCTTTCGAAAGCTGAAGGATGCCCACTTATATGGCTCAGCGCTCCATGAGAACTCTGGGCATACCACACGAACTTTACATTTACATTTTAAACAAAAAAAATTCGATAAAAAACTCTCCCGGTGAGGCGTGAAAATTCAAAAAATCGCGGGCGAGACTGTTTCCGACGCACGCGAGCGGAGATTCTCATTGGGGCGCATTAACTACAACGTACGGTAGCACGAGTGTGCAAAGTCCAAAGAAGCATCCATGACGAAGAATATCCGACACGAGAGGTTAGGAATGAGGAAGTGAACCCTCAAACGCAAGGTTCAAAATTTCTTCAGTGATATGCATGCTGCGAGTTTTAGTGCGAGCTTCTGGACCAAGGATGTGACGAAGAAAGAATTGACAAGAGAACGGTAAACTAATCTCACTCGGGAATATAGAACGGATAAGCCATACTGGTTTGAAAGGCACAAACGGAAGCGCACACAACACGGAACATTGGAAACAGGAATGTGCGGCAAACGATTTTGAGATTTCGGCAAACGGCAATCGGCAAGAAAATCCCAAAAACGGCCGGCAAACGGCAAAAAACCTCCTTCCTTAGATTGACCCAAAAGTTATTCACATATGCCGCTCTTCTTTTATTCCTTTTTCTCCAGTAGTTATATCAACATTGTAATAATTCCAATTCTAGGGAGTAGTTCCATTTCAAAGCATCAAACGGACAAAAACAAGACATCTGGGACCTCAAAGAGCTGCGGCTCCGCAGGAGTGTCGCTGCGGGTCCGCGGTGGTGCTGCTGCGGCTCCACGGTGGTGCCGCTGCGGCTCCCCGATCGGCGGCTGCGCTCTGACAAAAATAGGACCGATTGCAAGTAACTCATATGAATTGAGTCATAATACAACTGGGTGAACCTACGAACAAAAAACACACCTGCGGTGCTTGCGTCCTTTGCCTGATAGGAACATAATGTATCCCCGTTATTGTGACCCAGGAGATACGGAATGTACGTCAAATTTGGGTTGTTGAACCAGCAACAACCTCGTTCTAAAAACCCACAACAGTGAATCGTAGTCAACGGGGTCCGCTGATGCATCCTCGCGGAGTTCGTGCGGTTTTAACACAAAACTGCAACGGTACTACCGCGGCAATGTCGCGGCGTTGACGATCCTCAAGACATTGCAACGGAATTTCTATGGCACAGTAATCATCTCGGAGCTGCTGCGGTACTACCGTGGAACTATCGCGGCAAGTAGAGGGTTGCGGTACTTTCCTGGCACTGCCGCGGTACTTTCCTGACACTGCCGCGGTGCTTTACTGACACTGACGCGACATACTTTCTCAGAGTCCCTGCCCACGTGTGTTTCACAAATGCTTCTGCGTCGTACTAATGCTTCCTGCTTCTTTTAGCTACACCAGAATCTGTCGAAACTCTGGTACAGAAACTAAAGCACCACATGGGAGTTAGACTATTTACTGTCAACTTAACGCGAGCTGACAGTCAAAACGCAAATAGTATAACAATAGAGAAAAAGATGGTAAGCTTTTGAAACGTTCTCCGTTGGACTTCTTCAATAGCTATCCATCTTTTTACATTCACACACTATTTCCAAGTTCTCTGTCAGATCGCGTTACGTTGCAGTTCTGCGCAAACTTACCGCGAGCTGAAAAAAGAGCGAATAATCTTCTAAATTTTTCTATATCAATATTTTTCCCAAGAAAGACAGAATGAACCATTTTCAGGAATTTTTTTCACACTGTGAGAATCTAGTGGCTCATAACGTGGCGTGCGAGTGCGTGCTTTCAGCAATGTCTGGTCCCCCTCCCGAAAAACGTCAAATATAAAGCTTGCGTTTAGCTGCAGTTTACACCAAAATTACCGCGAGTTTCCACGCGTTTTCAAACCCATTTACTACCACCCCAGATGAGTCGAAGCCTCGGATAACGGTTAAGCGAACAACGGATAGTCGGGCTACTCCTAGTGCCTACATGGCCGCTAGCATAGACGGCGTTTCCTTCCAGTGTTTTGCCGAGTTTCGCCGGAAAAATAACAAAAATTTCGGCAAACGACAAAAGGCGAAAAAGTCCCAAAAATGGCCGGCAAACGACAAACGGCAAACGGCAGCATTGCCGCACATCCTGATTGGAAACCCGCGCGATGCTTCAATGCATCTCGCTTTTTTTCCCGATTTCTCCATGTTTCCCTCCAGAGCTGGGGAACGAAAATGCAGAAATGGCCGGAAGACGGAAAGCGAATATTTCCGTATATCCCTGTTGTGGACCTAGCAAACGAAAATACAGAAGCCAAATATGGGTTCGTCTGTGTTTACGTCGTCACTAGAGGGCGTTTACCCCGAAGCCACACGAAAAAACCAACAAGGTGGACGCAGAGGCTCTCCATCGCCTGCGTCGCGCTCTTAACAGCCAGATTCGTCCTCAGCTTGTCTTTTTTGTGTATTGAGTTCCACGAGCCTTTTCCGAGCATCCCAACTTAACAATGGGGAAGCTTCATGCAAAACAAAGCGTCAACAACGCTTGGATCAAATAGCCTAAGTTGTTTGAAGTCATTCTCGGATATTTCCGCGCGGGAGGAGGAAGCAACAGAGCTGTCAGTCATGGCAAAATATAACTTCTGGATATGGAGATCCCCAGCTGCCCACAGCGACAAGTCCACACAGGTCCGCACTTGGTCCAATTCATCTGCAGGGGGACATGAGTCTTTCTACTACCTGATTTTGTTCTGTTTCCGAAGTTGGAGTTTTCGATGCAGTCTCTAATTTTCAAAAGCCTAAAAAAATTGCTCCAACGGCTCAATATGGGTGCGGCGGACCTTGGGGTGTGTAGAATTTTCACTTCCTGCCTATTTTCGACACTTCTTCCGTTTTCTGTAAAAATGGGCAGAAATTGACAGAAAACAGAAGAAAATCGTAAATGGTGATTTACCGCGAGAGTGGTTTGAGTGACGAGGAGCCATCGGCTTAGGTGAATTTTAACTATATTCTGAGCAATTCCATATGCTAAACAATTAAATCTCACTAAACCAATACCCTCACCCAAAAATTCAAGAATTATTCAGAAGGTTCGCGATGCAGTAAAATGATGCGAAGATTGGAATATGATAGTTCTCTGAGGGCATGGCAATACTACTCAACGCCGGCACGTGAAAAGTGTGCCGCACAATAGCGCCGTTCGAGTATAAACACTTCCGACGCGCGTGAGGAGTGTACATCAAACTGACAGTGGAGCTAGATGCGGATGACAAAAGTGTCATAGCGGTACGCGCTGCTCCGTCATTTTGCAGCGAGCGAAGCGTCAGATCATTTATATTCGAATGACACACCCGCGAGGTACGCTTGGGTTTTGAGCAGCACGAATAAAAAAATGACGGTCCTGGAGCAGACAATGAATATCCTTACAGACCTGATGAGCACATCAGCTTAAACGAAAAGGAACACAACTTCAAATAGCTAACAATTAGATTCCCAACCGTGGGCATCTGGGCAACAGAAATCAAAAAGACTTGATGTATTTCAAAACAAATGAAACAACATGATAATCTATGGTTACGCCTTACCAAGTTTCGAGAATTGAAGAAGATACACATAAAGATTGGGGTGGACCTAATTAACCACATATGTATTGAAAATCAGATGAACCAGATCAATTACAAAGACGAAGGACAACATTCCGATATCAAGTTAGCGCAGCTAAGATCGGTCGAGAGAAATAGCGCCTCTGCGCGACATAGAATGCAAGGAGATTCAACAGAAGGAGAACGGGTACGCCGTTTTTATGTCGACAGTTATTCTGTAACGAAGTAAACCACACTGATTTCCACTTGAGATCCTTCAGTACAACCTGGAGACCAGGTGTAATCGTTACTCCCGTCAGAGAGGTGCCCTGTTTCTGGAAAAACCTGAAAACCAACCCAACGATATTGAGCACCCGGAAAATAATGTTATAGGAAGCGATGCTGTTGATTCTAGGGAACGAAACTGTCTTAGCTGGATGATCCTGTGAAAACCTTGCCATGCCTTCCATTAAGTGTGTAAGCTGCTGACAGGCGACTTTGAAGGACTGTGAAGCGGGGGAAACACGGAGTAGGGCATCAAGCGGTCGTACCATGGAGTTTGAATAAAGGGTAGATATATAGGTTTACAGTTGGTCACCGGAAGACTACAAAATTACTCCATAGAAATGTCAGGATCATAAAATCGATGTGGGCAGAGCCTATGTAACACCTGGGATATCTACACCGACGCAAAAATCCAATATTGTTTGACAATTTGTCATGTGAGGGTCCACCTATCCGTTTCCATAGGATTTCAACCCTACTGAACCTTAAAAAAATGAAATACCAGAAAGGCGTGGCGAGATTTTTCGCTGTTTGGAGATCTCTGCGATATGTTTAATGTTTTAGATTCCCTCAGAAACTTTTTTATTGGATGGGATTTGTGTAGTTCAGTTTGGTTACTAGAGGCTCTTGTTTTTGTGCGAGTCGGGGCCAAGCGGCGGGTTGTGTAACAATATACTGGGCCAGATTCCGCTCCGCGCGACCCGCTCAGGGTACGGCACAGGGTGTGGATATCTACAGGGGGGGGTCTGAGCTCCGTCCGGACACCGAGTAGACGATACTAAATGGTAGTATACAGTGTTTACATTCAGTTTCTACGAAGAATTCGATCATATTACTCTTCTTAAAATCTTACAACAACAAAAAAACTGACCAAATGACGCTCCTGGGGGGGTCTGAGGAAATCGCCAATTTTCGCTCCTGCAGAAGGGGTTCTGATTGTGAGTAAAATTGACCTTGGCCATATCTACTGTCGTACCCTGGACCCGCTAACCCCTCGATTGTTACCAGCCACCCGGATGACGAAATATTCCTTTCCCGGTGCAGCGAATTTGCACGCGGAATGTACAATAACGGACGATTAGTGTATAATGTTACTTTTTTCGCGCGACCCGATTCACCATTTCGGGCGACCCAGACGGGCAGCGATTGGTCACGCGGTATTGGGCAAGCAGAAAGCGCGGTCCCAAGTTCTGAGGGCGATTTATTTGACATTGCACCGTCATTTTTTGTCATCTTTGAATATCGTCTCTTTAGGCC
Source organism: Aplectana chamaeleonis (assembly GCA_029168955.1). NCBI lineage: Eukaryota > Metazoa > Nematoda > Chromadorea > Rhabditida > Cosmocercidae > Aplectana > Aplectana chamaeleonis. The sequence continues at coordinate 229,529 of JAPDOI010000122.1, forward strand.
GGCGATGGAGGGTGGTCGTGATGATCCGGTCACATTGGGTGCATCTCCACCGAAGATGGCAAGGATCGAAATGAAGGAGGATGGGGATGCGTCGTCAAAAACGACTAGTGGTGAAAATTCGAGGGTGAGTTACTTAAATATCACACTCTGCCTCATTGTCAGAGCAACTCTCTCCCATTTGATTATTTCATAGACCGATTAGCAGAAGATTCGTGGCAGATTCGCGAATTAGTAAACCCTCCCAGAAGTTGTCCGGCGCCGCGACCACATTTGAATTCGGAATCCTCAACGTCAACGTGACACGCGCCGGTGGGCGTTGGAGTATGGATATTAACGCGCTCGCAGAGACTATGAATACTCTGGCAGCGACGCTATGGCGGAGCTGATTACCAGCCAGCCGCCGGTGAGATATAAATCGCCCGCGCCTGCCGCGGTTTAGATTGATTTTTTTTTTTGAGGAAACAAGCCACGGACCTAATTATGGTTAGATCCGCGGCCTGTGTCCTTAAGAAAAAACGTGTAAATTCAACCGCGGCTGGCGTGGCGGCTTAAATCTCAATCTCTGAGAATCAAACCGCCGCGTCAGCCCAGGTTTGAATTTAAACGTTTTTTCTTGAGGTCACCGGCCACGGACCTAACTCTATATGTGTATTCACTATCAAGATAGCAGAAGATAATACTGAAGTTAAATATTATGGGACGGAATGAAATTGAAGATAGATTAATAATGAACAAAAGGTTGTGATGGCCGTCGCCGCGATGGCGTGGAGAGGGCGTCAGGCCATTCATACTCAACTCCACCACCATTCGGTACGAGCGAGCCGTCCATGCTCACCGCTCCAGGGCATCTTTCATAGTCCTCACTGCAAGCGCGGGACGGGAAGGAAACAGCTAGGAAATCTCCAGCGGCGCCGCCAGTGAGGCGGGTGGTCGGTGTGGGCAAAGTTGGGCCTCAACAGTGACGTGCACACACGGTTGAGCAGGCCGTTGTGGCGATTTTTGTCGCGGCTACGACCCCCCACATTTTCCTCTTTTTCAAAAAAAAATTCCAGAATTTTACGACCCTTGGGAACAAAAATTTTAAAAGCTTTATTTAGTGTCTAATTGTCAGTTTTGTCAAAAAAGTGTCAATTTTCTAAACAGCTTCTTTGTATATAATCTGCTTTTATATTGTTAAAAATGCATACACCTCGCTTGCGACTGACTACACCTACCTCATTTTACCTTATCATACAAGTTTGAAAAAATCCTAATTTTTTCCAAAGTTTTACGACCCCTCCCAAATTTCCATTTTGTCCCAAAAATTTTACGACCCCCCGTTGTGACCAGCCACAACGCTGCTCAACCCTGCGTGCACAGAAATTCCTGGCTTGCATTTGCGTATACGTTAGCGTAGGATAGGGGACAGGGGCTGCCTATACACCGAGGGAGGAGTTGTCCCGTTCTTGAAATTTGAAACGTCACGCCACTCAACGCTAGCGGAGTGGTCCAGAGTGGAATTGGAGCCGCCGAAGGCGAGTCAACTCCTTCCTCGGTATGTAGAGAGTATACTTGTTATCCGATGAAAATTTTTCGAATAATGGATCGATTCGGATAATGCCGATTTTAAATTTTCCGGATATTGGTTCGAGTCAGATAATGTGCTTTTTCAAGTTTTCAGATAACGGGTCGATTCAGATAATGCCATATTTCCAATGATTCGGATACGAATATCCGGTCGGATATTTTCGGAACAAAGTTTGGGCAAAACGGTGAAAAATAAGCCAGGTACTAAAGGCAAGCCTTTGAAAACATCCATAATTGAGCAAACAGTAATACATCATTGCATTTGGCGCATGTTCACATACAAACTTCAAGTATGCATAACAATTTTATTTGGTTTCATCCAAAAATTATCCGATTTTAACCGAACTTTATCCGATTTTATCCTAAGTTTATCCAAATTTTATCCGATTTACCGGAGTTTTTGACCCTTCGGATAATGGTTCGATTCAGATAAGGCCGATTTTAAATTTTCCGGATCTTGGTTCGATTCATATAATGCGTTTTCGATTTTTCTGATATAGGATTTTTCGAATCTCGGATATCCGGTCGGATATCGAAAAGAATTGAACCGGATACTAAGTGTAGTAGAGAGCTCCTGTTCCTAGGATAGTCCCAGATTATGTTAGGAGTGGACTTGAACTGAGAAGCAGTATTTATTCAAATGTTGAAACCGCCATGGCGGTTCGAGGCGGTGCCGGATGGGCGTGCCGCGTGGTGAGAACTATTTAGTCCACCGCGCTTGCGGTGAGGTCTCTGAAAGATACCTAAACCTCCATGGCGGTTGTTGTGATATAGATGTGTATCACAATTATAGACGTGTATCACAAGTAGATGCATGTATCACATCGTATCGGTATCAGTTGTTGTGATGTTATTCATAACTTGGTATCATTGCATTGAAGCCCTATAAATACCGCTACTATGTTCTAGTGATGCTCAGTGCTCAGTTCAGTCTTCGACTTCACCAGCCTCGCCAGCGACTCGACTGAGAACCGCCAGACGGCTTCCGAGATGTCGTACGTTCGTGCCGTGGCAGTGTGGATGAAAGAAGGCCACCTCCGTGCAAACCAACGTCAATCCCTCTGCGGAGAGGGTTTTGTTCATGGGAGAGGTGCTGGCTGGCCGCAGCTCTCCTAAAGATCCTATTGCAAGGAGCCGGCGTCGAGAGGAATCCAGGACCTGCAAAGAAGAAGAAGTACCCATGGGCCACATGCGGCAGAGATGTCACTTGGAATGGAACCAGCGTCCAATGTTTTGGATGCCAAAGGTGGGTGCCCTTGTCTTGTTCGGGCCTCAGTTCTGTGAAGCACCACGATTCCTCCTTTCGTTGTATTGTGTGCTCCGCCTCCAGTAACTCAAATTCCTCATCTACCAACCGCCCCTCTCTATTGTACATATCAATCTCAACGGCCTTTGCGCCAAGCTTTTTGAATTATCTCTCTTTGCCCGTACTCATCACCCGGATGTTATCATGGTCCAGGAGACCAAACTCTCTCCCTCTGCTACCTCTAGACATCCAAACATCCCGGGCTATACTGCATATCATACTCCTAGGTCATCTCAAGGAGGCGGAGTCTCTACTTTTGTTCTGTCCTCTCTTCCCTCTCACATTATTCCAAACTTTCTCCCTCAATTGTCTTTGCGGATGACTTCAATGCTCACACGTTCTGCTCGTCGCTCGATTCTGATGCTAGAGGAAATGACGTCGAAGAATGGGCGTATCAGTGCGACCTGGTTATTCTAAACGATGATCAGCCCACTCGTCTCCCTGCCAACGGCCGATCTTCCAGCCCAAACATCTCCTCGTCTTTTTCCAATCTCTCTGCTTGCTCTTGGTCAACACCCACAACTCTTTTCGCGATCACATCCTGTCTCTGTCGATATTGATCTCTCTAACTCTCTTGCTCCCTATACAGGTGTTCGTCATCGTTCTTATTTTAATTTAGGCCTTGCAGACTGGAGCCTGTTCAGGGAGCTTGCGCTCCGCCAAGCGGCTTATTATCCGTGGAGTGGCGACGTACACCATAAGGAGCGCCACCTATCTGATGCTATCCTGAAGGCTATAGAAGCTGCAATCACCGAAGGTCAGCGTCAAGAAAGGGACGCAAAGAGAGCTGCAGATCACCGTGATCCAGACATCGCTGAGCTGGAGAATGAGATCAGGAAGGACCTTGACAGGCATAGGAAGGAAACTTGGAAAAAGATCACTGAGGAGAGATGAACTTCAGAAATTATGCAGCAGCCACGTGCAAGGCCTTGAAAAAGGATCTCCGGAAAGTTCACCTCCGCCAACAATTCCACGATTGAATTTGAAGGTGGAGTCTTCAAGTCGGGGAAGGAGGCCGCAGATGCTCTTGGGAAGCATTTTTTCATCACTAGAACCAAAAGAGAGAAGCAAAACAGAATAACTGTACAGGAACTCTGTAAGTTTGCCTCTCATGGATGTAGATGATGCAGTCACGCCTGCACAGGTCGAAGGCAATAAAGGAGATGAGCAACTCCAGAAGGCAATAGGGCCGGACGGTTGTTTGAGCCCAGCAGTCCTGAAGAGACTGCCCAGTGAACTACTGCCCCTTATTGCTGACGTCACAACACATCGTTTCGTTCATGTACTCTACCCCAAAATTGGAAAGCCGCACGCGTTATACCACTGCCGAAGCCGGGAAAATCATCATCCACGACTAAAGGGTACCGGCCGATCAAGTCTACTCTCACCCACTGCCAACGTTGCCGAAAAACTGGTTGTGGAGGAGCTGGCCGAACTCAGCAACAAGCAACAGCATCAACATGGTTTCCGTAAATTACATTCCACCACTACGGCCTTGTTGGAAATTGTGAGCTATGTTCTGGACGGCTTCAATGCCATTAAACCCCAACGTACTGTTGGTGTGGCATTCGACTTAACAAAGGCATTTGACACTGTCAATCTTGGCCTACTATCAGAGAGTCTGTTGAAGTCTACCATTAAGCCATGGCAGAAGCGGTGGAAACTGCCTTCACTAAAGGACATCGGGCAAATGTGCTATTCCAGGGACATGTTTTCACTAGCATCCCCATAGCCGCTGGTGTCCCTCAAGGAGGAGTTTTATCGCCTGCACTTTTAGTTTATATCTAGAAGATGTGCCCGTTCCCCCTCAAGGCATCAATGTCGTTGCATACGTGGATGGTATTACTATTCTGTGCCGAGATCGCGATAGTAAGGTAGCCGCCAGTAAGATCAATGACTACTTGATCGAGTTGAAATCTTTATTCGATGTCACCGTCTTTTCCACTGATAATGCAGAACACAGTGCCCATCCTATGGTGAAATGGGACGAAACTTAATTGCAGGCCACCCGATCCCCAAACTACTTGGACTCGTGTTGGATCCTTTGTTGAAGTTTCATAAGAACACTGAGCAGAAGCAAGCCACAGTGAAAACAATACTCAACGTCCTGCGTGCTCTCGGTGGAACGTTCTAGGGATGCAATAAGGAGCGATTCCTGACCACGTATAAGGCTATTGTGCAACCCGCCTTGGGTATGCTGCGCCAGTCTGGCAGCATCGTGTCGGACTCATCTTGGTCCAAGCTGCAGCGCGTCCAAAATTGTGTTCTGCGAATCGCAACTGGCTGTTCTACAAGCTCTCCAATTGAGCACTTACATGCCGAAGCTCGCACATTGCCTGTTAGGGGCCACTGCCAACTCCAGGCGCAACAAATGTAAACTAACATCATGAAGCAGCCGAATCATCCATCGCGAAGAGTACTAAACCCGGGGAGAGAGAGAGGTATCAGAAAGCCTTTCGCCGATGCTCCGTCGAAGGTAGATGTGCAGAGATGGACCGAAGCACAACAAGAACGCCTCCGTCTCTTGCGCGCGGAGCATACCCGATTCGTGAAAGAACACTTGAGCAGAGTCGCCATAAACTCCATCCTGGGAAATGCACCTCCAAAAGGTCCCGGAGACAGAGATGGAACTTGGCAGGCGTGCCAGGTGCACCCTTGCATCAGGGATGAGCGGAACAAAAATATGAAATTTCGGAAATCGGTTTTCGGGTTTGGGAAAACAAAACTTTTTCTCGGGTTTCCGGAAATCGGGCGCGGAACTCCCTCTTTTTGTTTTTTATACAAACAACAAAGGAATTTCAACCCTATGGGAGCACACGCCGTGGATGGAATACAGTTGAGCGTGGCTCTAAGGTTCTGGGGTGCACGGTGTGCACACCATCTGCCACCAGTGTGTGCAGCCCATTCTGACAGAGCCTTCTCTGAAAATAGACGATTTTTATCAAGGTAAGATGTGATAACGCCTTTCAAATCTAGTACCTGTAAAGTGTTCATGCTATAATACATATGAGAAGAGGAGAGTTTGATAGAGGTAGAGGCTGATCTGAGAAAGAAGTAGTCACATAAAGAGAGCTTGAAGAGTGGAGACGACGGTAAAGGAGAGACGTATGGACGAGAGGTTGATCTGGGTTCATAGCGGCAAATTGAGACGAAAGAGAGAAGTTTCATTGGATAGAAATAGAGAGGAAGGCGGAAAATAGGAGACGGAGAATAAGTCGTGAAGAGGACTGTTTGGATAACTGATCAATGACATGACAACGACAGCAAAATAATAGCCAATGAATGGATTTATTAAGCGACGATCCGCGAATCTCCTTAAATACCGTTTCTTTAACCTTTTTCGCACTTTGTGACTAGGATACAGAGGTGTTACAGCGCGGAACACTTTTGCCGGTAGCTGTAATGAGATCCTCAGAGATATCCTCAGCACATTCATTACACGTTGATAAAACGGTCTACGATTAGCGCATACCCACCTGCTTGTGCTCGCACCCACGATGGTAAACAAATTATTTTCGCTAATGATTTATCAAACAATTGTTTTAATGACTTTCATTGTGTTTCATCATTTTGTAGAGAGCTATAGAGTATTTTTTGGTTTAATAATCTCTGTTGGTGTGTTATGCGTTTTTGTCCATTGTTATTCACTAACGATTGCCCTAAGCGAACGTAATAAACATAACATAGATCTGCCGACTTTGTCCGAGTGTACCAAGCTCAGCGTGACGGCTGTTTGCCTTCTAAATAGTTTTTGAGTGCAAGGAGAGCGAATCGGTGATGCTTCTCGAAGTGTGTCCTTCACTATGCATGCGATGACGACACTGCGCATCGAACGAGCTCAAATTATGCTGTTCTCGAGAACAAGATTAGCAAATTAGCGTTGGAAACACGGAGCTAACATACGAAAACACATAATCGAAAAAGTGGAAATAGGTTGCCGAACTCGCCGTTGGAGATGAAATGAGGCGGCGCGCCCCATAATTTTGAAGAACACTACATATCGCAGTGCTGCCTCGTTTGGTCAGTGCTAAACCACATTAGTTCCCGATCTTCTTCCACACGCTCCTGATAGGTGTGATGACAGTCGGTTTCTCGAGAGCTCTGGATTACTCACTGGGCAGTTGCTTTCTGCAAAGGCTTGTACTCGTGTCCAGCTTGCTGGCACCACGAAGCGCAGTCGTTGTACTCGTGTTTCGGACTTCCGGCAAGCCCCGGTGACATCGCATAGGACCAAAGGCTTCATGTCCGCCAGATGCGGCCACTTGTGTATTTGCACACCTCGAGTCTCAGCTTTGGTATGAGTGAACATGGCTCCCAAGGCGGACACGGTTATCGACAATTTTTTAACCTCCAATCATGGGCCAACTGCACTAATCTTATAACAGCTAACAGTACAATGAGCTATCAGTTTTGGAATTCAATCACTGTGAGACAGCGGGTCTTGTTTCTCTACAACGATTCATCAGTTCCACTTCATCGCCCAAGTGTTGTGTATGATGCGCGTCAACTGGACGTGATAAATTGAATTATTTTTACATAAAAATTCTTTGGAGCCTTCCTGAACATCCGTTGGTAAGTTATACATGACTGCTCGACCTTGTCGTACGGAATCTATGCATGGCACGGCACATAACATCGGCATGGATCCTGAAGAGACTGCGTTCCCCACTGGAGGTTGGCGCAAACTCGGTGCACCTATGTTATAGCATATGGCACCGAGTTTGCGCCAACCTTCAACAGTGAACGCGAAGTCTCTTCCCGATCCATGCCGACGTTGTTTAGGCTGCAGCGATTTCTTTTAGATCTACGGCATACTATTGCCATCGCTTTTGAAAGGCAGTATTCACGATAACCTTCAATTTTGATATTATTCGCTATATTGATTAAGTGGCCCCCCGGGGTAGAACTAAAACTACGTAGAACGGATTAAAACGCACCACAAGTTCACGAAATCTTTAGGTATCACCCCTCCTCTTAAGGCGCTATTCATACTACTCAACGCCAGCGCAGCACTCGCGTGCCGCGCTGGCGTGGCGTTTGTGTATGAATACTTTCTACGCGCGTGCCGCGCTTGCGTAGACTATGAATACTCCAGCGGCGACGGCCATGGCGGAGCGGTGAAGCTGGAATGAATGAGACGATCGATAAATAATATCAGTGGATGAAAACGCCAAGGCGTTCCGGGTGGCAGCATGAATACTGCAGCGGCGACGCTATGGCGGAGCATGACGCGCGTGCCGCGCGGGCGGGGCGTCAAGCCATTCGTACAAAAACGCCACGCCAGCGCGGCACGCGCGTGCCGCGCTGGCGTTGAGTAGTATGAATAGCGCCTAAGTATCACAGGAAGTGTTTGTTGTGACGATGAAATCTTCTGTGGACCCGTCCTTTGCGATTCTCTACTCTCTATTGCTCCGTTCTTTTCTTAGAGCCCTAACTAACCCTGCTTTGCATAAAAAATATTCTTCTATTTTCGATTGACCCAATTTTCCAACGATGACAACCACCATGAACGCGTTCATCCAAACGGACAACAAGTCCATGTTATAGAATAATGTCACTGAAATACCACGTTTTAATGCGTAACTCGCCGTTTCTTCGTAATTTTGGTCACAATTGGAGGTCAACGCATTTTGTGTTAAAAAAACTCGAGGACGAAAATCATGGTGAACACTGTCTTCAATGCTTGACCAGATGGCATGCTTCAAGTCTTCACACATTTTCAAATTCTGAACTTCCTTAATAATATATATTCTCTGCCTATCAGGTGAAACAAACAACTGTAACAAATTCTCATGTAGAAACAACTAAGTTCTTTTTTGCTTTCCGCTTCTTTTTTATAGATTTCAGTAGTTCACGGCCATGAGCGTTATCCAAATATGGCATTCGTCCCCAATCGATTTTCTAGAAGAGAGGCAAATGCATTACTCTCATCTAAAAAGGGAACACAAATCATGATCCCCTTCTCACCTCAACAGAACAATCAACCTGGCTTCGATCCAAGTCCTCGTTCTCAACCTTTAATCGAGATAACACTTCTCGGCCATAACTCCGACTCTGCTGTGCTTTACGACCAGTGAACGCGGATATCCGGCGTACGCCCTTTGCTGATGACCGGTCGCTCAGGATTGTGAAATCCTCTATTGAAGACGTATTCAGCACATGTCTGGAAAATAGAAGAACTAAAATCTTATCCGTAAGGTATTTAGCGACAGCGTGTGTGTGCAGGTTTCCGAAGTTTTTGAAATTATTCATTCCTTCAAAATTTTTCGAATACCTTACGAGTTGGTCATTCCTTCTGGGTATTCTGAAAATAATAGAACATTCATCCCCTCCCAATCTCAACGGAGTCATCTCAACATTGACTCGACCACTAGCAGAAGTTAACAGGCCCAGTGGCGCCTGCTCTGACTAGGGAACCTCGCATGGTGTTACCCAGGATCAGAAAGTCTATGGTGTTTTCCAGTCAACTCTGACACGCTCACTACGAATCTGAACTCGGATTTTGCTGCGGATATCTTAGAAAAAAGGTTATGGCCTGCCGAATTTCGTATTTCCTGCTGCTGAGCTGAACATGACGTTTGTAGTTCTTGGATGAAATTAGCTGAAAAAGTTGAATGAAGGGTTGTTTGACGTGCTAAGCTTAAATTGTAAGACGGTTCCCTAATTTCCAGAAGAATTGGCTGATGATACATGGATTACAGACTCGAAAAGGTTTGTTGTTTGTTTGTTAAGCGCCTTTCTTCAATCAAAAACGCGAATTTAGTGTTTGGAAAATCCGGAAACAGATCTCACAATTGTGTTCAACTCCCAAAACTACCTCACTGAGCAAATTTCGGGTGGAGCCACAGTTTCCAAACTTTGCACGGAATGATAGCGTTTAGGACTGGTGCGGATTTTCAGTTAGGCGTTTATTTACACCAATTAAAGGGCTCTCAAAGCGTTTCAAAAAAGATGTTCCAGATTTCACTCAAAATCAATCCAGTTGGGTTATTTGAGACGCTGATCACGAATCTGAGGTTTATTTGTCAATTTTCGAAGTTCTCGATTTGATTCGTTCAAAGCTTCCCATCCGGGGAGGGGGGGGGTGACAAATTTGATGGCAAATCGCGACTTTTGACAAGTTCCGTAGTGCTACGATAGATATGGCTCAAACTGTTGCTCTGGAGGTTATTTGCAGAGCTAAACACCAATCTCTAATCCGCTTATCGATTTTTATTTTTGATAGATTACTGTAGGTTACGGTGTGTATAAGGTAGCTTGGTCAAAGTCTCTAATTTGGCTCAAAATTTCTCTGCGGGTGTTATTTGGGACATCGAACACGAATTTGAGGTCCATTTTTCGATTTTCGGAATATTTAGGTAAGTAACGCCAGTTAAAAGGCATTATGCCTACCGTAACCTACAGTAACCCTAAGTCTAGCGATAAACACCCCAGATTCGCGTTCAGCGCCCTGAGTAACCCCCAGTTGTAAGTTTTGAGTCGAATCCGATCTTTTTTCAAACACCCTAAAAATTGGCTAATACCTTTTCGCAGCTTCAAGAACGCTTATAATTGCGTTCAGCGGTGTCCGCAGCAAAATCCGATGTCAGATTCGGAGACAGCGAGCCAGAATTGACCAGAAAACATTCAACGTCTTTGAAATGGTGTGGATGGCCCTGCGAGGCTTCCTAATGAGAAAAGGTGGTTGTCATCACCACTTGTGCATGAAGATAGAACTCGCTATGCTTTTCTTAAGCTGAATTAATATTCCAAAACGTCGCAGCCATATTAGCAACTCACGTTCCAGAACAGCACTCCACGGCGAAAGAATCGTCGAGTCTACCACCCACTCTAGCAACCCGCACAATTTCGGGATAATCTTTTCCCTAAATTGACCTGATTGCACGCTTCTTAGATGAATACATATCTTGACACTACCTCTTTGAACTCCGACTGCAGATCGGAAATCATCCTAGCTTTCTCAAGAGGCATCTCTTCAACAACGACATTTTTTCCTTCTGAGATCACATTCCTCATGAGAGAGCTCTACGTTTTCTACCTGAAATCACGCTCTAATCGGCTAAAGTAGAAAACAGCTTCACTTTACACTACCGATCGATCAGAGAAATACCTACAACATCATCCTCTCCAGCACAGTCGCCTACAGCGTAGTCAAATCTTAATGAATCCTCATCAACAAAAGACCCACGCTGCCCTTCTCCAGCTCCAACTCGTCGAAGCGCCCAGTTCAAGAGATGCGTAGCTGTGTGCGCTCGCATGAGAGCTTTCCGCCTTTCCTGAAATGCTCCAGAACAAAGTGAAACGCACCCAGAAATTTGGTTTAGAAACAAACTTACGACATCAATTTTTTGTTTGACCACGCAGCCTTCAGTGATATTCCTCTGGCCAATGATGTTCCCATACAAAACAGCGACGCCATTCACTTTTTCGACTGAGTTAACATCAAAAACTGGTTCCTAGAAACAACTCCGTCTCCAGAACTTAAGTGTCATTTCATCACACCAAAGCCGAATCCTTCTACTGGCAGAACACACCTCGTTCAATTCTAGCACACCTTTGTCATACTTTTGACCACCTTCTTCCGCGTAGTACTGGCAGTGTTCCAACACCATCGCTCCAGTAGTTGAGAGTGAAGAAACTCGCTCGCTGCCATCAAATAGAGCCAGGACTTTAGTCGTGACTGAGGGGAAAACTACAAGACTTTTAGCTTTTTAGTTTCAGCGTCCACGTACGTATGAAATGAAATAAGGAAATTCCAGACAAATCAAGGGTTACCATAAGATCCATCCACGTTGATGCTATATTCGTATTTCGCCCTGTCCGTGTGGCCTTCGATGCCTGTGGTGTCTACAGATCCAGCAGCAGTGAAATAACTTCTGCTTTTCGAAAGAACCTAAACCACGTCTTGGTACAAAGCCTACAATGCACGAAGACGAGCACCGTATAAACTACCTTTGCTTTTTCCTTGAGTTCGTGATACTTTTTCTGATCAACAACCAAGCCATATCTCGCGCTTAAGTCCTCCGTGATTTCTATGGGAATGCCGTGGGTGTCGTGCAGAATCCAAGCATCTTTTCCTAAATATGTTAGAGCATCTAAAGAAGTTCCTTTACTATACTCGGGATTCCTTCGATGATGCCTCCAAGCAGTACGACAGCAAGCATATGATCAGAGGAACCGAGCTCAAGACAGTGAAACTCGTTGCCCATCCATAGCTAACGACCAGCGACAAGCATCAAGTCGCTGGAGCGCTGTGCGCCAGTGCTCAAACGCTAGCGCATCACGCTCGATGGCTGGCTCATGCAACGTGTCCGGGGATGGCACGGGGTTAACGATGGTATTGATAATATTAGTGACAGGCGGCTGCAGTGGTCGCTGTGGAGTGAAATCACTAACAGGTGTCAAGAATGCAACCCCTGGCGTCAGCTTACGCTCGTCGTTGGCTATGGACAGAGCCTAATGACGTTACCAGAAGATCCGCGGCTCTTGGTTGCCGACAGAGGATGGTCAGCGGCACATCTATTAACGTAAACTCGAACGGCGAATCCGCTGCGCTGCTTGTTTTCGGAGAGGATGACCCCCGTGCAACGCAATCATTCAAGAACCTCGATAGCACGAACATCGACTTCATCCCAAAGTCGTCTGGGTTGGTCACGAGCTGCCACTGTCTAAGCATCCTCGACTATTGGGAGTTTTCCTGGACCCCTCTGTACGATTCCATGAGAATACGCGTATACGAGCTGCCTCTGCCAACTCGCGCAACAACTTTCTTCGCGCCTTGGCTGGAACCTCGTGGGGAAGCACGAAAGAAGTACCACGTACGACTTATAGAGCCATGGTCCAGCCAGTCTTGGAATATGGCGCCCCTATTCGGACCAGAAATCTCTCTGAATCCTCTTGGTGCAAGTTGCAGAGAGCACAGAATACTGCCCTCAGGCATTACTGGATGTCACAACTCGACGCCTATTCCGCATCTTCATCAGGAAACCGGCCTACTCCCCGAAAAGCAGCACTGCTTACTCCAGTCTCAGCAGTTTCTCATAAGTATTGTCAAGAGCCCGACCCATCCAAACTACCATCTTCTGTCGTCCGGCCCCCAATCAAGAAACATACGCACGCCCCTCAATGCTTCCCTGTCTGCTGTCGACCAACATCGCTGGGCTAAATACGAGCTCTCCCGCAGAAGACTCCAGATGGCTGACCATACGCGCTTTGTAGCAGAGTACCTGTCTGGTGCTCAGTCCAACTCAATTTATGGCGGCGTACCCCCACGAGTCGACGACAGCGAAGCCGATCTACCGAGACGCACCCGAACAATCCTCGCTGGTCTGCGATCCGGTCACTCCACATATCTAAAGGCCTACGCTCATCGGATTGATCAGTCAGTCCCTGATAGATGCCCCGATTGTGAATGTGCTGGAGATGAATCATTGCATCTATCTTCATGTCCGGCCAAACCTACAATGCTATCTGCTCGAGATCTATGGTACAAGCTATGTGAAGTAGCTAGCTTCTTACGCCTTTGATGCGATGATCTGTTCATGGCTAACAAGAAGATGAAGAACCTCGATAGCTTTATCTACTCAGGCACTCGGGGGAACGGCCCGCCACACTTTTGAGGCCGAGTCGGCGATCCGCTGACCTTGAGCGAGTCGTTCGGCCATCCGCGCCCGTTCTCGACCGCAACGCAGGTTCGTCGACCGCGACGCGTCGACGAACATCGGCCGTTGCAGCCATCCGCGCTCCTACACAGAGAATCGTTATCATTTACCCACTAGCCCACGTCGGTCTTTTGGCGTGATTGTTTCCTATCATGCTATTTGTTCTGTCACACATCTCATTTGTTTTTACTTAAATGGCTGTATTTTGTCCTTTTTTTTCTAGCTAGAACCACCATTGCACTTATAGCCAAACCATTTTCGAATAGCTACTCGCTATGCTGTTTGTTACGGACCCGCAAAAATTGAACAATATAAGTTTATACAAGAATAGTGCAATATTCAAGAACATTTCAAGGGTTTCTTTACAGTGAAAACAAAAAGGTTTTGACATTCAATCTAGTGCCTTCAAACAGCATCAATTTACGCGAAACCTCGCACAGTGCCTCCGCTTACCCTCGATGTTCTCATGTTTGAAAATATAGCGTTTTAGATAGAATATCACAAGCTATTTCTTTTCAATGTAAAGAAAAGCAATTGAAACGCTCTTACATATTGTGCTATTTTTGAAAATTCTTCTACTGATCACTTTTGCTTCAATCGCGAAAATTCCAGCAACAGTACCGTCCCGGGTGATTGATCATCTTTCAAAATCTTGAAGGCCATTTTTTCGCATTACTGATTTTCGGGCAAATTTATTATTCTTATCTCGTGTGTTGAGATGGGGTCCACGTGGTATCGGTAATTGTGTTGGGCAGCGCACTTATTTCTCGTTTTTCGATTTGTTGAGATCGTTATCGAAGCGACTTGATCGAAGCGATTCAAAAGAAGTCATTACTTTCAATTTCGGTAATCGTCCTTGCGGTCATCCGTGGCTGAAACCTCTTTGTGAGTGATTTCTTGAGTCGAAGGATTTTAGTTTTTTTTTTAGTCGAAGGAGTTTTTAGAAACAGCTAGCATGAAACTAACACTTTGACTTCAGAGTTCCTCTTGGACGTCACGGTACTTGGTGAATACGAACTCAAAAGGAATGTGGTCTTCAAGAAGGCTAACTCCAGGTTAATATTGAATCCCTTTCGCACTTCAGAGGACGATTTTTTTATCAAATACGTTATAGCTTCTACATGTCACTGGGCAGTCGCGAATCTGACCGCGAAAATGCTATCGAGGATTCAGAGGAGCAGAAATTGTACTGGCAATCTGAGCTTCACCTGCGATTAAAAAAGGCCTTGTAAGTCATCTCTGTGCTTTTGATGAAAGATGGTGAGGAAGTTGCTAAAAGCAATGCTTTCAGAAAAGACATTCGCGGTTACAAATACGGTGGAAAGTGGATAAGTGGATTCCCAACTCGGTACGTTTTGTTCAAGAAAGGGAATTCATTGCTCGTGGCGATCTCAGTTAATTGCTCACATTCCAGTTCCGTGGTAAGGCATCATCGTCGGATTGGATCTGCAAGGCCGTCGTCTGTACAACTATTACAGTTCGGTAAGTTTTCATATAACAGAGCCCCTTAATTGTTCAAGTCGAGTTCATTGCCTATATTTCAGATCGATGGTAAACATTCGTCACTCGGATGCATTCAAGTGCCAGGCGCATGCGAATTCGCGGAGGGTGCCGGACGTATTAGAAAATTTATAAGTGTTTATGTGTTTTTCGCCGGGTAAAACCCGTCAACGGCTGGCTCGGACGACAAAGGATACAGAAAATCCAAATGGCTGTCGTCTTACGTCATCTGAGAAGGCTGTTGATTTATTTTTGCCTCGGGCATTTGGTTTGCTTCCTTACTCACAATCTTCATGGTGTTACCGCACCGTAGGCTCTCTGTTTGGTGTCCATAGGGTGTATTTAGCATTATCTGCTAGTTTCGCGTAGCGCTTCTTGAACGTAGGCAACACCAGTTTCTTTGAGATTTTAGTTTTGGCAGTGTTCTTGGGGAAATCAGTCTGAATTTTCAGCGGAGATCGAGATGTATGGTGCTTATTTCACCTGCAAGATTGGAAAGACGGCTAAGAGAAAGACCTCAATATCCCATCACGGCCCTAACCTTCAATCTACCGCGCTGATTCCTTTCAACGACTGACGATCAGAGTGTACAACTGAAAAACCAACTCGAAGAATGCAACCGATCATGAAAAGGGGGAATGTCAAGATATGTCGAGCAGAGTAGATTTCATCTTTCTGGATATTTACTGCTTTCTCAGAGTCAGTTTTCAGTTCTGCACCCTCATCGGTAGCCGTTGAAGGGAATAGGGTGGCAGGAGTTTAACTATCAAAGATAGTGTCATTATAAGTTTTTTAGGGCTTATTCTTTGCAGTTTTCCCAACTTTCAGGTGAAAGTTGTCCAAGAGATCTCGATTCCCGCTGGACATTCAGAGTGATTTTGTCGTGGGCACTTTTTGTTGTTGTTTTTACCTTTTCCTCCTTGTTGTGTTTACCGGTTTAATTTTACTGGTTCATCACGTGTTTGGTAACGGTGACAAGTACTCTCAATGTTCTCCTCTGTTTACAGAAGACAATATTTCTTCTTTGAGATTCACGTCTATTGGCCTTTCTGATTATGTTCCGCAGTCGAAATTTTTCTTTGTTATTTCAATCTGGCTCCTCAATCCAACAGTTTTTGAATGTTATTGCTGCCTCAGAAGCCTATTTTCAAGATTTTATTTGGGTGATTTCTATTCATCCTTGACCTCTGAAGGTCTTCCTTTTCTGTTATTGAATGGAGCGACGTAGCCATTGCCGAATAATCTATGTTTTTTTTGTTGTGTGCCCGGTGTTTTTCGAATATTTTATTTGTTTGGACAAGTAGAAAAATAAATGTATGGTCTGTTAAGATTTTCGGATTTTGGTACCCTTGGGCTCGCTTTTACTCAGATTTTTGACTGCCCTTTTATGGGTTTCAAGCCGCTTTTGGTAAGTTTTCGATCCGATGGACGACAGGTTTCCGCCCGTTTTTGAACAGATTTGAGCCCGGGCTCGGATAGGTTTGGGGTGGGTTTTGGTACGATTTCGACCAGTTTTTCGATCGCTTTGAGGTAGATTTTGAGTCGCTTTTGATTAGGTTTCGATCCGCTGTATGACAGGATTACGTCAGGTTTTGGCCAGGTTTGAGCCCGGTTTTGGACAGATTTCAGTCCGCTTTGTGACAGATTTGCGACCGGTAATGAGTAGGAAATCGTTTGTCAATGGACAGTTTTTGAGCCGCTTATGGACAAATTTTGGGCCGCTCAGGGGCTGCGGACCGACGGATTTCAGCGGAGGACGCCGATCCGCGCACCTTTTGACATCGATGCGCTGATCGGAGGCGCGGCTCGGCGGCCAATGGTGCGGCGGTCGTAGCCCCCGAGTGCCTGAGTACGTGATAGCATGTTAATCAACTGCTCGGCCGGTGTATAGGACGTCTTACCTCACTAGATTCTCAATACCCTATACGTATACAACGTATGAATCATTCAGGCGCAGTGGATGCGGTGCATTTACCATTCCACTACTTCAAGAAGCCGTCGCCTTCCTCCTTGAAATGCACTAATGCGGGGCCTTATACTGGTAACAAATGGAGAGAAAAGCGTAAGCTAGCCGTTTGATTTAGCATTTCTGAATGGTTGACCAGGGAAACCTTGACAAAACACGTAAAGTAGTTCACCGCAAACGTCGTTTTCCCCCATAGGTTTCCGCACCAAATGTGAGAGAGCCGTGGTTAGGCATAGCCCCACCGTAGCCCAGCGGTGGCCAAACCGGATTTTTCGTTAGTGCCGGTTCGCTCCGCTGGTCTTGTCGTAACTTTGGTTGGCCGTCCATGAGTCCCAGCCCAGGGTTTTGCTCCTTTCGCTAAGATGTCATCTAATCGACAATCGCAGACGATTCCGTTGAACGCCGCGAATCGTCCTCACACTATACTGATAGAGAGTTGGAAAAGCGGATGATAGGCTTGGTATGGAAAATCCGAAGCTGGTCGACCACTTCGTGAACACAAAACTGACCCTATTTTCATGGTCTATTCGATTCTTCGCTGTACTGCCAACGCATCTGTCACGGACACTTTCCAGCCTGCTTTGCCTTACTAGAAACGAGGCAAAGTTTCTATTGAGAACCCTAACTCTGATTAGATTTTAATGTTAAATTACATAACATCGGCATTTATCCTAATGAGACTTTGCGTTCCCCATTGGAGGTTGGCGCGGACTCGGTGCACCTATGTTATAGCATATGGCACCGAGTTTGGGCCAACCTTCAATGATGAACGCAAAGTCTCATTAGGATCCACGCCGACATTAAGTAACTAGTTACCCGGGAACACTTCCGTCCCTGCCGGCATACTTGATCGCATCTGTTCGAATAAGCTACTTCCTTTGTCAATCACGCTCCAGTAATGTTGCTCCTCCTCCATTACACGTTTTGCAATACTCTCTCCGTAGCTTCCCAACTCAGGATAAGCGGGTTTCTTAACGAAATTTCTAATTTATCCCCGTTTTCCATCACAAAACACGCCAGCAACAAGGTAACTTACAAGTGTACCAACAACTATTGGCACCAACTCAGCACAAGCGTATCGATCAATACCAAGACGTCCAACTGCATGCCAGAACGACCGTCGCAGCATTTTACGTATAATGAACCTAAGCTTGGTACAACATAGTGTTCTACCTTCTGCAGAGGGTTAGCATCAAACTTACCCAGTATCAAATGCGCTCGGTTCAACACCATCAGCTAGTGCGATAACAATTGCTCTCATATGATCGGCCAGGATTCGGTATGATGCGTCGCGCTCATTTACGTCCGCGTATCCAACACGCCCCTCATAGGCTCCAGCTTTCGAGATCTGCAGAAAACTGGGGCTGAATGGGGCGCGAAAACCATCAAAGATGTGCCTCCGAATGCTATGAAGAGATCAAGCAAATCAACGCTCCCATAACTCACGACGATTACACAGTAGTTCTTGTGTAAAGTGCTCATTTCAAACAAGAGAATTTGAATCCCCCCCCCCAAAAAAAGACTGCACCCTTGTGTGCACAAAGTTATGAGCGTTTTTAGCAGGTTACCATAGCTGAATGACACTACGCATACCGAAGCCTTTCAAAAAGTGGAAACGAACATCATATTCCCAAATGAGGCCTCTGAATAGGGTTCGAGCGGAGAAAAATTAGGCCGTGGTGGTTCAATTGCGGAAACTAAAATTTTTGCACAACCTTCACCGAGGAGGATTTTTTCGCTAGCTTAAAGACGCTCAAACAAAGGTTGAGATGATGACGTAAACCAACTCATTCGGCCTTTATCAACCGCTTCCGCTGCTGGTATTGTCCAAAACAAGCCAAAATCACCGTATTTGAATCAACCTGAACCTACCAAACGTGAAACCCCGTCCACTTTCTTGCAAGACCCATCCCCATAAAAATCAGCACCTTCGAATGTCCAACGGCGTAAGCACTCTGGCAGAGGCAGTGCGAGACTTTGAGCGTCGCTATATCAACCATTTTCTTTTTTGGCAACTATGGCATTCGATACACAGAATCGGAATCTTCATGAGCGCCCCCCCCTCTTCATCCATAATAGCAATCATTCTTCATATGTGTTGCACCTAAGCACGAAAAGCAGAAAACGCTAACTTCAGTTCGCAACAAAAACGAGGTCATTAGAAGTGTAGCCTAGCTCCCTCATTTCGAGCCAGTCGGAGTAAGGCTTATCAGGCTTATCATGTCAAAATCTCCTTATCACTGCTGTATTTACCCACGACCGACCGCTGCGTTGCTTGCTCCGCCCGGACTCATCCGAGCAAGCTAAGTTTTATATCTAGTTTAGTATAGCCACGTCCCAGTTTCTTTCCCTAGAAGCTCAGAATTTGATTTCCAGATATAAAAAAGTCAACCAGGATTAAGGGACAGCGACTGACCTTGTATATATGCCTCATGATCGGAGTGAAGACATCAGTGTCAAAATTAGACGGTACATTTTGCATAACAGCAGCCAAACGTTCAAGTCCCATTCCGGTATCAACGTGGCTATTGGGAAGAGGCTCAAGGCAACCATTGGGGCTTCTATAAGCTAAAAATTTCACGCAGAGTAGGGTTGAAACAGCAACCTGAAACTTGAATCGTAGCCCACAGGCAAAAGGTTTAGCAAGCAGACGCTCTCTTTCGCAATTTTTACAGTTAAATTCGATTTAGAAAGGTACGTAAACAGAAGTGCTCGAATGAAGACGGTATCAGTACGCATGGTTGCACCCCTACGGCCCGTCTATGTCAACCCCAAACAGCCTCTAAGGCCTGGTTAACACATTCCATCGTCGCGATTCGTCGCTGGCACCATCCGAGCTGGAAACGCCGCTCGCAATGAGAGATTGCAAGCGCAACGAAACACGGGCGAAGACAAAGTAACAGCTCTTTCACTCGAAGATTTCGCTGACGTATCATACTTATCGTTGTCACGCTTGCCGTTTAGCGTCACTAAGAAGCAACGTATCGTCGCAGTTCGTTGCACAACGGAGCCACAAAGCGACGGATAAGTTACACTTGGCGCGATTGGATCGCCGCGACGGAAAGTATTATCTGTGTCTCAGGCCATATCATACTTCCCTTGACGACAATCTAATCGAGCCGATTGAAATTGCACGGCAACTCGATTATGACGTGGGTGTCGCGTCGCTGGGCTGCTATGTAAGTAATAGCGATGATACGTTGCTACATAAAGACGCTGAAGGCCGGGGTCATACTTACAGCAACGAGCAACGCCACGCAAAGCATGCCATCAATACTGACAGAAAACCGAAATTCCTGATAAGCACTGTAACTGGTCACGGCAAGTATGAACCCGATCAAACGTCTCTGCACGGCGACGATAAGTATAAAGCATCAGCGACTGCGTCCCGCTTAGCAGCTGCCCCACTATAGTTGCGAGGAGGGCCCAATCACTCGTTGCGCAGGGAGTCCCCAGCTCAGACGGTACCAGCAACAAGTCGCAGCGACGGTAGGTATGATCCCGGCCAGAAGTCCAGGAAGGCAGTTGCAAATGTACTCATTTCCCTGTACGAGACCATCGCTACGCAGCGCATTTGCGCAAGCTGAAGTGTGTTTAATAGCTAAGCTTAGCTCTCGTTTTACTCCAGCAAAATGCAAATATTCCCTGTGAACATTGGCTCAGCCTGCCAAGTGAATCGGGGCTCTTATGGAGGATCGCCTACTCGTTGGCAAGAGCGTACGCGGAAGAAGAAGTCGTCTACAATGCCGTCATCCTTCCGAAGTCAAAGGTCCTCAACTATACCTCCCAGAATTCACTCTTTCACGAGTCCTGGAGCCAATTTTTTCGGTTACGGATCAGCATAAACCGGCTCAACTGATCCGTTGTCTTCTCCTGCGTGCCGGAATCGAAGCAAACCCTGGCCCCCCTCGCCGTATCCGATGGCCCTGCACCCAGTGTGGTACCTCAGCCGCAGCAGGGAGTGTCCAATGTATCAGAAGTGCAGAAAATGGACCCACGTGAGACAATGTTCCGGCCTCAAGTCCTTCAAGGATGCGGATAGCTCATACGTATGTCCCAACTGCAACATAACCGGGTCAACACAACATATCAACTCAGACTCATTGAAGGTAATCCAATGGAACATAAATGGTTTTCGCCACAAATCAGCCGAATTGAAGCTCTTGCTCATCGCATAGGGGCCGATGTCATAGGACTACAAGAGACCAAGCTGGACACAAGCCATGGTACACCTACTGTCTGAGGCTATTCTTGCCTGAGGAACGACAGATCGAGCTCAGGAGGTGGAGTGGCTTTTTCTCGTCAGGTGCAATCTACAGTGCAGTGTGATTACTGCTGGAGTTGACGATGGTACAACGGAATCCATCTCCATAAGTGTAGAAACTAAGTCGGGCCTGTACACCTTCACAACATATATTCCCCCGCCAAGATCCTCGTGTCCACCCTCTTTGAATTGTCCATTTCACCGTTCTGACACGTGGGAAGTCCACAATCGTCGTGGGAGATGTCAATGCCCATAGCGCTCTCTGGTCACAGGGCGAAGAAGACCAACGCGGACAGTGCATTGAAGAGGAAATTTCCCAATCCAATCTAGTGATCCTCAATGACACAACGCGTCCTACGAGGAAGCCGACGCATGGAAGACCATCATCGCCGGACCTCCTTATGTTCGCAGGACTTAGCATCGTCGGCCGTTTGGGACACCCTGAACACAGGAGCCAGTGACCATCTCCCAATACTGATGGAATTCAAGAGCAGAAGCCCCATATCATCATCGCCGAGGACCACGTTCGTCAACTTTAAAAGGCGGACTGGATCAAGATTTTCGTCAGTGTTGGAGCAGCAATCGGCTGGTTTTGACTTTTGTGCAAACCCGCAAGAGATGGATCGATTCCTCACATCAGCCATCAAAGCAGCAACTTCGCAATCTATTCCTAAGGGCAGACGGAAGGTTTCACTCCTTGCCTATCTGATACCGCCAAAGACCTGATACGCGAACGAGACACCATTCGGAGAACGGATCCTACGAACACCCGAATTCCCCGAGCTCAACAAGGAGATCGCAGATGAGGTAAAGAAAGATCGACAACAGACTTGGAGATCTTTTGTGGAAGAGCATAGACCATCGCACAAATTCCTCCAAGCTTTGGTCCACAATGAAAGCACTTGATGGCCGATCAGCGAAACCGAACCCCTCCAACTTCTGCACAAAGGCCAGCCGATCAGCAACAAGAAGGCGGCAAACCTCCTATGCAAGCAGTTCGGCTCTCCATGTCCTCATAGAAGCCTAAAATCGTCCCGGAGGACCTACAGATGGATTAAAACTTTTCCAAGGAATGACGTTCCTATCATCACGGCCGCCCTCATCGACGCCTCTTTGAAGAAATGCAAGCCTTCTAGAGCTCTGGATACAAGTGGAGTGGCCCCTATTATGCTCAAACATACTGGACCAATTTTCACGCAGAATGCGTCAGAGCGCTATTCAACAGGACCCTGTCAGCAGGGCTGATACCAGCGTCATGGAAAGAAGCCAGGATTTTCCCTCTGTTGAAGCCCGGAAAACCTCCCGAAGATCCGAGCAGCTACAGGCCCATTTCGATTATCTCATCCTTGGCCCGTACTCTGGAGAGATCCATTCTGCCTACAATGGAGACTCATCTGCACGTTCCCAGTTGGCAGAATGGTTTCCGAAAGGCTTCTCTACCACCTCCGCCCTGGTCGAACTCACTGGAATCATCGCAGACGGAATGAATGAGAAGAGACCACCAAGCCGCTCACTTATGGTGGCGTTGGATTTGAAGAAGGCCTACGATACTGTCGTCACACCCATCCTCTGTCAGAAATTAGCAGAATCACCGCTACCAAGAGGCCTAACCGCTGGATTGCAAGCTATCTAAAGGGCAGAACAATTCACACAGAGTTCAAGGGACAAACGTCTAATGTGAGACTGGTGCGCTCCGGGGTGCCTCAAGGAGCAGTAATTTCGCCGCTACTTTTCTCGTTCTACATCGCCGACCTACCGAGACCCCCCACCAGAAGTAAATCTCATTGGATACGCAGACGACCTCACACTGATCGCGTCGGACCTGACGTTACAACTTGTGAAACATCTCAACGACTACCTACCAATATTAACAAAGGCCTTGGAAGACCATCATTTGCAACTGTCACTTCCAAAGACCACTGTTTCCCTGCTGACGACCCACTGCTCAAGCGAAGTACGTGCCGAAAGTTTTCATTAACGGGTGCAAATTTCGCACGAAAGAAACCCTACGATTCTTGGTTATCAGTTTCGGACACGATGATGACGGGACGTTTACACGCTGAGGCAGTTCGCAAAGAAGACAGCAAAGCGAGCTAACCTCCTGAAAGCTCTGGCAGGAAGAAACTGGGGACAAAATAAAGAACTACTAACTACCTATCGTGCCATCGGACAATCAGTGTTGTCTTACGCAGCCCCTGCATGGAGTCCGCTACTGGCCTCGTCACACTGGGATCGGCTACAAGCTTGTCAGAATGCAGCTCTGAGAACTGCGACGGGAAGCCTGGCAATGGCGAGCACAACCCACCTCAGTAACGAATCTGGAATCATGCCAGTGCAAGCTCATAATGAAATGCTGTCACTTCAATATCGAACAGTTGCGGCACTCGACCCTGAACACCCCTCCACGACATGATGAAGCCGGCGCCGCCACGACAGATTAGGAGGCACGTCAGAACTGTCCCCCAATGATGGTAAGGCCAGGAAATGCTGAGAACATCCGCAAAGAGGTCCACAAGGAGTTTGTGAAGGATTTCTTGGGTAATATGAACTCTCCTTTACTAAATGGACCACCGCCGCAAATCGCGAAAGAAGAAGAGACTTTACCAAGATCAAGTCGAGCAGCGCTATCCCAGCTTCGGAGTGGTTACTACTCAAAGTCGCAGTGGTATCTTCATAAGATTGGAGCAGCAGATAATCCACTATGCCCGGAATGCAGTCTGGAGGAACACACAGTACCTCACATGTTCTCATGCGCTACAAAGCCAACGCATCTCACTATTGAAGATCTCTGGCTTAAACCCGTGGAAGCAGCCAAATTTCTGTCACTTTGATTCTATAAGATTGTAAGAAAGAAAAGAAGAAAAAAAAAAAAAAAAAAAAGAAAAAGAAAAAAAGATATATATAAAAAATAGAATAAAAATAAATAAAAAATTAAAAAAAAGGGCCAAAGAAAGCTCCATCAGGGATCCTCCAAAGAAGGGGATCCCAGCCACTCGCTTCGATGATTCGTCTACATGCCGGAAATTGGAACCAGGATCCGTGTCTATGGTGGAGGATGGGCAACAACAACAACAACAACAGTGAATCGGGCACATAGCCTCAGTAAAAAAACAAAATTTCCATTACTCGGCGTCTCTCTCGCACGCGTGTGAGTTGCTGTTCCCTTCGTCTGCGCTATGATCTGTCGATGTCTCTGATCTCCTACTTGCACGAGAGAGAACTACAGGAATTGGATAATTATCAGTCTATGGCGAATCTTGCGCACATCTCGCTACACTGTACTCAGCACTCCGTTCCGGCCTTCCTGATGCGAAAAACTGCATTTCGGGCAACCCGGACACTCAAAAAATCGGGGCCAAATCCCGTTCCGGGCAACTCGCTAACCCCTCGATTGTTACCAGCCACCCGGATGACGAAAATTGCCTTCCCGGTGCAGCGAATTTGCGCGGGCCCAGCAAGTGGTACATACCGAAACGTTTCAGCCAACCTCAGCTTTCCGTTTCCATATTACCCGATTCGACTGAACCAACCTCATTAACGATATAAAAACTATATTCCATAGCTCCACTAGAGAGTCGTCCTTATTGACAAGATCAGCCGCATCCTTTCTCCCAGCTACGCGATCATAATGAATTTCCGTGCACGGTCCGCAAGGCCCAGTAGATCCCATTTCCCAGAAATTTTCACTAACAAACGGCAGTATGTGCGACTCATCTAGCCTGAACTTCAAAGTATAATATACAGAAAAACAATACAAAACCGCGAGAAATACCGGAAAAGCTACCCAATTTTCATCCAAATTCTTCTACAATTCTCATCAGGTGCGAGTTTCCATTCCTTCGAGCCTCCAAAGTAGGTCACGTAGAGTCTGCTTGGATCGATAATGAGAACGTCGGTCAGAAAGTGCCAAGATAAACTACACGCATCCTCCTATAACTCTGGAAACCATCGACCATCGAACGTGTACGAAAATAAACCATTGAACAAGTCCATAAAATGAGCGAACTGCGCACAGAAATAGAATCAGAGAAAAAGAAATGACCACTGAAATAATTGAAAAAATGATTACACTAACAATGTGTGAGTAAGCCCTTGAAAGCAGTGTCCCTAGCTAGAGAGAATCTTGGACTTTTCACCACAAACTTAATGGTCTCGAGCCGAATGCAAAACCTATGTGAAGGAAGAACTAACAAGGGAAATATGCAAGGCTTATGTCGGATCTGCAGAAACGAATTGTATTGTCACTATCTCTTGAGCATCTATCGTACAACTTCGCAGTACCCGTCCCCGAGCAGCTGGATCCAAAAAGTTACGAGCGTGTTCAAAGTTTCGCGAAAAGGTATCGATACCCATCAGAAATTTTTTCGAGGTGTTTTAATTTTTTTTTCGGATTTTGCTCAAATCTTGTACAGTGGGTTTCATAACTACATATAAAGGCACCCTATTTTCTTAGGATAACTAGATCGATAGATGGTTGCGGGCACCCTTTTGCACATTTGGCGACTTGTTTGCTTCCGTATACACTGTTCACAACAAATTCCGCCGCAAGATTTTTTTAAGCATTTTTTTCAAAAACTTTGTTTTTTCACTGCTTCAAAACTATACAGGCACTTGTCTAAACGATCGTACAACTACTATTAAGTGGTCCTTCATTGCAAATAGGAGTGTATCGGGATCTCTTCCCTTAAATTCAACTACGAAAACACGGTTACACACAAAATTGCACAACTTCCATAATAGCGTTGGCCTGTTTCCCTTTAATAAGTCAAGAATTCCACCTTAGAGCTCATCAACGCCGAATCTCTCTGAATAATACACCTCAGATAGCTTTAGTGGAATTATTGTTCAGAATATGTGCCAGATAGCCAACAAATTGAATATTACGACCTTGGATTTGAGCGAAACGAGAGAGGCTCACGTGGACAATAAGATTGTCATCCACTCCTGACTTCGATGATGCCAGAAATACGGACCGAAATACTTTCCAGATATTCCGAGACCGTAGGCAACCAATCAGCTTAACTCAAGGATGGTTGAGCATGTAGCGAAAATTCGACTACGGGACAAAAACCGCATCTCCTTCAAACGACGTCGGGAATAGGGAAAGTCATCAGAGTCGTCTGCATTATCACTAGTTCAGTCGAAATAGACACCATGGAGGCGCTAAAGTGCCGGGTAATGACCGAGGTGAGAGCAGGTTCGAGGAGGACGTCGTCACCAATTTAACTGCCAAGATCCTTCTTGGTAGTGAGCACCAGAACCGCCTTTGTATGTCCTTCCGAGATTGCAGGCCTTCTTCTACAATCTCTGGCAATGTTTTCGATTTATTTGATTCACCTTCAGATAGCAGCCGTGGGAAAATCCGGCTAGAGATTGACACGGACCTGCGCGAAGCTGATCACGCTACTTGACAACTTTGACCATATCCACCGTTTTCGCACCAATTTCAACATTTTCGGAATTGCTCTAGTATTCTTGGTCCTACATGTAGCCTGAGAACATACAAGTGTGCCGATGCAATTGACGGAACATCTCAATCATGCAGCGGTTTTTCCAATGGAGCGCTCAGACTCTAGCAACACATCCACTTGATCTTGATCTTTTGTAGAGAGCGTCAATTCACGGTAAACTATCGTGAATAGGAATAACACGTGCTCCAGTGACGAATGGACAAGCGACTCTGACGAAATCATTGAAAACAACAACTATTTCCCTAGTGCCTTTATAGTTTTAAAACAGCGTAAAATCAAAAAAGCTTCAAAAAAATCTTCATACTAGAAACTAGATGGAAAGTTATGATTATGGCAGAGTACGTGTACGGAGAGTACTCAAATACTGAACGAGGTTCTTCTCATTACGAATTGTGAGTTTGAGAATTTCAAGAAGATAGGGTGCCTTTATGGTTTTGAAACGCACTGTATGTAGGGGTAATCTATGGTGTTGAAAACGAATCTGGGGTCTGTTTGTCGAAATTCTAAGGTTTACTGTAGGTCACGGTCAGTACTATGCCATTCAGAGGGTAACACCTGCCTAAACAATTCGAAAATCGGCAAATGGACATAAAATTCGTATTCATCACCCCAAATAACCCCCCGCATACAAGTTTTGAGTTAAGTCTGAGACTTTGATCCAACTACACTATACGCACAGTAATCTACCGTAATCTGTGGAAGATCGGCTAACGGACCTCAAGCTCGTGTTAAGCACATAAAATTAGCCTCAGAAAATGATTTTGAGACACATCTATCGAAGAATCCTGAAATCTCGAAAGTCGCGTTTTGCCCTCAAAATTTTCCCCCGCTGGGTTGCTTTTGGCGAATGAAGCGGAAAACTTTGGGAAAATGACAAGTAAACGTCAGATTCGTGATCAGCGATCCAAAAAACCCCTGAAGAACTTCGAATTCAAACCTGAAACATCTTTCTGAAGCGCTTTCAGAACCCCTAATTGAAATAAGTAACCGCCCAACCGAGAATCCGTAAAGTCCAAAACGCTATCAGTCTGCACAAAGTTCGGAAAATGACCCATACTTTGCTCAGGAGGTTGTTTTTGCCGCTGGACTCAATTATGAGGTCCGTTTTTGGATTTTCCGAAGACTCATGCGTTTCTAAAGGTACAAAAAGCACAGAAATTGACCGTTTTGGGCTTATAACTGCTCGGAACCAGCGGCTCGGGACGGAACATTGCACAGTTTTACTACATAAGCCCAAGAGATACTAACAATGCAATTCGTTTCCGCAGATCTGACCTACGTCTTGTATGCTTCTCTCGTAAGATCGGCCGCTAAATAACATTATATACGGTCTGAACAACCATGTTACGCTATCGCCACACCCACACCACTCAACCACCGCCAACTTCGGAACAGTGTGTATGGTTTCTACCACATTTCTAGGAAGCCTCATTGCAGCTATTATCCTGCAACCTTGGGAGCGGAGCGACTGTTTCGCCAATTCTTCCATTGTATGTTATCTCAGGAACAACCTAGCTATCAGAGCACCATCGCGGCTTCCCTCCAACCAGAGACCCATGATACACAAATCTGTCCCCTCTGCGTCGGGGCTGGTAAGCTTTTCTCATGAATTGAATTATCAAAAAATAGAAAGAATAGACGAGCAAATGAGGAAAAAATGTTCCTAAAAAAAGCAGATAAACAAGACGCTAAACAAACAAATGAAACCAACCTTGGAATACGAATTATTGAAAGACCAGTTGCCAAGCATTTCAAAAAACGTCTGGTGGTGTAGATCTCGTCCAACATTCTGAAATGTGGCTCTTCAGTGAGCATACTAGAATTTTCGCCCTCAAACAAAGTGAATGCTGACAACTTAACCTCTAGATCATTATGCTTTCCACCTGCACGAAGACACTTCTGATAGCTCACTGCTCGCTCGAGAAACGCCCACCTATTGTCTGAGCTTCCCAGAAACAATGATTTGAACTGAAATAGCACTTCAGATCTTCGAAACACATTTTCACCTCAATCTACGAGAGAAAACCCATTAATTCTCACATTGGTTTTAGTTTCTTGTGGTTACCTCCCAGTGTCTATATGCTTCAAAAATGTTTCAAGTTTCGCGCCGCAACATACTACATGGAGGAGAACATGGTTTGGCAAACGGTTTGAGGCCTTTCAGGAAGGTCTGGGCTAAACCCGAAAATCCAGGACAGTCACATTCTTGGGGAGGTCTGCTGTAAATTGGCCTACCTCACACACGTTGCGAGAGAAGTGGTCCGTGCCTCATTTTTCAACCACCGGGACCTGAGGTTTCACTCCACGTTCAAAATATAGAGTTCAATCGGAGGAAATAAGGGGCCCAGAAGTGGATCTTTCATAAAAATCGTATTTTTAGGTTGAGCTCAATCCAAGGTAAGAGAACTCTAAGAAATCGCTGCGCGGACAGGATCTTGCGAAATTGCTCTTCTTCTTCTTCTTCTTCTTTGCAGCCACAGAGAGGGGTTCTGTCATAGGTTCAGAAACTCGGCCACTAGCACTGGGTTCGTCCACAGATCCATTGTCGTCAATGTAGTCGGTCTTTTCGGGCAATTGAACAGGTGCGCAGTAGTATGCCCTTGACTACCGCAATCAGGACACTCGTCAGGTTTGCTGTTGTCAATCCTATGCAAGTATGACATAAGCATGGGGGAGTGTCCACAGCGTAACGATGCAAGGGTGCACCTGGCACGCCTACCAAGTTCCATCTCTGTCTCGGAGACCTTTGGAGGTGCGACTCCCAGGATGGGGTTTATGGCAACTCTGCTCAAGTGTTCCTTCACGAATCGGGTATGCTCCGCGCGCAAGAGACGGAGGCGTTCTTGTTGTGCTTCGGTCCATCTCTGCACATTTACTTTCGACGGAGCATCAGCGAAAGGCTTTCTGATACATCTCTCTCTCACCGGGTTTAGTACTCTTCGCGAAGGATGATTCGGCTGCTTCACGATGTTAATGTACATTTGTTGCGCCTGGAGTTGGCAGTGGTCTCTAACTGGCAATATGCGAGCTTCGGCATGTAAATGCTCTATTGGAGAGCTTTTAGAACAGCCTGTTGCAATTCGCAGAGCACAATTTTGGACGCGCTGCAGCTTGGACCAAGAGGCGTCCGACACGATGTGCTGCCAGACTGGCGCAGCATACTCCAAGGCGGGTTGCACGATAGCCTTATACGTGGTCAGGATCGTTTCTTTATTGCATCCCCAGGACGTTCCACCGAGAGCACGCAGGACGTTGAGTCTTGTTTTCACTGTGGCTTGCTTCTGCTCAGTGTTCTTATGAAACTTCAACGAAGGATCCAACACGAGTCCAAGCAGCTTGGGGAATCGGGTGGCCTGCAATTGAGTTCCGTCCCATTTCACCATAGGATGGGCACTGTGCTCTGCATTATCAGTGGAAAAGACGGTGACGGACGATTTGGAGGCAGAGACTGTGAGCATTTTGCGATCGAAGAAACATTTCAATTCGATCAAGTAGTCATTGATCTTACTGGTGGGTACCTTAATGTCGCGATCTCGGCACACAATAGTAATATCATCCGCGTATGCAACGACCTTGATGTCTTGAGGGGAACGGGCAGACCTTCTAGATATAAACTGAAAAGTGCAGGCGATAAAACTCCTCCTTGAGGGACACCAGCGGCGATGGGGATGCTATTGGAAACATGTCCCCGGAATAGCACATTTGCCCGACGTCCTTTAGTGAAGACAGTTATCCACCGCTTCTGCCATGGCTTGATGGTAGACTTCAACAGACTCTCTGATAGTAGGCCTAGATTGACAGTGTCAAATGCCTTTGTTAAGTCGAGGCCACACCTACAGTACGTTGGGGTTTGATGGCATTGAAGCCGTCCAGCACATAGCTCACAATTTCCAACAAGGCCGTAGTGGTGGAATGTAATTTACGGAAACCATGTTGGTGCTGCTGTTGGCTGTTATGCTCGGCAAGCTCCTCCACAACCAGTTTTTCGGCAATTTTGGCGATGGGTGAGAGCAGACTGATCGGCCGGTACCCTTTAGCCGTGGATGGTGACTTTCCCGGCTTCGGCAGTGGAATAACACGAGCCACTTTCCAATTTTGGGGTAAAATACATGTACGAAACGATGTATTTATGACGTCAGCAATAAAGGGCAGTAGTTCACTGGGCGGTCTCTTCAGGACTGCAGGGCTCAAACCGTCTGGCCCTAATGCCTTCAAAGTTGCTCATCTCCTTTATTGCCTTCTCGACCTGTGCAGGCGTGACTGCATCATCTACATCCATGAGAGGCAACTTACAGAGTTCCCGTACAGTTATTCTGTTCTGCTTCTCTCTTTTGGTTCTAGTGATGAAAAAGTGCTTCCCAAGAGCATTTGCGGCCTCCTTCCCTGATTTGAAGACTCCACCATCAAACTCAATCGTGAAATTGTCGGCGGAGGTGAACTTTCCGGAAATCCTTTTCGAAGCCTTCCACGTTGCTGCTGCATCATTTCTGAAGTTCATCTTCTCAGTGAACTTTTCCCAAGATTCTTTCTTGTGCTCAAGATGATTTGCGGCTCTCTTTGCGTCCCTTGTCCTTATCTTCTGCAGTGTTTCCTGGTGACATTGGGAAAGAAGGTCTTAACGCGGCCTTCAGGGATCGCAGCTTTCATAGCCTTCAAGATAGCATCAGATAGGTGCCGCTCCTTCTGGTGTACATCGCCATTCCACGTATAATCAGCCGCTTGGCGGAGTGCAACCTCCCTGAACAGGCTCCAGTCTGCTAGGCCTAAATTAAGATAAGAACGATGACGAACACCTGTATAGGGAGCAAGAGAGTTAGAGATCAATATCGACAAAGACAGGGATGTGATCGCTGGAAAGAGTTGTGGATGTCGACCAAGAGCAGGCATTAGAGAGATTGGAAGAGACGAGGGAGATGTCTGGGCTAGATGATCGGCCGTTGGCAGGGCAGGACGACGAGTGGGCTGGCCATCGTTTAAGATAACCAGATCGCACTCCTCCGCCCATTCTTCGACGTCACCTCCTCTGGCATCAGAATCAAGCGACGAGCAGAACGTGTGCGCATTGAAGTCACCCGCAAAGACAATTGAGGGAGAAGAGAGCAGTCATACAGCTGCTTGAGAAGGGGATAGGATTGTATGTTGAGGGACAAGAGGTAGAAGGAGGGATATATATATTAAAAAGAGAAAGTGGTGTTTTTACGAGGTAGATGGATGGGGATGTACTCAGAGTGCCATCCACTGGAGTGTTGGAATAATGTGAGAGGAAGGAGAGGACAGAACAAAAGTAGAGACTCCGCCTCCTTGAGATGACCTAGGAGTATGATATGCAGTATAGCCCGGGATGTTTGGATGTCTAGAGGTAGCAGAAGTCTCCTGGACCATGATAACATCCGGGTGATGAGTACGGGCAGAGAGATAATTCAGAAAGCTTGGTCCGAAGGCCGTTTAGATTGATGTGTACAATAGATAGGGGGCGGTTGGTAGATGAGGAATTTGAGTTACTGGAGGGGGAGCACACAATACAACGAAAGGAAGAATCGTGGTGCCTCACAGAACTGAGACCCGAACAAGAGAAGTGCACCCACCTTTCGCATCCAAAACATTGGACGCTGGTTCCATACCAATTGACATCTCTGCCGCATGTGGCACATGGGTACTTCTTCTTCTTCGCGGGTCCTGGATTCCTTTCGACGCCGGCCATTTGTAGAAGAATCCTCAGGAGAGCTGCAGCCAGCCAGCACCTCTCCCATGACAAAAACCCTCTCCGCGGAGGGATTGACGTCGGTTTGCACGGAGGTGATCTTCTTTCCTCCACACTGCCACGGCACGAACGTACGACATCTCGGCAGCTTGTTGCTCTTACCTAGCTCTGTACCCTTGAGGAAAAGTGCTAGCCTCAGGGCCGTGAAATGTAACAAAAACGAAATTCGGCAGGCCTCCGTGGGTCATTATATTCGCAAAATACACATTCGGATGCCTATGCGGCTTCGGAAGTCGAATGCGTAGAGCGTCTCCATAATGATTGTTTAATGCAGAGAACTTCATCTTTACCCCTCACTGAACTCAAATCGTCTACACGACTTTTCTTTGAGTTCTTCGATGAAAATTATCTATCACAGTTTCCTAGCATAAAGCATAAGCGTCGAAAACGAGCCAAAACGAACGATCCGTTTCAGGGTAATTGAATTGACGGGACAGCCAATGTGATACCCTTGCCAAAGCCAGTGAAGTCCCAAAGCACGGCAAAAGGCTTTCGACCAATTAGCCTTCTATCGCCCGTCGCCAAATTAGCTGAAAAGTTGATCGTGAGGGACCTGGCTCATCGCAATGAGCGACAGCAGCTTCAGCATGGGTTCAGGAAACTTCACTCTAAACACTGCTCTATTGGAGATCATGAGCTTTGCGGTCGATGGGTTAAACATAAAAAAGCCCCTGAGAACGGTGGCCGTTGCCCTCTACCTGACCAAAGCCTTTAATTCTGTTCACTTGGGACTGCTGTACGACAAACTGTTCAAGTCCTCGCTGCAATCCTGGCAGAAGCGATGGATTGCAGCGTTTACTAAAGGCCGCCGGGCTAAGGTTTAGTTCCAGAATCACGTATCCGATAACATTCCAATAGCAGCCGGTATTCCGCAGGGCGGAGTGTTTTCCCCTGCACTACTCAGCCTGTATCTTGAGGATCTACCCGAGCCTCCACAGGATATAAAGATTGTTAACTTCGGCATGGATCCGGAAGAGACTTTGCGTTCATTGCTGAAGGTTGGCGCAAACTCGGTGCCATATGCTATAACATGGGTAGGTGACCCGGTTTGCGCCAACCTCCAATGGAAAACGCAAGGTCTCTTCCAGATCCACGCCGATGCTATGTACGCCGACGACACCACCATCATGGGCCAGGACCGTGACCTGCAGGTAGCCGCTAACAAGATCAGCGCCTATCTCGACTATCTCAACTAGGTTGAAGCCCTTCCTCGATAATATGATGCTCACAGTCTCTGCTGCAAAGTCTTCTGTACCAGTATTCACAACAAACCAAAGGAACACAGTGCCGACACAGATGTCAAATGGGATGATAATCATTTGCCAGCAGTAAGATTTCCCGAGCTGCTTAATCTTATTTTCGATCCGTCACTGAAGTTCCACAAAAACGCGGAACAAAGACAAACAGTCGTCAAGGCAAAGCTTAATATCTTGAGAGCTCTTGGAGGAACATCATGGGGCAGCAGCAGAGAGACTATATTGACGATATACAGAGCAATACTTCAGCCTGTTCTGGAATATGCGGCACCAGTGTGGCAGCACCTGATGTCAGACAGCTCCTGGAACAAGCTGCAGTGTGTACAGAGTGCTGCGCTTAGAATTGCTACCGGTTGTGCAAGGAGCTCCCTATAGAACATCTTCACGCGGAGGCCTGCATATTGTCAGTCAAGGAGCATTGTGAACTCCAGGCACAGCAGATGTATATTAATGTTCTGAGACAGCCGAATCATCCGACAAAGAGAATAATGAAGCCCACTGAGAGAGAGATCGATAAGGACGCCATTCGCAGACGCTCCTGATGACGTGGATGTACAGAGATGGGACGACTCCAACATGGAAACGCTTCGTCTTCTGCTAGAGGAGCACACCCAGTTCGTTCAAAGATATCTTGAGAGGGCGGCTCTGAATCCTATCCTGAGAGAAGTGCCACCTCGGATTTGCGAGTCCGAGTCTCAACTCGGCAGGCGAGCCAGATGTTCTCTTGCCTCGCTGCGCTGTGGTCACTCTATACTGCTCATGTCTTACGTCAACAAGATCGACAGCAGCCGACCAGACGCATGCACGGACTGTGATTGTCCCAAACAAGACACAGCGCATTTATTTAAGTGCCAGATGAGAACTACTACTCCAACGACAATGAACCTTTGTATAAATCCTGTAATGGTCGCCCAGTTCCTCAACCTATGACAAAAAACCACTTTGAGGCTGCAGAAAAAAAAAGAATTGACGGATGTGATTTGGGAAAAATGGGCAGAGTCTTACATGTCGGTGCCTCAGGATGGTTTGAATACGGTCAATTCGGCTCGCTTGTGACGCTGCCACCGGTGCCAGCATTCTAGTACAGGCCGAATCAGTTTATTGACGCCATTACCTCACCTACTTTGGCGAGCGTGTAGGGTGTCTTTGAATTGACAAGGCTTAGAAAACCACCTGATTCATACCGGCGTTGGTGAAAAGTAGAGATTTGTCTTCTGAATCTGGGAGCAATGAAGACGAAGGTACATGGACATGGTCGTAATTTTCGAAGAACCTTATGAAGTTTCGTCGCACCTAAAAAGTCAGAACCTTCTGGAACAGCTAGAACAGTCGGGACGAGCCACAACTGAACTCGTACAGTCTGCGTAAAAACTAATTCCCATGGATTCTTCCCTTCGCGTCTTCGAAGCGAGGGGAAGATACAGCGAATGGGAGGGTGGTGGTCGTAATGTTTCCCAACCACAGAACAGGCGGGGAAACGGGGTAGGAGCGAATTGTACGATTGGACGAGGGACGTATTTCGTTTAATCACGAATGTCGCTCCTCCCCCGTTTCCCCCCTATACTGCGGTTGGGAAGCATTACGACCACCACCCCGAAGGTGAGACGGAAAGAGCAGCAGCGCGTTTGCATGCGAGCGCAGTGAGTGGTGAGAACTTCATGGATGGTCGTATTGTGGCGGCAAACAGTCCGAAGGTTGGGCGGATCAGAGGGAGTGAATAAGCAGCGCTATTCGACCAATAGCAGTGCCTAGCTCTTCCCTCCGACCGGTCCACCCTATTCACTGTTTGGCGCCACACGAACTTCGTTTTGATCTAGACAGACTATATTAGGGTTTCTGACCAGTGATAGATAGTCCTCACATCATTAGTGGACATGCAACGACGGATGTTCTTCAATCGTCTACAGACAACGTTTTCGACCCGCATAATTCGCAGCTTACGCAAACTGTACAACATCTAAAAAGAGAAATTTTGTTGATGTTCTCCTGAGAATCTAAATAACAAACGTAAAACAAACAAACGCTAGAGAAGCATCACAAAAAATGCGCAAATAATGACAGCATTGAAACTAGATACAAATCGAAACCCCATTAGAGGATGAAGGGACAACCCAAGGAACAACCCGTGGATCTGAAACTGATATAATTTTTTTGAGCGCGCGCTTAAAAGAATTTAGGCGTCGGAAAAATGGACCACGGTCAGTGCACTGCAATTCACGGCTCGCTCGTGACGTCACTCCGACATTCGGACGGTTCAACTACCGTGGAAAATCCGTTGAACTAATGTCCACACTGGAAATCAGCAGACTTTCCCCGTTAGTTCAACGGAAATTGCTCTGTAGTTGATGCGGATTTCCACTAAAGTTGAACAGAAGTGCCGATTGGAGGGAAGTTCAAATAATTTCTGCATGGATATTTATACACGTTTTAGCTAGTTTCTCCTTACGGTTGAACGTTATCCCTATATATACCTGAGCCCACCTGGCCCCTAAACAGGTGCGCACTATCTAGGCTCACCAAAAATCGATTAAAGTGCAAAAGCTCTGCCTCTTACCTCCTCAGACGATAGAGCACCCGTGTTGGTGCAGGAGCAGGCAAGTGCAGGCACTCTCACCCCCACTCAACTCGAAGGCAGAGCCCGAGGAGTTAACACTTGACAATGAAGTGAATCGGTCTAAGCCCACCTGGGGTGCGTTCCAAGAACATTCCCATGGCAAAACGCGTCCATGGAAACGTAGCCACGAGGACGTGGAAGAATTTTCCAGTTATAAATCATGGCCATGGGAAGCAATTTCGTCCATGGAAAGGCTACCTGTCCTCCCATGTCTTCGTGGGAACATTCTTGGAACGTACTCCAACATTGCGTCGGAGCCGTCGTCTGTCGGCACTGCGCACGCGACGCGACATGCAGCGCGGCGATAAGCCCGGCAGTTCAACCAATCGTTCTCATCAGTTCAACTCCTCGACAAAATAGCCTCAGTAGTTCAACTCGAAGGTCGTTTTCCCCCAAAGTTCAACGCTGCGAATGTCTGAGCATCGCCTTTGAGGAAATATCGAAAGTGCTTAACCACCGGAGGCCGGCTGGCGCGGCGCATGTGACGCAAATCTGCGGCGCGCGCGTTTGTGCGATTGGAGCACGATTATACACTCAACCAAAATCCCGTATGTGCGAGAGAATGTGATATACAGGCGAAACGTGTACCTAGCTCTTCTTAATACTCTACTGACGAAACTCGGGAAGTAAAAATAATACAATATGGTATGAACACTAAATTTCACACTTCTCTAAGGTTAAGAGGCGAAACTACTCTCAGCTCTTCCTATTTCAGAAGCAACATCACTGTGAGAACCCACGAGACCAATCTCAACAGCATATAAGGGAGCTAAAAGTGTATAGAACCGACCATTAATAACGTCCTTTAAACTGATTTAAGGAGAGCATTTTCTTCCAATTCTCAAATAAGTGATTCCACTCATGCAAGGTCATTCCACCGTCATTAATCAGTCCTAGAACTATGGGAAATTTTCTAGCCTGCCTGTTAACAGAAAGTCTGATTATTCTTCTCCATCATCACAGTCCGTCCTGAGTTCGATACATTTCAACCTCAGAAAACTAGATATGAGATCGGATTTCTTAGGAATAAATCACGCTAGTAGCAACATCAAACTTGGATAGACAAAGCGGAACTTGGGTGATTCGATTGATGGTTTTTGAGAAACATTTCTGCAGAGCAAAACCTCATGAACTACACCCTTACCATTCAGAGCTCCAGTATTACTCGTAATCTCTGAGCTTTTGAGAGGGACTAAGCCTCACTGCCTTAGAAAGAGCATGAAAAACGATTCATTAGACAAC
The DNA here is from genome assembly GCA_029168955.1 of Aplectana chamaeleonis. NCBI lineage: Eukaryota > Metazoa > Nematoda > Chromadorea > Rhabditida > Cosmocercidae > Aplectana > Aplectana chamaeleonis. Next base: position 267,136 of record JAPDOI010000122.1, read on the forward strand.
ATTCAATATTCCTTATTCGCTCAATGCTTTTCACATTCTACTACTTGACAGTGGGGAACCGTCTCGAAAAGATAAACCGAGCACAGCAGAGGAGCAATAGACTAGTTTTTAACAGCTGTTAAGATTGGTCTCGTGGGTTCTGTTACAAGGGAGGCTAGTCATCTTCCGGTGGCGATTTGGAAAACCATGTTGTCGTTGCTGTACATAGGTCTGTGACAGAAAATAAATTACCTGCGCTTGAAATTGGCTAACTAACTGCGCGGATTCCAAAAATGGCATTCACATTGCGTCACAAAAAGTAAAGTATCCAGGGATTTTCGGAGCGTTCAGAAAAAAATTCGGAACTGGCGCAAAACATTCAAATTGGTGTTATTTAGGGCGCTGAACCCAAATCTGGGGTCCATTCCTCGCCAGAACTTAGAGTGTGAGACAGCCCGAATAACCCCTATGTACAAGTTTTGAGGCGATTTGATCGTAACATTCTCGAAATCGTCAAAAGTCGCGTTTGAGCAGCAAAGTTTCACCCACTTCGAAGCTGCGGACCGAGTCAGATGAAATTTTCAAATATTGACAAGTGGGCCTCAGATTCGTAATTAGCACCCAAAACAAGCCCCAGAAACGAGTTTTAGGCTCAATCCGAGAATTTTTTGAACGCCCTGAAAATTGTCATTCGTGTACGCCTTTTCTGTTGGCTATGCTATGGAAATGTCCACTTTTTGCAAATCTCCTGTAAATATCTGAGGCATAGCAGATTCTGAGTATGGAATATTGGAGCACTGTCCTCCCCTTGAACATATCAAAGTTGCATCTCGAAACTCCACCTTATATGTGCAACCATCCCTTGTTATTGATGTTGCTTCTGTAATAGGAATAAGCTTAGACTAGTTTCGCCCCTTAACCTTAGAAGTGTGAAATTCAGTGTTTATACCACGTATTGCATTGTTTTTACTTTCCGAGGCTCATCTTTAGTGTATTAAGCAGAGCAAGGCTTCGTTTCGCCTGTATATCACATTCTCTCACCTGTATACGATTTCAATCAGTGTATAATCGTGCTCCAATCGTAAAAACGCGCGCCGCAGATTTTCGTCGCACGCGTCACGCCAGCCGGCCTCCGGTGGTTAAGCACTTTCGGACTCAGACAAACTCACGGCTCGTCCGCGGCTGCAGATGAGCTTTCCGGATGGTCCGCGGCGCTTGGCGGCTGATCCGCGGCACGATTGATAGTGGGACGGTCAAACGGCCGATCCGCGGCGCTGTTTGTTCTCGAGGGGTGGCTCCGGGGCGCACCGCCGATCCACCATCTCAATACTGATCGATGAAAAGCAGCCACATATATTTTTGAGTTGTTTTTGGATTGAACGACTCCACCACCTCATTCCCCGCAGTCTTAGACAATTTTCCAGTCGCTGACTTCGACTTTATCGTATTTGTAACTTCTTCAAACCGTTATATCCACATGTACGCTAATTATTCTTTCTAGATGCCATCGCAACAACTTCTAGGGTAGAAAAAATTCCCGATGGTAAGTAAATTTTCATATTCTCGTTCATTTTTGAGATTCTCTTCTGATTTTGTTTTTTTTTCTCATTCAAATAATTTTCATGATTGTTTGGTTTGGTAATTCTCCTCATGTTTTTTTTTCAAGAATAGTTCCGGTTTGATACCGACTTTGATCGATTTCGGCATGAAACCAGACTACCCTAGAAAACCAAACAATCATATAAATCACTGGAATGTAAGGAAGGAAAACAAAAAGAGAGAATTACAAAAATAAACGTGAAAATGAAAAATTACCTACCACCGTGAATTTTTCTCCCTAGAAGTTGTTGCGAAATCTGGAAGAATACAATTGGTGTGCTTGTAGATATAATACTTTAATATATGAAGAAACACAGAAGGACGAGTTTGGTCACAGAAGCCAAGAAAATTGAAGAAAATGAAAAAAAAACACCTACAATCAGCTTATCGGCTACGGCGCCGGAATATCGTCCGGCTCGAGCGCGTGCGGCCGCGAAGCGTCTCAATACGCAATTGCGGAGGGGAATTTGACGCAGAGGAGTGGAATTTGACGCAGAGAAGCACAGTACATGAATTCTGTTTCCATCGAGTGGGATATTCTAGTAGAGCACCACTCCCAATTAGATGGAAACAGTCAGTTCGCTCCACCCCAATCGACTCATTGGCCGTGAGACAGATTTCGGCATTGTTGCACGCTCTTCGCGCTAGCTTTATTATCTCCTCAGAAAGCATCAGTATCACAATTTCGCAGGGTTGCTCTACCGTACGACTTATTTTCAGAGGTAGAACAGCTCAATTTACATGTAGAACTGGTTTCGATGTGCATTCGTAGACTTGTTCAGTTTATGGCATATTGCAATGCATGCCCATGGTAACACAAACAACTGATTGTGCAATAACTATGTGTTACAGGTCTTCAGTCTAAACTAATATTACAAAGTTGTTGCTTAAGAGCCATAAAATATGAGCTCTCGATTTCGAGAATTTACAGCTCATGATATTAATCATTTGTTCATAATCATAATTATACATCACCGATGTCTAAAAGATTGCAATAAAATATAATATTTTCACAATACTTCTTCAGCGATACATGTCACAGTTGTACAGCTAAACTATATCGAAACCAGTTATGCATGTTAATCGAGCTGTTCTACTCTTGAAATTAGCTCTTACGATGGAGAAATCCTGCAAAATTGTGATATTGAGGCTTTCTGAGGAGTATGGAATGCTAGCGCGAAGAGCGTACTCCAATGCCAAAATCTGTCCCACGGCCAATGAGTCGGTTGGGGTGGGCTGGATAACATTATTCAAAAGGACGGTCCACGGCGGCTGTCAGGACGATCCGCGGCGCCTGCAGGACGATCCGCGGCGCTTGCAGGACGATCCGCGGCGCTGGCAAGATGGTCCGCGGCGCATTGCCGGCGCATCCGCGGCTTCGGTGAAGGATCGTCTGGTCGTCGGCCGCGGACGATCCTGCAAAAGCGCCGCGGATCGTCCTTGGGCTTGTCTGAGTAATCTCTCTTCTCTATGAAAAAATGGAAGTAGGACCGCTTTGTTCAGTTTAGCATATGAAAATCGTGTTAATTCTGAGAAGTACAGATTTTTGGTCTTTTCCTTCTCAAGCGTTCACTTGGGGGTCCATGTCGGCAACAGAACGCTTTCAAAACAGATACATGGATCCGAGATGCTCAACCTACGCGTGGTGGATCTGTGGAGTCGACTACCAAGATCAAGGAGACTCATCAAACGGGCATCAACAACTCCACGAGGAGTTTTTTCTCTACGGGAGTGCAAATGGCTGGCTGCTGCACTCCTTCGCATAGTACTAGTATATACTATAGTATGCGAAGGAGTGCAGCAGCCAGCAGTTTGCACTCCCATAGAGAAAATACTCCTCGTGGAGTTGTTGATGCCCGTTTGGTGAGTCATACGACTCAATGCCGGCTCGTTGCAGTACTGTTACGAGTCGGCATTGAGAAGAACCCAGGGGCACGCGGCAAGACTCCACGATATCCCTGCTGTCATTGTGGATTGTCGGCTCAACATGCAAGCGTCCAGTGCGGTGGTTGCCTCGGCTGGTTACATCTCAAATGTTCGGGGTTAACCAGCCATAATGACTACACTGATGCTTATTGTTGTACTTCTTGCTCTAACTTTCCCCCTAGTGTTCCTCTTCATAGTCTAGACATTTTTCAACTCAATATCAATGGCCTGCGTGCCAAACTTGCTGAACTCACATTGTACATTGAACGCTTCCATCCAGATGTCATTCTCGTTCAGGAGACAAAACTTAGCCCAACATCTTCCCTACCCCGCCTTCCCGGTTATACGTCTTACCACCTCCCTCGCACATCTTCAATGTACAATGTGAGTTCAGCAAGTCCTTCACCACAAAATCCGGCGTACTGCATTCCTTCGCCTACCGGGTTATACGAATTTGGAACAAATTGCCTCTGGAAATTGTCGAAGCAAAAAACTTTTCGATTTTCAAATGTCGCTTGTCCAAGTTTGATCTCAGGTCAATACATGGGACAGACGGCCATCCACTTTGTTAGAGCTTTAAGTTCAGAGTGCTATCACTTTTACGAGTCGTTTTACGTGTGTTTTCATACTTGTCTACCTGTTTACTTGGATGGTGGACTACCTCGATTCATTAGTTTCTTTTATTCTATTTTACCGTACATGTGAAGCTACTACCTCTTCACATACACCATGTATGTTTCTTTATTGCAAAATAAAGCGATTGATTGATTGATCTCATGGTGGAGGCGTTTCTACGTTTGTAAAATCTTCTATACCTTCTCATGTATAGCTCTCCCTAACGATAGTATTGTAGAATGTATTGGTGTTCATGTTGTGTTGCAAAGTTGCCGTATGGATATTGTTAATACTTATATCCCCTATCTCCTCATGTTCCAATTCGTTTGACCCCACCTTATTTTTACATTCTGGGCACTCTGCCCTCCCTCCCATCGTCTTCTGTTGTCATGGCTGGCGATTTTAATGCTCACTCCACAGCCTGGTTCTCCTCTCTAGATCCCGATGACAGAGGGGAACTACTTGAGTTCTTTGCTGAGGATTGTGACCTTGTTGCAATTAATGAGGACGCCTCCACTCGCCTTCCTTCCACGGGCAGGCCGTCCTCTCCTGATGTCACTTTTTTACCAACTTCTCTTGCTGTTTCCTGTAACTGGTCCACTGCTATAGCTATGGCCAGCGATCATGTACCCATATGTGCTTCATTGGATTTGTGTCTCAACAGTCACGTGGCACCTTTCATTGGCTCTCGTAGCGAATTGTACACCAACTATCGTAAAGCTAACAGGGTCACGTTTAAAGAGGTGTTACTCAGTCGGGTAGCCTACTATCCGCTAACCGGCTCCGTTCATGAGAAGGACAGGTTCATTGTTGATGCCATATGCAATGTCTCCAAAATCGCCATTCCTGCAGGGCGTGTGAGAACGTTTCATCCTAACGTTCCCAAAGATGTCCTGGAGCTGATCGAATTACGGGACGAGAAGCGCCGAGCTGATCCTGCAGATCCCAGCATTCAACGACTGTCTGATGAGATCACCAAAATGCTGAATGATTACAAGCGGATGCGATGGATGGAAATCACTGAATCCTTGAATTTCTCCACTGATGCAAAGAAGACCTGGAGCATTTTTAAGCGGTTGTCTGGGAAGAAATTGGCAGCGGAGCGCAATGCTTGAGTCCCCTTCGGGCAATTTCGAGTCCGGATTTAAGGCTGCATGTCGATTCGGAAAACACTGCTTTAGCGACGTCCCGCCGTGATCGTTCCAACAGGCTCACTCTCCGGTCTATAAGAAAGCTCAGCCGACAAGATGTACCTGCCATAACTGCCTCTGAGATGTCTTCCCTCATTAAGAATGAATGAATAAGTCCATAAAGAACTCGCGAGCCGAGGGACCCGATGGTGTGTCAGCCGTCCATCTCAAGCACTTGCCGGAACAGTTCCTTGAATTACTTTGTGATCTAGTCTACTCGTCATTCAGCACAGGTGTCATTCCCGCTAGATGGAAGCAGGCAATTGTTGTACCGATCCTCAAGCCTGGCAAACCAGAAGATCAAGCAACTTTGCATCGACCCATCTCCCTTTTGTCCCCTATTGCTAAGTTAGCGGAGAAATTTATTAACCCGCACCTCCAAGAAGCATTACGACATAACGTGCATCAACATGGCTTCAAGAAGGCCCCTTCTACCATCACGGCACTCACGTCTGTCACAGAACACATCGTTGGCTTCAATATGAAACCTCCAGCTGGAAGAAGTACAGTCGTGGCAGTTGACTTAACCGCTGCCTTCGATAATGTCAGTATCCCTCTGCTGTCCAAATCGATTCTGGACTCTACTATTCCTGACTGGTGCAAAAGATGGACTGACAACTTTGTCAAGAATCTTTCCATTCGTGTGAAATTTGATGGACACTTGTCGCAGTCTGTGCCCCTGAAGGCAGGCGTCCCACAAGGAGGAGTTCTATCTCTCAGCCTGTTTTCTCTGTATTTGTCTGATGTGCCGAAGCCGTCACCAAACATCCGCTTATGTCTATATGCGGATTACATCACTATTATTTGTACAGACCCTGTCATCGATCGAGCCACTGCTGAGATGAATAAATACCTCGTCAGTCTGGCTGAGTTCCTGGAATCGAAGCAGCTAAAGGTCTCTCCAACCAAGTCCAGCGTTACTTTGTGCACTACAACGACAGCCGAACACAAGCTGCATCCCAAGGTTCTTAAGGAAGGAAATATGCTGCCCTTATCAAAACACCCTCGATTACTCGGTGTATTCCTGGACCCGTCACTACGTTTTCATGAAAATACACGTATTCGAGCTGCTGCTGCCAACACACGTAACTAACTACGTTCGCTAGCAGGCGCTACATGGGGTAGCTCTAAGGAAATCCTGCGAACCACCTACAGGGCTATGGTGCAGCCGGTGCTGGAATATGGAGCCCCAATATGGTCAAGACACCTGGCGGAAGCCTCTTGGAACAAACTTCAGCGTGCACAGAACACTGCTCTACGCTTGATCACTGGATGCCCCCGATCCACACCGGTATCTCATCTACATCAAGAGTGTTCGCTGCTCTGTGTAAAGCAGCATTGTCAACTCCAGTCGCAACAGTTCCATGTTGGCATTGCAAGGAATTCCACACACCCTAATTTCCCCCTACTGTCATCTGGCCCCCATTTCCGACATATACGCTCGCCACTTCATGCTGCAGTCTCTGTCTTGGATCGTCAACGTTGGACGACGTCGAAGCTCAATCGCGTCAGACTGCTGCAAATGAAGCACACCCGATTCGCCAGAGAATACCTTTCCAGTGCTCCCTTAAATCCAATTCTTGGTGACGTGCCCCTCCGATCGATGACAGCGAAACGGACCTACCCAGACGTACACGTGTCATCCTGGCAGGTCTACGTTGTGGACACTCATACCTCAAGGCCTTCGTCCATAAGATCGACTCGTCGATCCCTGGCGAATGTCCCGACTGCCACAACCCAGGGCACGATTCATTTCATTTATTTTCATGTCCTGCGAGGCCGACTTCTTTAACAGTTATGGATATGTGGAAGAACCCGTGTGATGTGGCTGCCTTCTCACACCTATGAGGAGAAGCTCTGATGTGGCCGATAAGAAGAAGAATAAAACATACATCGTTGATCTGAAATGCTTCTCTGTGGCAGCCCTTGCTACTCGGAGGGGTATATGGCCAATTCAAAGCGGTTACGCACTGCTAGTAGGCCAAACGTTTGCCGCATTTCCATCAGCACGGGTTCAGGAGGGCAGTTCCAAACCGGTCTGGGCGTTGGAGCCAGGGATGTGCGGAATTTTCTGTTTTCTGCCTATTTTCGGCCATTTTTTCTGTTTTCTGTAAATATAAGCAAAAACTGGACAGACAACAGAAAAAGCGTGTACCGCGATTTGCAGCAGGATTGTCCTAGAAAAAAAGTGGCCGGATTTATTGAAGCTAAGCCGATAGGGTGAGGATGTGTTTCACCCAGGCTCTCTGCAGTTGTACCACGCTAGACATTTTTATCTCGCTATAGTGGTTATTCATTAGGGCACGTGTGGCGTGGTGGGAGGAAAAGGTGCTGTTCGCTGTACACGGTCGGGTTCGATCCTCGCCGAGGTGAACCAAACCAACAGCCCTCTGTTATCCTTCAATTGGTAACAGATTCATGTAGGGAGATGCAAGCGCTCACTGAGAAGTCGGCTGGCCCCCGCAACCCGCTTAATGGGCAGGAAACCCATTCTTCTGAGAAAATGTGCCGCGTCAGTGCCGGCAAAGTACCGCGATCCTCGACATCGCCGCGATAGTGCCGCAGCAGCGCCGCGTTGAAACCGCGCCGGTTCGGCGAGGATGCAGCAGCGAACCCGCGTGGAGTACGATGCACTGTCCTGTGTGGTGAAACGAAATTGTCCCCGGTTCAATATACCCAAGTCTGAGGTACATTCCGTATTCCCTTGTGCGCAAAAGCGGCGGTAACCTCTGTCCCTATCAGACAAAGGACGTAACGAACGCAGGTGCGAATTTTCGTTGTTACAATTCTAGACCCTCTCTAGTTGTCTAATAATTCTTAAATGACTTAATAACAGACACTCTCCCGAAGCCGCTGCGGCGTTATCGCGGAGCCGAAGCGGTACTGTCGGGTTCCCGCTACGGCTCCGCGGTAGGGCCGCCGCGACTCCGCGATAGTTCCGCTTCGGTGCCTGTACGCGCCAAAGCGGCTCTATCGCGGAGCTGCAGCGGCAATTTCTCCCAGAGTCAAGCTTCTACGAACACGACGTCGAATGCGCTTCGCGTCCCAATAGGGATTCAGGAAGCCGATTCCTTATCTTTATCTTATAGTGGATACTCTTACCCAGAGGTTTATCGTTGACGAATCCCTCAGATGTAACGCAAAGCAGTCAAGTGAAAGGAAAATTGCAATGTGACTCTAATCTTGTAAAAATAATAAGCCATTAATACAACTTAACGCCCTTTATTCATACCCGTTCCCCAGCCTACCCGCATCGGTGGAGCGGGGTAATGTTGGCCCCAACTGAGCCATGCACGCGAATTTCTAAATACGTGGTTTACTCACTGCAACGCAGATGGCACTGAATTCATTTATGATGAAGCGCCAAGAAACTAATGGTGAGCCTATGAGGCAGATGATAATTCTGCCACAGAGGTACGAGAGGCTTTCAACGGTGGAGCACGGCGTGTCAGGTAATTTGTACTATGACCGCACAGGCGCGCGGTACGGGTGTGACTTTCAGCTCTGAGGAGTAGTATAGTGTTCAAAACAGCATTTATTCCACAATAAGTGTCAAAATATGTACACTCAGGAAAGGAAAGCTCGCTCCGACTGCAATAAGTTTTCCTTGCACATACATATATGTATATGTATTGAGCTTCTAATAGAGTAATCGAGCTCTTTTTGCCTGCTAAAAGGACGGTTCGATAAATATGTGTCATCTTATCGCCCTCATATTCTGCAATTCTTGAGCGTCTATGCTTTTTGCTCTGGCCAACTGTAAGGTTTTGAAAATTCAATGAAAGAAGCACAGATCACTCAACAAATGTATAAAAACAGTTCAATGTTTTGAAAACTTTCGCTTAGTGTACGCCGAACACCCTTTATTGATTTTTGAAAATTTTCTCTTTTCTGCCCATTTTTTCTGTTTTCTGTCGAACTAGATTTTCTGTTTCCAAAATTATTTTTTTCCGCACAGCCCTGGTTGGAGCCTCATCTTTAGGCCGGGATCATACTTCCAGCGACGAGCGACGTGACGCAATGTTTACCATCCATATCGACTGAAAATCGATATGCCTGATATGCACTGTGGCCATCGCTGGTCGCGGGAAGTATGATCCTGACCTTAGGGATGTGGCCTTCCACAACAAGGATGCTGTCCATATCATGATCCGCAGAAGGGCGGCTAGTCTCGCATGCAAAGACATCATCACCGACACGTTCCACATCAGTGGTGTGCGGAATTTTCTGTTTCCTGTTTTCTGCCGTTGGACAGAAAACAGAAAAAATCGTGAGCCGCGATTCGTAGATAGCAAAAGTGGTCTAGCGCTACGGTATCAACTAGATCGGGAGGACGACTATAGAAGTCGCGGACGACCCATACGGCGGTCACTCAGCGTCCTAGAACAAAGATCAATGTTTTCACCAAGCAGCCATAACCTCGCGCAGTCGTGAGTTGCGCTTTCTGATAATGAGGGTCACACTCCTGTTGTCGTGGAGTGGAGTGAGGTTGAGTAGCGTAGAACCCCAGACAACTGGCGCATTCAGTCCGAGTCAAATACGCATTGAATTCGCAGCCAAGGCGGTTTTGAGCACAGTCAGGGAACGCGCTGCAAGGGGAGCACGTGTTCCTATTGTGCGTCAAACTACAGAACGTGCCCCAAAAAATAAGGTTTTTAATGCGTACATTATACACTTTCAATTTGATAGCAAAACGATAAGAAAAGGAAGCATACGGAGCTTTCTTGAAGCGACGATGCTGCAAACGCTTTCGGCTGTTGGCGGCGTCGCCAGTTCAATTACCAGGCACACCGACATGCGGGGCGACCAGCTGCTACGGATAGCGCTGGACTACCTTGCAGCAAGTGCTTCTGCGATTGAATTTTGCAGCACGCGCTCTTGGGGTGGATTCGCAACACGTGCAGCTGTTTGGAGCAGGTGCCCTGCGATAGTGCCTTTCTATGGGTCGACACGCATTGAATGCGGCGGTTTTCCGAAACTCTTCTCGGTGTACTGACTGGGCGGTAACGGCGGACCAGGTACAACTCGATACCCGACTCGTCTAGGTAGCCGCGATGGGCAAAGCTGGTTCTGGTCTCTGACCCTAACATTGGGGAATTCCTGGCCCCGGTGCACCGTTCTTGTTGAGCGCATTCATCTCAAAACAACATAATATATAACATCAATATAAAAGTTCTCAACCTAGGGTTGAGCAGGCCGTTGCGCCAACTTTTAGCGGAGTTACCACCACCCCCTGTTTACCAAAAATTTGAAATAAATTTAAGATTTTCTTGCGACCCCTTCGTATCGAATATCAAATTTGTATTCAGCTCACCGAATGACCCCGTGCGACTATTGCTGTCTAGTTTTAGCTTACCAAAAGGTTTGGAGAAAATTCCTTTTTTTTTTCTCCAAAAATTCCACGAGCAACTACCCACAGTGTTTAATTTTTCAAAAAGTTCCAAATTTTTAAAGACCCCCGTTGCTCTGAGTCAAAACGCTGCTCAACCCTGGCTCAACCGTTTCGGACTGGTTACACTACAAGAAGTACAGCTTTATTTTCGCCTTCTTCATAACATCATGGGAACGTTAAATCAAGAGAACGTATTAGAATTTTTGCGACGTGGCCTATACTAACATTAGTGTGTTATTTCGTTATGAATGAGGGGACTCATCCATTTTTTTTGCATTTTGCAGCTGTAATTCTATTTCTGCATGCAAATCCATCGTTCTCTTTTTCGTGGTGAAATGACCGATTAGAATGCGTGGATATTAATCTTTAAGCCGTTAGTTCTCTCTAAAAATTTATATTATTGTTGTTTAAAGGAGGGCTAGTCTTTTGCCTGTTATCGATTTCTCGTTGCCTTTCTTACTTTTCCCTCTAGGCGACTAGATGAGTTCTGTATTCACTTATTTAGTTCTCTAAGGCCTCCTCTACAGCCGCATCGCTGCTTCGAATGAGAATCGACGCGCAACGCCTTCACGATCGATGCGCACGATTTTCATGGTATCGCATCCCACAGCGATTGAACGGTAAACTGCCGCCACCCCCTCAATTCATGAATGAAAAAGTTTATTGTGATTTTTTTTCCAGCAATAGAGTATCCAAATTTTGGCCTGTCATCGCTTGCACAGGCACGCCTTCAGTCCAAGAAATGCCATTTTTGAGTGATTCACTGTTGACATTTCGGCTGTTTCTCCTTATCTGCCGCATGGTTCCATAAAAATGCATTCAGATTCCGCCATAAGGCTCTTTCAGTAACTAAATACTGTAATCGGCAGTAATTAGGGCATTTGTGAGATTATAGCAGGAAGAGAACCCGAAAAAATTTCTTAATTGACTCATTCAAATGGCATCACACAGGTGAGTGTGGGATTGTTGGCGGCTACTCAGAAAAATGAAAACAAGTTACTTGTATCATAAAAGCTCGAAAACAAGTGACTTGTAACATACCGAAGCCTGTGTAAGTTACACGCGACTTTTTTTGTGCCATTTGGAGGAGAACAGCAAGTACAGGGGGCGGAGCCAACTTCTCACTCGTGCAGCGTCATTGTGGGTCGTTTTTGGCGTTTCAAAATGCGTAGGCATTGTTCTGTACCATACCGTTCCATTTTCGTAGTAATCTCAACCACGTTTACGAGCGCGTAGGCTGCTTTTAAGTTACATGTAACATATCGGAGGCGCACTCTCAAAAAAAATGAAAGCAAGTTACTTGTAACATAAAAGGCCGAAGACAAGTTGCTTGTAACATATCTAAGTCTGTGAAAGTTACTTGCGACTTATCTCGGGCCATTTAAGTTACATGTAACCTACCGAGGGTAGAGCGCCTCCGATATGTTGCATGTAACTTACTCGACCAAGATAATTCGCAAGTAACTTAAATCGGACAAGAAGGCATTTCCTGGCGAGTATAAGACGCACTCCTGGTGTCAACCTTAGTAATTGAACCGTGGCTGTCGTTTCAATTACCCAAGTTTGAGGTACTGAACAACCGCAGTTGCAGAGAAGGCCCCGCAGAGAATTTTCCGTTTTGCGTGGCCGAGTACGGACGCGTTGCCTGCGTCGCGTGTCGTATGCGCTGCGAAATGGGCACCCACGGCGAATATAAAAGTGTATTTTGCATGTAATATAAATTTAAGTTACATGTGATATTAATGTAAGCTACTTGAGACATTCAAGTAACTTACATTTATATTACAAGTAACTTGTTTTCATTTTTCTGAGTAGGGCTGCTTCTTGCTGCCCGTGAAACAGCTAGCCTCTTTTGGTAAGATTTGCAGTTCGTCTTACACCAGTCACCATTTCAGGATTAATTTGGTTTACAGAAAAAAAAGAAAATTACAAAAAAAAACAAATAAGGGAGAAAAATTAATTGTTTCTTGTTATTCCTGCATGTATCCATGGTTAAGACTTTAGGTACATTGATAATGTTGTGTGTGGGAAACAAACTCACCGTTTTCCTACGTTTGTTTTCTCTTCGAAATTCATGAAAAATTGCAACTTTGCTGTCGTTTATGGCGCAATCTACAGGGCTCCATGACATTGCTCCCCCCACGTGCGTATGCGTCGCGGCCGGTGTCGCGCATCTCCGCCCCCCCCCCCCCGATTTCGATACTTCCGCGGATTACCCCGCACAGCTCGAAAATCTGAGAAGCGCTTCAACTGGTAACATATGCAGGATGTAATTATGCGTAGAAGGGATGAGAGGATTTTCATGACCGAGACCAAGATTCCTCGCCAGGTGAGGATTTCTCTCGGCTTTTCGACAGCTGAAACAGAGTATTTTTAAATTTCTTTTCACTGTCACAGTCAACTTCAACATCACAATAGAACTACCGTCTTCCGGGGTAGTTCTATTGGAGCTCTGATCTAAAGAAAAACTACTTTTGAATACAATCAGTAAAATCATCAAGGTGAATTTGGAGATAAACCCCAATTTTTCCAAGAGTTACGACCCCCCGAATTTTTTTTTTGAAAATTTCCCAAAAATTTTACGATCCCCCCTTGCGACCGGTCGCAAGCCTGCCCAACCCTGTTTTAAATGCACACTTCGCATGTGTTAGGCAGCATCTCACCATTCTCCTCGCGATATGCACGCTCTCTTGTCAGGAGGGCGAACACGTGTTTATGGCGTATTTCAAGGAAAGTGGGCGGATTGGCGTTTCCACGCGACTCCTTGTATTGGCATGGTGCGCATAGGGAATACTGATTTTCTAACGAATTCCTGAAGGTGCTATCATAGCGGGGGCACTATGGCGCGATGCTTTTCGCCACGCCCATTTTACTGTGCCGCACTAAATTTGAGCACCTACCCAGGGTCAGGGCTGGGCACAACGTCCCGGCATGGCGATTCTGAATATGCACCCCCTTAGCTCGGTAATTTTAGGCACCCCCTTATGGGAAATCGAAATCGGCTGTTTTTCGGAATAGTTCAACAGCCATGATCTTGACTTCCTGATTTTGATAAACAAGAATGTAAAAAAGCACTGAATAGAGAAATTCCGAAAATGGCAACAAAAAGGTAGTGTAATTTCTGAACTTATTACAAAAGATAAAGCATTTTCAATACAAAACAATTGAACAATTACGAACAACAGAACTACTACTATTGCGATAACTAATGTTTCCTGTCGAATGCTTTCATAAACCTATGAAGGATTAGTTAATCTGTGTTTGATTGTTCTGATGTGGAAATCAGAACTATTTTGTGTTGTGGAACAATGTTAGGATTCATGTGATTCGTAGGGAGTAAAAAACCCAAATTTTACCCTCCTAGAATGCCGCAATCCCTTAAAAATCGGCTTGCCGTGCGATACTGTGTTTGTACGCAGCTACACAGCGCACACGGGAATGGACGGGCACACAATATTAGTAAAAAATGTATTTTATTACAGAACGGAGAGGAGAAAAGGATTGAAACTGAAGGAAATGAAATATGGTAAAGGTAGTCTATTCTGGATGTACCCACTTTAGAAATTTAATGTAAATAAGCAAAGTTAGAGCAGAGTGTAAATATTTAGCCGTGTTAAGGTTCATTCAAACGAACCTAGTTGATCAAAACTAGCATTAAACTGAGAGCAAGGACATTCTGAGAAAGAGGAGAATCTGGCAAACATTTTAGCATCAATGGGACCGGTTTCTAGTAGGATTTAAGGACCTTAAATCTCGTCCCGGTTTTACCCCGAAAACCGGGACAAAACCGGGACAAAACCGGGACGAGTTTTAAGGTCCTTAAATCACATTGAATATCAAACCTATTGCTATTAAAATGTTTGCCAGATTCTCATCTTTCTCGCAATGCTCTTAGTTCTCATGTTTATGGGTGTTTTTAATCAACTAGGTTCATTTGAATGAACCTTATCACGTCCAAAAAAATTCACTCCGCTCCAACATAGTTTGTTTACATTAAATTTCTATACTGTGTACATTGAAAGAATCCTACTTCTGCCTGCTTCACTTTACTCCAGTTTCAATCATTTTTCTCCTCCCGTTCTGTAATAAAATACATTTTTAATTAATATTGCGTGCGCGTCCACTCCAGTGCGCGTTGTGTAGCTGCGGACAAACACCAGATCGCACGGCTAACCTAGTCTATGAGAGATTGCGGCATTCAAGGTGGATAAAACTCGGGTTCTTATGCTCAGGGTACTTCTTAATGAGGAGAAAACGGTCATTCGCTTCTTTCATAGTAACTTGCAGTCTTCAATTTTTACAGTTGGCTCTCTTCATAAGTCACATTCTCATGAATAAAAATCTATTGACTTGTTGTGATGCTGACTGTCGAAATAAAGCCTAGCCTGCTAGGATGAGTCCGGGCGGAGTAAGCAGCGGAGCGGTCGGTCATTGCAAAGTATAACAGTGATAAGAAGATTTTGACATGATAAGCCCGATAAGCCTTGCTTCGACCGGCTCAAAATGAGCGACCTAGGCTATACATCAGTTCGCTAATCTTTTTTTGAACTTGAATGATAGTTTTCCTGGGCGCTGTCTTAGTATCTTTGCCTCGAATCGGTAGCCACCCGCGTAATCAATGAACGCTGCATCAAAGAAACATGACACCACATCAATCCTTACTTGCTACAAGATAACAGAGTAGTGTTAAATCCTTCATCGAAACAAACTTTGACAGCAACTATGAATTATTGCGAACACAACCTGCATCTCTATCAATAATTGGAATTCTTTTCGTGTTCGACTCAAAAAGCGGAGAAGAAGATATGACAATTTAGAAGAATAGTGCGTACTATTTTTTTTCCTGAAATTCGACAGAACATGCACTTCGTTCTTTTTTTTGGTGTTCGGTTTAGGCACCCCCCTTTGCCCTCTCTGCAACGTCTAATATGCACCCCCCTAAGGTTACCCGGGACGCGTGCCCAGCCCTGCCCAGGGTGTCCTTCCCCTGCCAAAATCAGAAGTCATTGCGGCACGGGAAAATGGGCGTGGCCAAGTGCGATGATATTGTTAATTGGTAGTCGCATGCACGCACATCTCTGATGGGATCCCCATGGGGTCAGAAATCTGATACCTAACGCTTTATTGCCAAGGATGGATAAGTACTCACACACTCGCGGGAGTCGGTGGCCGGTTGAGAGGAGTTGAACAGGTAGCGTGCTGTTGCTCGGAACGAAAAAAGGGGCGGACAAGGCCCGAAAACTCCCCCATTCATGCCAAAAACTCCGCGTGTCAACCTCCCACCGACCCGACAATGCCTTGTCACAGTTGGACCTTTCACACCGAGAGCTCTGCCTAATCACCTCCCACCGACCGCTCAAAGTGACGTCACACCCACGTGTTTACACCGAAATTTTTACCTTATCACCTCCCACCGACCACCACCTACCACTCCTGCAGTCGCGGGCGTCGGTGGCAGGTCGAGAGGCAGCATTCGCGAATCAACCTGCCACCAACGCCCGCCAGAGCGTCGATATCCCGAACAATACCAACAACGACAAGCACAAACACCTGAAATTCAAGGGCAGCGTATACATTGTGGGCTGCCATTTACGCGCTCTACACGAGAGGGTATGAGAGAAAAACAGTGCAGACACTGCAACACGTCGACCCGAAATCTCCGCCACATATGAGACATTAGCACGAAAACTTCGGCAGCTATGAGCCATGCCGAAACCTCCGCCGATCAGCCAGATCCGATCAATTTGACTGGGAAAGGGGCGTTTTAAGCGGCCACCGACCCCCGCGATCGCCTGAGTATCTGGGGAATGGTGATGTAATGATGACGACGCTTTTAGATCTGGGATCAAGGAGGAGGGTTTCTCGATGCCAGCAGCGACTATACTTTGTTTCGTTTTTCGATTTCCAATTTTCGCAGATTTTGAGCCTCGGATTTTCGATTTCCGAAATTTTGTTTTTGTTCCGATTTTCGATATCCGAATTTCAAAATTTTTATTCCTCTCATCCCTGATGCGTAGTAGAGTGTTGCCCGAATATTCGTTTATTCGAATAATTCGAATATTCAAAGAAGTGGAATATTCGTTTATTCGAATATTCTAAGAAATGAAATATTCGAATATTCACCATGAATAATTTGAATATTCGACTAGATCGCACTCCATTTTGCCCTGATTTTACATTTCAAACATACTAGCATAATGACTCCTAATTTCTCACAATTCTTCAGTGCCTCATAAATTTATAGTTATAGCAAGTATGTACAATATATTAAACTGCTCGTAAGATTTTGTCAAAACGCTAGAAATGCCCATTTCATCTGTAATTATAGAGAAAAGTTTAAATTTCGAGTGACGTATAAGTATAGCAACACTTGAGGAACATGAAAGTGTCTCGCAAAAACGGCCACATTGTATCATTTTCATGCGTATTTTTATGGAACTGGTTCAAGGTGATGCTATTCGTTCACTTTCCCGGTGGACTTCACCTGAATTCTCAGGCTGACAAAAGATTTGAGTTATCAAGAGGGTGCAGTATATGAGATGACAACTTACCAACCTGTTGTCGACGCCCCACTTTGCCTGAGTTGATTGAATGGGATAATACGCAATAGAGTGTTGCCCAAATATTTGTTTATTCGAATAATTCGAATATTCAAAGAAGTGGATTATTCGGGTTATTCGAATAACCGAATATTCAAAGAAGTAGAATATTCGTTTATTCGATTAATCGAATATTCAAAGAAGTGGATTATTCGAATTATTCGTTTGATCGAATATTCAAAAAAATTATTCGTTCCAACACTCTAATGCGTAGGTACCAAAATGTAAAAGCCAGATAGGAACACAGAAAAGATCAATCAATGGGGTCGTTAGGTGAGTAATTAAGGGAACGAAATATCTGTCCTTTCCATGAAAACCCCGTCTTGAAGCGGGCGAGTCTCATACTGATGAATATATTGCGAAGTCAGTTTTCTATGCGAGTATTGATCTCGCATAAAAATATAGGGAATTCTGTGGGATTCGTTGATTCAGCCAGCTGGTCGGATCCCATCGCTAGTCTCCGTGACCTTGTCACATTTGAAACTCCTCCGAACATCATGCATTGCTGATTCGTCGTTCACAACTGTCTTTACTAGTAGGAACACCACATTCGTTCTCAGCCTTCTCTGTATTACAGACCTTGAAGTGCTAACATTGGTTGTCTTCCACTTGTTCTGTCTCCTTTCTTGCCAGCTAATTGTAACCTCAGGACCTGCTCCTAAATGACCACCAACACGTGTTTTTGTGTTACCCACGTGCCCAGGCACTCATACAAAGACGGCGGCAGGTATCGCGTAGATGGGCGGGGCCGTGACGATCAATGTTGAAACTGGTCGGTCCCGTTTTCCCAAATCGGCGGCCTTCGAATGTCTGAAATGTAACCGCATCCGCATGGTTTGCGATTCGACAGACGATGACCTTTAATTTCATGAGACATTCTCTTCGATCCTGAGATTTACAGGAGTTTACTATCTACATTTTTCGCATTGTGAATGACTCATCACCTGCCTCGTTCAGTATTCAGTGTGTGGAATTAGTGTTTTAATGTTACAATAAATTTAATCCGAATTTTCGGTATTTCAAATAGCCCTTTAGTCTGAATTTTTTCGTATTTTTCGCTTACTAAGGCTCTCGCACTCTATTTATATAGAAATTCGGTCGTTTTTATTTGGGTTTGATGCTAGAAGGACGTTTTTAGGCTTCGTTTCCAATGGTTTTTCTTTTTTTTTTTTTCGAAATATATCGCCAAGCGGAAATTTTCGAGTATTTGCGATTAGGCTTCTTTCATAGTCCTCACCCCAAGCGCGTGAAGCGCGGGATGAGCGGTTAAATGTGAAGCTTTTCCCCGCCCGGGACGCCCGGTAAACAACTATGAAATCTCCGGCGGCACCACCAGGGAGGTGCGGGTTATATCACAGTTGGGCTTCAAATGTGTCATGCACGGACATTCCTGGGCTGCATTTGCGTATACGGTAGCGTTGGATAGTTCTAGAATTCTGTTGGAGTTGACTTAAACGGAGAAGCGGATATAGATTCAAATGGTGAAACCGCCACGGCGGTTCGGGCGGTGTCGCTATGGCGAGGCTGGATGGGCGGCACGCGCGTCCCGCGCGGTGAGAATTTCCATGAGGTGAGAAAGCTAGTGTTCCTTCGTTACTATCTGTCCATCAACTCTCTGTGGAATCATCTTTTTGCCTATTTCACTAACTATTTGCCATCCAGGATTAATTTCGTCATGGGATTTAATTGGTCATCCAGGATTTACCTCGTCATGGCGTTTAATAATATTTTGTGGTCGACACCTTCATTGTTATGCAAATATTTTCAGTTGAAGGTGATTCTACTGGTGGTAGTGTTTCCTGGTATATTATTCGAAATGGCTAGTTTTTTGTTCCAGAGCGCATGTTTATGCGCTCTGATCAAGCAAAAGGGCAGGAAGAAATAAGAGACGCTGAGAAAGGGATATGACGCGGCGGCAGTCGATAGGCCACGCCTTTTTTCCTTCGCTCTGAGGAGCGATGCCGCGAATTTCGCAGCGACGCCACTCTGAAAGGCCCTATAGTTCACCACGATTCCCGCGCGTCACGTGCGTGCCGCGCTTGTGGGGAGGACTAGCCTTAGGTTGGTTCTTAAGTCCGCGTCCAGATGTAGGTCAGCAAATTTTTCCCTGTTCGTTTATGGCATTTTGATCGTTTTTAGTATAGCATTCGAAAGAAATGAGCGCTGTTTCATTTCACAGAACGTTTGAGCTTTTTGAAGGCAAGATCGCAGTAATACCAAAGCGGGCTCATTCAATTCCTCAGACGGGGCGAATCCTGAATTTTTCGGAAAAGTCCCGAAAGTGGCAGTTTCGATCTTATCTTCAGGATTCAACGTCACCTCATAGTTAAGTAGTGTAGAAAGTGTCCTCTTTAATGTTTTCTTGGAAATTGTTGATAGTTTTTTTCAAAAGTTCAGTTTTTATTTTGGCGCTATCTTCTCAGACATTCGCCGGGTATGACCCCAGCTCGAGCGGGGTCCGTCCCCAGATTTCTGTCAGGTCGGACCCTTTAGTATTGTTCCTCCACGTAGTCCCAAGTGTGAATACATGGGGGGGGGGAACAAACTTTACTTTCCCCCACGTCGTCTCAGTTGGAAGAAGTGAGGGGCAAGAACGGAAAGGGGTTTGATCCGAGATAAATCTCTGTAGTCGGACCCGTTGAGTTTCTAAGCTAGCGGGGGGGGGGTGGCGATGCACACTTGGCTGCGCCTATTTTAATGTGCCGGACTAAATTTGAGCACCGACCCGGGGTTCCCTCCCCTGCCAAAATCAGGAGAACGACGGATTTTCGGTACCCAACACTTCCTCGTCAAATTTGATGCAGGTCGAGTTTTCAAGGTTTTGATCAACGCTATTGGATGGAGAAACGATTGTGGTTTCGATTTGAGGTCGCCTATGGACAAGGGAAAACTCAGCTATACCCAGATTTGAGCAGGCCGTTGCATCAATTCTTGGCAAAGCTGCGACCCCCTCCCCGTTGACCAGAATTTTTATAAAATTTCCAAAAATTTTTACGATCCCCTCCCGAGATAAAAAAAATTGCTCAAGCTTTTTGAGAAAGAAAAAATTGGAAAACTTTCAAATTTGTGGTAAAATCTGTGAAATCTAACGAGCCCCTGCCCCATTTTCTTCTTTTCCAAAAATTTTCCAATCATTTTACGACCCCCGTTGCGCCGAGTTGCAACCCTGCTCAACCCTGGCTATACCCAAAAATTATGGCAGGACCACCCGTACCTTCGCTTAAAAAATTGCCCACTGATGCCGGAATTAGATTTCCGAACGAAATTACAAGATTATGTTTTTAATGCCGCTCAAGACATGCTTTCCGGTCTTGTCTTGTAACTTTGTTCAATTTCTATTTCCTTTGCCTTATGATCTTGTTGTCGCAGTTGAGGATTGAAGCTGATCATACTTGTTTCGATTAAAAGTGGATGGATTAGTGCTATCTTCACTGTGCATTCCAGGTGGTTGTTGTATGTCAGCGCTCGACAGACAGACGAGTGCCGCATTCACAGAGCCAGAGGATGGTTTCGCTGACGACGATCTCCTATCTCCAGAGGATATCAGTGGTATGTTCTCTAAGATATCGGTTTTGTCTCCTTTTTTCTGATTCACATTTGTTCTGCATCAAAGGGTGCAGTCGACACCCCCGCACCCATTTTGAACCTATGCAAAGTTGCCCGCAATTTGGGGATTTCTTCATTTTCTAGGAGGGTAAGAGCTCCGTCAATTTTCTTTACCAACGTGAGATGTTTATCTATCCAGGGGTTACAACCCCCTGCCGAAAATTGGGAAACGTTTCACACCGATGGTGACGAGTTGCCCCGCAACCTTCTGTGATGGGGGGAGGGGGCAATTCACACAGTTTAAGAGCTTCATGAAGATGTATAGCAGTAGGTTACGGTGTACATTGAAAGGGTCAAACATGAAAAGATTTTTCATCTAATGGTGCATGCCCAGTTAATTCGAATTAACACAATCGTCCACGTCACCAGTCCTATCGTTCTCCGTCGGCAGACGAATGTGATTTACAGTCAAATTACGTAGTTGGTGATGTAGTATGGTTTTTGTATCATGTCTCTAGGAAGCTTTGTTGCAGCTAATATCTCGCTATCCTGGGAGCCGAGCGGTCGTTTCTCCATTTATACCACAGCGTTTCGTCTAAAACAACCCCTCGTTTTCTATGACAAAAGTATCACAGCAGTCTGTTCCCAAAATTATGACAGAGGCGATACATCATCATGGATTAACGAAAAAAATTTAAAAGAAAAATTTGAGCAGATTTGTTTCAGTCGAACTCAGCGGCGTTCCACCATCGCGGTCGTTTCTGGAGAGGCTAGATTATGAGTCTGAATTGGGGACTGTTGATCCTTTCGAAGAGGATTTTTCTACAATTGCTACTCATGAAATCGTTGAAGTTATCGCAGATGGCGATCGCGTCGGAAGGTGGGATCATCAGTTTCTTCTTTCGAGCTGGGAAGAGGTTTTCGGCGTCAGAACTTTAAAAGAGTCTGATCGAGGAGGACGAGGATGGCAAAACAGTCCGCACGATTCGCACTGATACATTGCCTTCCTTGTTGTGCGTTGACGCAGATTCGGTGCGCATGCTATAACATATGTGCACTGAGTGTGGGTCAACGCACCTTAGGGAACTCGAAATCAGTACGATTTGCGCCGACTATAAGTGACTACTAGAGAGTTCTCTTGGCATCACAATTGAATGTGATAGAGTTGTTGATAACTTCCGACGATTGGAGGATTGTTGCTCTTCCTAAAATTTCGTTTGCGTCCTGTAGTTTCAGAATTCGGCGGGTCTTTGTGTAGGATTTTAGCAGAGTTGCGATAGTATTTTTCAGAAACCCTATATTCTGTCCCTAACGAGATGGCAAGCGAAGAGTCCAAAGAAGCAGCGCTCCGTCTGCGTCTCTGACGTTTTTGGATTACAGTAAGACGTCGCGTACCCATATCTCGTGCGCGACACAGCATCTGTCTTACCATAGTCCAAAAACAGAATCCATTTCCTGAAACGCGGACCTGTAGAGTTTGTCAACGTATATGCGGCCGAATAAACGAATATTAGAATAATTCGATCATCCGGCAAAGCCATATTTTCGAATAATCCGTTTACTCGACTATTCGAAAAAATCAATTTTTCCAATAATTCGTTTATTCGATCACTCGAAAGGCTCAATATTCGAATATTCGGCCGAATAAACGAATAATTTCAGAGAAATGGGAAGTAGAGTCTCCGGCACAAGTCCATTTTCGCGGTCCAGAGGTGAAATGTCAGGAGAGGGCAACCTCGGGTAGGTGCTCAAATTCAGTGCGGCACGGTAAAATGGCAGCGGCCAAGCGCATCGCGCCATAGCCCCCCCCCCGCTAAGATTGCGCTTTACGGGCATTTCGAACGAGAATAACGCAACAATTATGAAGTATGCGGAAAAAAGAAATGAGAACGTGAAGAACTCGATGAATTCTGTTTTGGATTACGGTAAGACAGTTGATGTGACGCGCACGTGATTTGCGGACGCGAAGCCGTACCGTAATCCGAAAGCGTCAGAGACGCAGAGGGAGCGCTGTTTCTTTGGATTCTTCGCTTGCCGTCTCGTTTGGAACATAGTATACCCCCCACCACCGTCGAGAAAGTAAACAACCACGCCTGACCCTGGTAGTTAATTCGTTGAGACTGACGGTACAGTTTCGTGCCGAACTTCCATACTTGACGTATGTTCTTATACACATGAACTTTATGTACGTCTTAGTATAATTTATTCACGCGATTTGCGTGTGTTGGGGAGGTATCGGTCTCACAAGAGAATAGTAGCTTTATTTTAGACCTATAATCGTCATTTATGCGTATCGACTGCCTGCCAGCAAGTCCACAGATCACGCACAGCTGCTGCGGTATTTGCAGTCAATATTAGACAAGGTAATCAAAGTCAACATTTGTTTATCCTTGTCAAATACTCTGGCAAAAACTCGTTTGCGACCCCGTAAGAGATTCGGGAAATTTTGGGTCGGAGGGTCGCCGATTTGGAGAATCAGTAGGCGGAGCTCGGAATCGGAGGTGGCGTTGGTCAATGCGTGATGCGTCGCGTGCGCAGTGCCGCCAGACGACGGCACCAACGTAACGTTGAAGCCAAAAGCAAACCAGCGGTACGTACAGGCCGTCTCGGGGTGGGGCTAGACGGATTCATTCCATTGTCAAGTGTGCACTCCTCGGGCTCTGCCTTCGAGTTGAGGGAATGCGAGTGCCTGCACTTGGGTGCTCCTGCACCAATATGGGTGCTCTATCCTGGGAGCAGGCAAGAGGCGGAGCATTCGTAGAATTGATTGATTTTTGAGAGCACAGAAAGTGCAGACTTGGCTAGGGTCCAGGTGAGTGTATAGCGGTTGGCATAGGAGTAGGATGTGCGCACGTGGCGTGTATGGTGTTATCGATTTTGTTTCGTGGTTTAGCATCCCGTTCGGTGACCCGTTTCGCAAAGCGGGGAGCATTGCGTTCGCCGTCGGAGGGTTGCCCTGTCCCTTCTGTGACGTCATCAGTCGCTTAGCATCCCGTTCACTCAACCGTTCTTGACGGCGTTCGTATGTGTTGTTTTCGATCAACGGGATGCTCAACGCCTTCGCTAACGAAGGCTGTCAGAGTATGTTTGTGTTCACACGATTATTTTAAGGTTGTTGATTTGGACTACACAATAGTTTACTTTCATTATGGCTTGAGAAGTCACAACAAACCACCCATAAAATGGTTGTTTCAAGCATACAAGGTGCTTGATCGAAGGTGCGTTGTTTTTCTCCATATTTTTTTGAATGCGGAGGTTACCCAGATAACTGTTCAGGAAGATTTTTTTGTGGCTCCATGTGCCAATACAAGTACCGTTTTTTCAGGTTCAAAAAGAATTTGAAAGCTTTATATGTTGTGCATCCTACTCGATTTATACGAATTATATGGGGGTTGTTTCGCCCGTTTATCTCGTCCAAGTTTGAGGACAAACTTCACTATGTCAATTGTATCAAGGAACTAGAAGAAGCGCTGTCAGTAGCCAGGTATGTGAATGAAAATGTTGGCGAATTCTTTGTTTTGATTAGTACACGTACAGGGTAACAGTCGAGCACTCGTACAAGGTGTCCAACCGTTTCTTCTAACGTTAGAATGATTTTCTCTGAAAGCGTGTTGATTTTCACAGTAGAAAATTAAGTTTGGAATATGTGCACCGATTTTTTTTACTCAACGCCCCACTTGACCCTGCGACTTATGACTACCTCAGGCGAACCTGCTGAGATTTTTTTCATCGAAAACCACAACTTTTGTAAGCTGATATCAACGCCAGCTTGTACGCTTGTGAAAATGGTGGGAATGGTTAAGTTTATAGACTCGTACGGCCTGTTCCAGGGCGTTAACGACGTTGAAAGCGCAGAAAATTGGCCAAAATGGCCGCATTCGAACAATCAGTTACAGAGTGTTTCTATTATCGTGGCGGAGTCCCACGTTGTGGAGGCTCAGGATTGCTCAACTATACCTTTGTAGTTCGTTCTAGGCAATTCTCACGGTGCCGGTGTTTTGTTGCAGGCTGTGCGATTCCCTTAAGGTTTACGCAGATAGAAGTCGCAGCGTTGCTCGCAGCGACGAACAATGCTGGCTGATATCGATTACATTCTGCGACGAGGGCGACCGACGCGGCGTGAAGGGCGACGAGTGGCACCACAGAGTGTTTAGACGCTGCGACGACCCCGCGGCACGCCGCCGAGTGAGATGATTGGAGCGTGGTCAAAACCTGACGCGGTGGCGCACTTCGATGCCTCGCAGAGTGGCAGAGTTGCCTCCGTCGTTCTTCATTTTCATCCATTACGTACAACCTGATTCATTCCACCCCAAAATGAATTTTTTTCGATTTCGAAAATTCGTAACCACGTTTCTCGCCTGCCTTCATGTTCTTTCACGTGTTTTTGAAAAAATTTCGTCATTTTACGAAATAAAATTGGAGGATACGCTCTCAGAAGCGGAAAACATAAAATCTTCTGGCTACGTTAGTTAGGCGTAAGACTAGATATCATCTCACAAAAAAAAGAAAGCTGTAATGAAATCAATCACATCCTGGAGTGAATTGGAATAGATCACATAAAAAGTCACGAACGAATGAAAAAGTGTTCAAGTGTTAATGAAAAGGTGCGAACAATGGCTCAAATGAGAGTGCAAATAGAAAAAAAATTATGGATGACTAAACAATGAAAAAACATTGAAAGGATCGGTGGCGGCACCCCTCGCTGACGATAGAAATGATCCGGACCACTCCTCGCCGCCGCCCGCTGGCGGCGTCGCTGCGGGAGCCGCTGCTTTCGCGGCGATGAAATCACTGCGAGGTACCCGCGTCGCCGCTCTCGCGCGGCACGTCGCCGCCTTCGCCCGCTGCGCGGCGCCCCCCACTCTCCATCATTGCTTCGCCGCGGCGCAACTCTGCAGACCCCTTAATTTTCGGAAACATTTTTGTCGCCGCGTCAAGGCTGAGGCAATGAACAAACGAACGGGTTAGCAATAAACGGCCATTCCGCATAAACGACAGAAAATTATCTCTTAATTCTTGATTGCGAAGTGAAATTTTAATAATTCTAGGACGACTGTTAGCAGAACTCTTACCAAAACCAGAGTGGCGGTGGATGTCTATTTTAACCTTTTTTTACTCATTCATCTAGCAACGCTGTGTCGCAGGACTCATCAATGACCTCTTTCAAGGCTTCCCTGTCAAAGGCGGCTGTTGCCACCTCGTCGCTCTGCTCCTCCACTCCGACCCATGCAACCCTACAAGACTTCTCGGCCACAGTTCTGGAATTGGTTTGAAATTTCACTAATGTGCTATAAATAGCTGATGTTGAGCCATCGTTACCTTGAGTACCGTTAAGCCTAGCTTCTAAATGTTCGACTTTATGCAAAATCACAGTTTGGTTTTCCTGCAATTCCAGCATAAAGTCGAACATTTTATCAAACCTTGAGAGGTGGTCATCCCAACGTTGCAAAATCGGTTCCAGCCAAGTGGGCGGTTGTACGTCAACGCTAGTGCTGGTCCTTTTGGGCGCCATAGTCAAGCGAAGAGAATAGCAGCCAGACACGGGGACTGATCAGACGCGAATGACGTTCTCAGGATTCTGGGCGGCACTTCATGGATTAGCAGCTAAGAAGCTATACTCACAAAGCATAAGGCGATTCCTCTGCCCGCCATGGAATACGCCGCACCGGTTTGGCAGCATCTAGTTTCAGATTGCTCTTGGACTAAGATGCAACGCGTGCAGAATGCCGCTCTTCGCATTGCCACCGGATGTGCTAGGAGTTCCCCAGTCGAGCACCTGCACGCAGAAACCCATCTATTACCAGTGAAGGAGCAGTGCCAGCTGCAAACCCAACATTTCCGTATCAACATTAAAAATAACTAAACCATCCGTCATGGAGAGTGCTCAACAACGTTGGAGAGAGAGAGAGAGAGAGAGAGAGAGAGAGAGAGAGAGAGAGAGAGAGGGCCAAAAGAAAGCCATTAGCCGATGCTGCAAGCAAAGTCATCTTGCAAAGATGGTACACCTCACAGCAAGAACGACTCCGTCTTTTGTGCGATGAGCACACCAAGTTCGTATAAGGCGGCAGTAGATCGTGTACTAGGAGAAGTAACGCCCCCACTCGGTACATCCGAGACTCAATTCGGAAGAAGGGCTAGATGCACACTCGCACCGCTGCGCTGCGGTCACTCTACAATGCTCATGTCCTACGTCAGCAAGATTGACAGCGACAAATCTGATGTTTGTCCGGACTGCGGTTCCATCGGCCATAACACCGCACATATATTTAACTGTCCGGAGTGACCTAGCACGCTGACCACAATTGATCTATGAACGAATCCACTACTGGTTGCCCAGTTTCTCCACCTATGACAAAACCCTCGATGTTGCTGCAGAGGAGAAGAAGAAGCTCAACTGCTTTTGTCATGAGTTGTTGGAACGCTTTATCAGGCCGATTTTCAGATTTTGCAGCATTGATTGTCCCAAAATTTTACTTACGACGGGTTCCTCATAGTTTTGGGGCCTGGAATTGACCATATGTAGCGTTGCTTCACGAGCTAAAGCGTTCTGGGTGCTCTATGGTGTGGGAAAACCTTTCATGCTCTGAAATTTGATGCATTTTGTGAAATTTGTTTTCCGATGAAATGGATCACTAAAGATGAAAAAGTTCGATTGAATAGGAACATCACATATTGGGAATCTATACGGGTGCTTAACTGTCGCCCAGCTCATGCCGATCTGACAAATCTTATTCCGATCAAGGTCACGAAAAGAAGAAATGTCTGATGAAAGATATTCTACGGTTTAGCCTCCGCTTCTATATATTCTCGCATCTGTAGAACAGCGATATGAGAATGTGTGCTGATTCGGGACGCTAAACTCAGAAATTCCTCAATTGCTCTCAAGTTTTCAAGTTTCGGGACCCTATAGTTCCGCTCTCCGCAGAACAGTTTGCGCTTCCCAGAAGGCGTTGAAAACGCGAAATCATCAGTTCCGACTCGCGAATTTTCTCTCATCCCTCATGGAAACCCTTGAACAAATCGGCATCAGCTCTATCGTGCTATTCAGTAATTGTTGTAAGAGCGATGCAATTATGTCTGTTCAGACGTAGCCAGTGGTTCAGATTGAATTTACCTCATCCAATTCGTGCTCACGATGAGCAGGTGACAGCGGCAAGCTCAGGGTCGGCCTCCGGTGATAACAGATCTCAGACTCCACCTATACCTCCGAGGCCAACTCAGCAGTTTGATGTCAGCCTAGAGTTGTAAGTGCTTGGTTGTAATTTCTTTCAAATCCTGGAGCATTATTCCATAAAGGAACTTTCTCCATGTAAACTAACAAAATTGTGACCGGCCCATGGATTTCCTTTTTTTTCAGTATTTTGTCACACAATCCTGATTATGATGTTCCTCCAATTGTGGACGAACTGATCGAATTTCTCACAAAACACGCCTTGGATGTGGAAGGCATTTTCCGGAAAAGCGCGAACGTGGGCAGTATTCGCCGATTGCAAGAACGCATCAATAGAGGTGAGCTCATAGAACTTCTTCCTTTAGTTTCCTTTTGTCAAGCGTTATACTCAGGGTCCAGCAGGGCGTTGTGGCAGTTCCCGCTGGAGCTAGACCCCCCTTTCTGGGTGACAGAAATTTCGAAGAATGTCCCAAAATGTTACGAACTTTTCATCTCATGTGAAAACGTAGCTCGAAATTTTAACTATCACTCACCCAACTTACAGATTTACCTTTTCTGGGCCAAAAACGTCCACGAACCCCACGCACCCCCCCCCCTCGCTGTTCTCGCTCGCAGCCTCGCAGGACCTTTCTTATATGTTGGAGAGCGCAAATTATTTTCCATCTCGAACGATAGGTGAAATTCAAGAAAAACCCGAGCAATAGGCACTATTCTGTGCTTCTATTGTGGTGGTTGTCTCGTGGCGCCGAACAGCGAGGAGGGCAGGCAAATTAGAGAGAAGGGCTTTCACTGCTATTGGTCGACGTCATTTTGGCGACCAATAGCGCTGCGTAGTCCTTTCCTGCGATCTGCCCGCCCTTCTCACTGATTGGCGCCACGAGACGACCATCCTTCTACTGACTAACTAGGACTTACCTTATCTTAGCCGAGGGCTTCTATAAAACAGCGTTTTGATAGTTGTAGGTATGGAACACAGCATTTATAGTCCGTTCTCTAAATCCCGGAAGAGCCTTAGAGATTCACGGGAAATTTCCAAAAGTAGACGTTTTCATAGCTTTGCGAAGAGAGAGGGCTACATCGAGTGGCAATTTGTAGGGTGTTCAAAAAAAATTGTCTCGGATTGAGCTGAAAACTTTTATCTACAGGTTGTTTTGGGTGCTGATTACGAATCTGAGGACCATTTATTTGTCAATATTTCAAAAATTTCGTCCGATTCGGTCCGAAGCTTCAAAATGGGGGAAACTTTGCTGGCAAAACGCGACTTTTGACGGTTTTGAGAATGCTACGATTAAGTCGTCTCAAAACTTCTACATAGGGGTTATTTGGGCCGCCTAACACAAATCTATGCTCGGTTTATAGATTTTTCTTGGATTACGGTATGAAACGGTGGGTATACGGTAGCTCGGTCAAGGTCTCAGATTTGACTCTTATTTTCCCTGTGGGTGTTAGTTGGGACTGTGAACGCGAATTTGAGATACGTTTTTAGATTTTCGGAACCTTAGGGGAAGTAACGCCAGTTAAGAGGCATTATGCCTACCGTAACCTACAGAAACCCTAAGGTTGGCGACAAATAAACCCCGTAGGTTCAGCGCCCAAATAACCCCCAGTTGAAAGGTTGAGCCGAATCCGAAGACTTTTCTCAGAACAACCCGAACATTTCCATATCTTTTCGTGAAGCAACGAAAATGCCCTTTTTTGGAATCCTCGGAGGCGTTTAGGGAATTTTAAGCACGAGTCATTTATGTACTGTCACAGATCTACAGCAACAAAAACATGGTTTTCCAACTCGTCGCGGGGCGGGTAAAACAGTCCCTAGTAGGTGAGAGGCACGAAAGCTGCTAACTGATAGGAAATCTGAACCTTCTGAGGTGTAAGCGCTTGCGGAAAATTTTGACGGAGCGTGATTGTTGGTTTTAATTACGTGAGAACGTGTCCGCGCCGCGATTGTCGAAGCAGTGGCGCCAAGGAGCAACTCAAGTTGAAAATCTAACTTAGTGTGGAAGATCCACTTCTTGGCACCTTTTTTATCTCTTCTATTTTCCGAAAGGGCTCAAAGCCCCGGGTCGGCCTGGAACACTCGGTGGGTTTAAAGTTGGACTCGGACCAGTTCTCCGGCAGCGAGTGATTTTTTTGCGAATTTTTTGAATATCTCAAATTGGCTATATTCCATAGCTTGGAGAAAAACCCTTGATAGCGTTCCAACCGTTAATGATAGATATGAATTATTCTCAAGCATTTCATGGAAGGCAGTTGACAACTTCGTACCTCTGGTTCCATATGACAGTAATCAAAAACAATTTCCTCCATACTTGCAAAACATGTTGGAACATCGAACGTGTCTTTTCGAACATGCACAGAAATCAAAATCGGAAAACGACTGGACTAAATATTTTGGATTCTCGAAGAAATTTCATGCGAAATTGGTGAAGTATAATAGTAGCATTGAGAAAAGGATAGTTGAAGGTCAAAGGAATGGTTTTCATACGTACATTAATAAGAAACTCAAAAGTCGAACAAACATAGGAACTATTATATATAACGACACGATCGCTGTTAGCGATGAGAAGAAAGCAAACCTTTTCGGGAACAGATTTTGTGAGGTTTTTCAAAAGGATGAAGGGATTTGTCCTGAATTTATGCCTACAGTTAAGAAAGCTGGAAGCACCTTCCCATGGTTCGGTAACTCTATATGGCCTACTCACTAAGTGGCCTTCGTCAGGGGCAACCACCCCTGATTCTATTTCATCAACTTTTGTCAAGAACATTGCTCATGTGTTGGCGCGGCCCCTCTCTTACATTTTCAATCTGTCTATGATGTACTGGGAGATTCCTCTGCGGTGGAAACATTCTCATGTCACACCGATACTAAAGAAGGGTTCTTCATACGATGCAAAAAACTATCGGCCTGTGAGTATAACATCACTATTCTGTCGCATGTTCGAAAAGGTACTAAAAGAACATATCACAAATCAAAATCATTCCTGATTGTCAAAATGGGTTCTTGAAGGGAAATTCTGTAGAGACAAATCTGTTAGAGTCCATTGATGACTGGACCAAATCCATTGAAGAAAAGAGGGCCTGTGACGTGATTTACTTTGACTTTTCAGAGGCTTTTGATAAGGTGGAGCATAGCAAACTTTTGCATAGGATTGAAAAACTAAAGTTCCACCCCAATATTTTCGCCTGGATTTCTAACTATCTAAAACAAAGAACATTTCAAGTGAAAGTTGGTTCGTCATTTTCTTCCATCAGGGTAGTAAAAAGCGGCGTACCTCAAGGAGGGGTATTATCGCCAATACTATTCAACATTTATACCGCCGATTTACCAGATCTTGTCCAGAACTCTGTAGTAAAAGTACAACAGTTTGCAGATGAATAAAACTATACGGTGAGATCAGTGAACCAGAGCAAAGGGAGGCGATACAGAGTGCAATAGACAAAGTTGCGGAATGGTCAGATCGTTGGGGTTTACCCATAGCACCCGAAAAATCGGCGCATATGAGATTAGGGGTGTCGAACCTCTCGAATACCTACACAGTAGGGAATATTGAAATTCCCACAGTGTCTCGGGTGAGAGATCTTGGTTTTTGTTACGATGACAAACTAGATTTTCAAGAACATTGTAAAATCTTGCAAAGGAAGGCTTTTTTACAGACGTATCGAATTTTCAAAGGTTTATCCACGAAAAATAGAAGCGTTCTAATGAAGGCATACAGAACATATGTCAGACCCATAGTTGAAAGTGGAGTTACCGTCTTGAACCCTTATAAAAAGAGGGATAACGATATTTTAGAAAGGGTGCAAAACAACTACACTAGGAAACTCTTGATTCGGACAGAAGGATTTGATTATTCATTGATACCCTGTGCTAAGATGAGAAACACGATTCTCAATCTGAACTCGTTGGAATCTCGTCGAAAGCTAAGAGACGCGTGTATGGTGTTCAAACTGCTGTCGGGCCAGCTTAGTGTTAGGGTGTCCCGATTCTACAGTTTGATACAATCGAAAACCAGGGGAGGACCAAACATATTTACATACGGTTCGCTTTTTCAATGCCTAAGACCAACTTGAGGAGGTATATGTTTACATGTAGGGCAGGCTTAAAGTTTTTAAGCCTAAAGTACACCGCCTCACCAAACATATTTACATACGGTTCGTTCAAGCGTATGGCTGGTGCAAAATTATTGGCTTTCTAGATGTGTTTTAGTTCTAGTTTTACACCATTATTGTAGTTTTTTATCACACGCCTGTCTTTTACAGCGTAATAAATGAAATGAAATGAAATATGCAGCTTCGGTCTTTTCTGTCTTATCAAGCCAGCTTTGGCCACGGAACATCAAAGTCAAGTATTGTGGGTAAGTCCGCATTCGATAGTATTTATCAAACGCGGATTTACCCACAATACTTGACTTTGATGTTAAGTCCGCATTTAAAAATTTTTGTCCGAAAATTCAATTTTCTGCCATTTCATCGGGTTTGGGAAAACCATCGTAATTGACGAGAAACATACCTTCCCTAGCCCTTGAAGAATCATAGTACTGAAGACATCCACTGGATTTCGTTCGATGGTTCATGTATTTTAAAGGCACAGGACACGCAAAAAAAACATTTTTCAGATTCAAAGCTTATCTTGGAGAGAGCCTCTCTCTGATCACAATGGTATCTCCGAAACCTTCCAAGACCCCCTACGAACGGAGATATGGCTCCTTGAAAATGCCTGCATCTTGAGGGCGAAAATGTGGTGGACGAGTTGTCTCAGGCCACTATTTCTCTTCATTCGCAATCGCTGCACGAGAGCGAAGCAGGATAAGGAGACAGTCAGGCAATGGACTGAAGAACACGACATAATGAGAATTCATCCATACATTTGGCCGCTTTCGAGTTCGTAAATCTGGCAGGGGGCCGGGCCTGTGGTGGTGAGCGAAGGAGGTCGGGCCTGTGGTGGTGAGCGAATGAGGTCGGGCCTGTGGTGGTCGCTTGAATCAACACTTATTTGAAGGAATTGAGATCTCGCACTTGACAAGTGTTATACAGGAGGGGTTTACTACGCAATCAAATAAAAATCACCAAATCCATTTCTGAGGGTGTACTGTGCCTTTAAGGCTTTTTTCGAAGTAGAAGGTGACATTCCCTAGAAAAAAATGCGCTTCCGGAAGGTACTGTGCTTATCTGGGCCAAAGTCCGGTCCGCAATCGCGTCTCGACACGCTTTGCAGCCGCACGCGCTCGAATCAATAGAGTTTCCAGCGCCAAAGACGACTCGATTTGGCTTTTTTGATACAATTTTCTGCAATTTTTCTCAGTTTCCAGTTTCCAAAACCCATCTAGAGTCAGCAGATCGTCGGCTGCGGCGCTGGAAGCGCTTCTGACTCGGAAGCGTGCAGTCGCAAAGCGTGTCGAGATGCCATTGCGGACCGGAATTTGGCCCAGATAAGCACAGTATATCACACTTGGCCAGGGGAGCAAATTGAGTTTCAAAAATTTTCAGTGAGATGGCGGGAAACTCCCGGCGTCCCTGTATTCTACATAACATTGATTCTCCTGGGAAGTATTTTAAGGTGATGTTTTTCAGGAGAGACTGTTGACTTCGAGAACGATCCTGAGTATGCTGACAACATCTACGTTGCGTGCATACATGCATCGGTTCTGCTGAAAACGTTTTTGCGTTCATTGGGGGAGCCGGTGACTACCAATGCCCTCTATCCCCGCCTTGCTGCTCTAGCAGGTTGGTTTCAACCCCCCCCCCTAACCTCAGCAAGCTGTCATATTCATCGTTGGGTCCAAACTGAATTTCTGAATTTTTGGAACAGATGCATTATATAGATTTTTTCAGATATTCCGAAAAAAGAGAAAACACCGGCGGTGAAAGAGTTTGTCGCCCTACTTCCACGGCCAAACTATATTTTACTTAGGAAAGTGGTGCAGTTCTTAACGCTGGTATGTTGAGGTTGTTTATACGTCCATTCATGGCAGGTTTACCGTCCCTCCCAGAATAACGAAGTCGGGCCGTACAGAGATAAGGCTTGCGCTCCGTAGCCGTTCAACGCGGCTTAGGAGTTTATCAGAGTCTGATCGCGCCGCCGCGCAATAGCTGATGACGCGGCGCGACTGACGCGTCGCATTGAAAATCGTGCCACATCACTCTCTGAATGATGCGAAACCCACCCACGCGATGGCGCATCACGTATTTTGCGCAAAAGTGTACACACATTTCATACTTTTAAAACTCAGAAAACAAGTAAACATGTGTGCTCATGGCAAGAATAGACTTGCTCTTAGATTAAAAAAAAAACTCATTGTGAACGTTTCAAGCAAATACACTGGCTTAGTACGTATCAGAATAAAATACCAGCAATCGTTTAAAGGCAGTGTTCACGATAAAAGCGTTTTATGATTTTCGATGTTTTTGGGTAAATAAGCGTACTAAGAGAAGGTTAATAGGGAAAAGCCCCCTTAGAACACTTAAGCGGAGCAAAAATGTTCAAAGAAATCTCTGAAAAAAATTATGCCTGTTTGTGTGTTTCGGGAGACTGCGGATAGCGCATCGAACTTGACGTCGGGGAAGTGGTTTCGCGCTTTAAAATTTTTAGGTAAGTGGCTATGCTTTCTGTTTCCAGTTCCAAAATTTCTTCTAATAGAAGAGGGGTCAATGTACATGCTTGGATATTAGAACCTTTCACGATGAAAATTATTCGGAAAATCGGTGTCTGTTCCTACGGCAACATGAATTCAGGGCAACTGTTTTAGACGTCCTAGCCAAAAAACGGGCAGCTTTTTCATCCTGAACTATGCCTTTAAAATTAAAGAACAAAAATATTGATAGGTATGAACGAAAAAAAAAACGGATCCCATCCAGTTCCCACGAACAATCGCGATTGTGGCTCCGCGTCCCACTGCCAGGTAAAGTGTTCGATCGCAACAGGATCGTCAGTTGTGACGGAACCTCCAATGTTCAGCGACTGAAGGCGTATCCGCGTCGCGGCCTGATCGATACGAGTCCTCGCAACGTGATTGCGCCGCGATCGGAGGATTAAAAAGTTCTTAGATTGCCTCTGATAATGTAATTCAAATGATCTGCGTTGCTCTGCCGCACCGCGCCCGCCCCAACTCTGCGCCACCCGGCTTCGTTACTGCGGGAGTGAAGCTGCTCCAAGAAGGAGTTAATTAACCTGCCCATAGTGTCTGTAGTCTGAATGTATTCCTCCTTGAATCGTGAACATAAAGCAAAAGGTTTACAGGTGGCGGCTAATCATAAGGTGAACTTGATGACAGCAAATAATCTTAGTGTTGTATTTGGACCAAATCTTACATGGCCTACGGATCAACAGGTTAGTTTGCAACTATTTGAAGCCGTTTTCGGCGAGGTATACGACCGTATGATATCATAAGGTGGCTGAGTAAAGTATGAAACTCAGCGGCTTTTTAGGATCCGGAAGTGCATCGCTTGCTTAGTGTCCGAGGGTGTTACCTTTACGCAACCCGCGCCCTCTGCATCACTCAGCTAGTTCCTTTCAGGTCATTGTTATACCTCCAGTCGAATCGCGCCGTGACCTACACTCTCACCATGCAAAAAAAAACTCGTAGGAACACTGCACGCGCCGGTCGCGTCTCAGGGTCGCAGATGGGTGTTATACATTGAAATGTTAAAACCGTGCCTCAATCGGTGGCGCGCTGCGACCGATACCCGCGACAGCGACGGAGTGATTAGTTTAGTGCGGGTTTCGTACGTTTTTCTTCCTTTTTTTGTAGTTCCTTCTTTCTTTTCTCACCTGGAATCTTCGCCTTTTCCTAAATGTATAAATCTTAGAGCCCGCCTCTTGATAGAGCTGAAATTAAATTGATGGGCTGTTGATTGCGGGTTATTGATTTGTCTGCAATTGCGCGGGCTATAGCGCGTGTCAGACGTAAGTTGGCGTGATTTATGGCATAGCACAACTGGCCCTCAGCGACTGCGGCGTCGCTGTGGTCTGCGACCGCGCCAGGGCTGTTGCAGAGTATAACAATGGCCTCAGCCACTGCAGAGCTTTTCAGAGGCGCATTTATTCCCGCTTATCGCGTACGTCTCCGCACATGTACTGCGTCTCCTTCTCCCCCAAATTTTCTCGCTGTTTCTCCACCCACTCAGCAAAGGCGCGCGAAAGAGCAGAGTAAATTTGGGTTCGACTAGAGGATCATGCCCTGTGCTTTGGCACTCAGAACTTCATCAGGGACCGAATAATCGATTATGTGTACGTAGGCCTGGAGATTCTGAAAACGGTCACATCGTAGACCCGCTAAAGTCATGAGTGAGCGTCTGTATAGGCCTTCTTCGGTATCGCAGACTGTTGTCAGCATACATCCAAAGATGGGATTGGGAGGGACACTGAACAGGGACACACAAGGAAATGATCATTACACGCCGTGGCCATTAAAAATGAGATAAGCCTCTCTATGATAAATTTTTGACGTAGAATTCGAATTTTTTCATTGCAGGTGCGAAGCGTTTCTCTGAATGGAGTTATATGCTTTTGTAGAGCGTCACTCGTAGACGCATCATAACGTGTAATCCATCAGTCTTCGTCGCCTCCTGAGATACACCTGCGTGATGTCTACACCAGGATTTATCCCATATTCATCGTGTGTAGAATCATCATCTCTGGTGCAGGAATCACATCGGTGTATCTCAGGAGGCGACGAAGACTCGTGGATTACACGTTATGATGCGCCTACGAGTAAAGCACTAAAAACGCATGTATGTAACTCCTTTCAGAGAAACATTTTGCATCTGCAATGTAAAAAAAATCGAATTCTACATCGAAAACTGATCATAGGCTTGTTTCATTTGGAATGGCCACGGCATGTAATGATCCTTCCCTTGTTAGATAGGAATCTGGTCTGCTTGGTTCGCTGCAATCTGTTCCGCGTGAGTTCAAAAGTGTCTCATCCGTGGAGGTCGATAATCGAGGTAGCAGCATGCGCTAATGTGCGAATATTACGGGATTGTAGATCAGATGGTAAATGGGGGTAATTGGGATGTGCGGCATTCATGACAACACTAATGTGGAACTGTTGTTTTTTTGGTGATGATCCATATTCTTGGATGAGGTGGGATACATGCATAGATCTTGGGTAGCCCAAGATGGCGTGAAGTGCAGTATGCTGATCTCGTTGTAGTTTGCTCCTTCAGGATACCGGCAAGTGTCTGTACCATATTGGGGCTCCATACTACAGAGTTGACTGTATCGTAGTTTTGTACATCGTGCGCAGAACTCCTGGGTGCTTCTCCATTTGGTGCCAGCCGGAGCACGGAGGATGCTACTGCATGCATTGGCTGCTGTAGCTTGGATGCGTGTATTTTCATGAAAACGCAATGCTTGCTCGATGAGTCGCGTCTTTATACTTGCTCCGCAGTACCACCGCGTGTAGGTTGGGCATCTCGGATCCCTCAGCTAATTAATGTCTGTGTATTATTTTAGGTGCCAATTGCTCAGCTGAACAATTTGAACAACTTCTGCTACAGGCTCATCGTCGATTTTGATCAGATTTTCAAGTAGATCAAGGTTTCAATGCCTTCTCTCACGGAGTTACCATGCCGTTGGTAAAGAAAATGTAATAATGAGTTCTGAAGATCTCTTTTAACGTTTTCCACCTGATGGTCGGTGCGTTGTATATGCGGGTAGTCTAGAATATCCGGTGGGAAGCTACCACTGCTCGTGAGGGGACTCCCGTGTTTCTTACAAAAATGATCCCAGATATTTGGTGCAAAAGCCCACCCTAATCTTAATGTTAAGGTTCCCGTAGGGTTCCAGAATGCATATTGTCAGCTAAGCCCACGCTTTTTTTATTGTCCCAGTGATTTTCATCCATTGCTTGTATGTGATCGCATTTCTCTTTCTTTCTTACTCATGTTAGTGATGGATTTCCTGCTTTCACTTTCGTCTGTTGTTCCCTTTGAACTGATTTTCACGCGGTGTATTTCTTTATCCTCTTTCGGTTGTGATAATTAATAATAATATGACTGATGAAAATTGACGCCCAACTTCGAAGCGTGATTCAAGAAGTTGCAGGACATCCAAATAGTCCATGCTTGCCCGACTACCGACTGGTAATATGTATATATGCTATCAGCACCGACTGTTGGCAATTAGTGCTTTTCATTCGACGCATTAGTACAGTCCATGGCAACGGAAAAAAGCGTTGGTGCGGGTGCGTATTTTCACTTAGCATACTGTAGCCAAAGCTGGCTCGGTTCCAAGAATCGAAAACGAACAGCTGCTATTCTTTTTCTGTGTTGTTTTTTCTATTCATTTCATTTTCTCGAGTTATTCCTGCGTGTATGTATAGTGAAGACTTAAGATGTATTGGTATCGTGTATGGAGAAAGCATGGCGTTTTTTTTAAGTGTTCCCTGTGCTTTTGCTCCCCAAAATTGCGGCAAAATTTTCAAGTCTGTCGTCGACTATGGCGCGACGTCCGCAGGGCACCCTGGTCGATGGCGAAATTTTGGTTTTTTTTACTCCATTGTGGAGGGAAAAACCGTAAACATGAGAAACGGTAAGTTTCCCCACACAATATCAACACATCTAAATTAAATGTTGTTGATACACGCAAGAATAACACAAAAAAGTGAAAAACAGAAAAAGCCATAACGGAGACAAAATTATCTGCTGCTCATTATTAGGGGTGCGCGCGAAGCGCGCACCAGATTTGGCTTTAACTCGCCCACGCGCAACTCTGCGATTACGAAATCGGCGTTCGGAGTGAATGTGGAAATGCGGTTTTGTCTTCATTGGAAAGAGCGTAAAAAGTTGGGGTATACACCCAAAGATGGTTAAAAATGGTTCTTGGCGCTCGAGAAAAATGGCGAAAACCACGTGATTTTGGTCGAAAAACTGTTAATCTCCTTTTTTTTCAGACGGCGTTCACGATCTTGTTGCAGTACTTAAAATTGAGCTAGGAAGCTAATTTTTTGGCAGGAGGCTAGAAGTGGATGCAGCTAGCTCCTATTCAATTTTGGAGTTGAAAACTCATTTTTAGTGGAACCTCAATATTGAGGGTCAAGACGGGTAAAAACATGTAAACATGTTATTGCAAACCATCCGACGTTCCCTGAACTTCGAAAATGAACTAGTAAAAATCAACACAGCTAATGATAGGCTTCCGGCCAAGATTGTTCTCTCTTTGAGATGGTTGGTGTAAATAGGATTTGAGGAGTGCGCAGGACGCCGCAGAAAGACGATTATAATTTGCCTCCGGCACAAAATTCTCACTCAGGAATTATCCTGTTGAAGTTGCGCTCTGGCCTATTGAGGCAAGTTAAAACCTGTTTCACGTGTACTAAGTCAAGACGCGTATGAACATAGACATGTTAAGACAAAGGTATTAACAATGTTGCTGGTATAAAAGGCTCCTCATCTCACCGTGTGCCTCAGTCGGCTCTTCGGAGCCGGACCTGGAAGGTGGCCTTAGTCACTTTCCAGAAGATCCACCGGATTCCGGAGGATAATTTTTGTCGCCGAGGGGATATCCCCACGGCTCGGGGGGGGGGAAGGGAGGTGGTACCCAAGTATGGGCCCATCTCCCCACGGTTTGCAGTGTGGTGGACCCCACTGCGAGCAGTGGTGGTGGGGTCACCCCCACCTCCTCTGAGAGTTTTGACCGAGAAATAGCCGCGAAATGCCTGCTTGCCGCGTAATAGCCGCCAAATAGCCGCTAAATAATGCTCGCCGCAAAATAGCCGCCAAATGAATCTCGCCGCGAAATAGCCGAGAAATAATGCTCTCCAGGCAGATATACGGAGCATTCCAGAGGCATAATTCAGATGTCAGCACCTCCGTCGGTTCAATTACTCAAGTTTGAGGTTCGTGGACCTCGTTCAACCTCTGGAAGCCCCGCCCAACCGCTGGCGGCCCCACACGGTGGCTCGTCGAGCCGGCGACGGTTGCGTCTTGGTTAATTTTGATTATTTCTGAATATTTCTCGGTTATATCTTGGCTATTTCTCGGCTACTTCTGGTCCGTTCCATGAGAAGCCGAGAAATAGCCTGGAAATAGCCCAACAGGAGCCGCTGCGGAACCTGGTGGCCTATTTCCCGGCTATTTCGCGGCCAAAACTCTCAGAGTCCCGTTAGGATCACAACAGTGATGATCCTTGTGGAATGGTCTCTTGGCGCTCGAGAAAAATGGCGAAAACCAGTGATTTTGGTCGAAAAACTGTTCATCTTTTTTTTTCAGACGGCATTCACGATCTTGTTGCAACACTTAAAATTTAGCTAGGAAGTAAATTTTTTGGCAGGAGGCGGGAAGTGGATGCAGCTAGCTCCAATACAATTTTGGAGCTGAAAGCTCAATTTTAGCGGAACCTCAACATTGAGGGCCAAGACGGGTAAAAACATGTAAACATGTTATTGTTAACCATCCGACGCTCACTGAACTTTGAAAATGAACTGATGAAAATCAACACAGCCAATGATAGTCTTCCGCCCAGGATTGTTTCCTCTTTGAGACGGTTGGTGTGAATAGGATTTGAGGAGTGCGCAGGACGCCGTACAAAGTGTGCGGGCCCCCAGTGGAAGTGCGCAAGACGCCGCAGAAAGTGTGCGGGCCCCTTGTGGGAATTCTCAGGACGCCGTAAAAAGTGTGCGGGCCCCAGTGGGAGTGCACAGGACGCCAAAGAAAGTGTGCGGGACCTCAGTGGGAAAGAATGGGTCCTTTTTTATGTCAGCGGGTCACAATTTTTAGGAGTTATAGTCGTCCGACCACACCGATCGGTAATGATTTAATTATTTACCGTAGGGAAAAGCTCTCATAAAAGGTTTTTCCTCTTCAGAGTGGGAATCGCTAAGCAAAAATCAGGTCAGAAAGGGGACCTTCGGTAAAAATATATGAAATTTCCAAAAGTTTAGCTTCCTGGCAAAAGTAATGGTTTGGCAATGTTATAACTCCAAGAAATATAGAAGTTGACAAAATGAATAAAAAAAAACGTCTTGAAATATCTTTGAAAATGATTTGGCACAAAATAACCAGAACTAATGAAAAACTGGGAAATGTAGTGAAATAACCAAAACCGGATTCATAGGCCAACTTTTGATAAGTAGTGACTGACGTGGGATTAAATTTTACAAGCTTCTCCGTTAAACTTATCAAAGCGAAATCAAGCGCGCAACGGAAACCGTAAAACGTTTCATTGAAGACGTAATACGGAAATCAGGGTGGGTCAAGCTATGTGAACGTAATGCTCAAATCCGATGCGCGCCTGATTTCGCTTTGATAAGTTTAACGGAGAAGCTTGTAAAATTTAATCCCACGTCAGTCACTACTTATCAAAAGTTGGCCTATGAATGACCGCCAAATCCGGTTTTGGTCATTTCACTACATTTCCCAATTTTTCATTACTTCTGGTTATTTTGTGCCAAATCATTTTCAAAGATATTTCAAGACGTTTTTTTTTATTTTATTTTGTCAACTTCTATATTTCTTGTAGTTATAACATTGCCAAATCATTACTTTTGCCAGGAAGCTAAACTTTTGGAAATCAATTCTTGGAAACGAACCGACCATGGCTACAGTATGCTTAAAAAGTACGCAATCGCATCATCGCTTTTTTCCGTTGCCGTGGACTGTATATAAGGTGTGCTAAAAGTTCTGCGTCGACAAATGGTTAGCGTGAGCCGAATCCGAACCATCTGAAGAAGCAGAGTTTTCCTTACTACGAAGTTCGGCTCGATTACACATAGCGGGGGATCAATGAAGATTTACCCATTCAGAGGTTGCAACCCTTGCGAACAGCTGAAAAACGTTGCACTCCCATGCCGAAACTTTTAGAGATTTCAGTAGTGGATGTAAATTTGACGTGAGTGTGAGATTTTTCTTCAACCCCCCCCCCCCCACATTTTCTATAATTGACACAAGGTCAGGCGGGCGTTGTCCAGCTGGACAACGGTGAGGGGGACGTGAACATTCTCGAAGTTTAGGGTTTTTTTTGGGAGGACGGGCCAAGACTAAAAATCCGGGGTGTTTTCAGTCGCGTTTCTCATTCTGTGAAGAAAACAGGTCTAAGAACGAGGGGTTTGGACGCGGTTGTCTCACATATTGCAATGGCAACAAAAAGAGCAGTAGTACAGTGCCACAACAGTACGTGTGAGGGAAGTATCCATACATAACGATGCAACAGCCGTATTTTAGGCAGTAGTTCATTTTTCAGCACATGAGACATACTTTTAGACGAGTTACATTCATTAATCGAGACTTACCGCTTTAGTTCACTTCAAAAATTTAACAACGTACGGCCCCCATAAAATTTCGGATTTTCCAAAATCTGAAAAAAAGATTCAGAATCTCCATGGAATTCTCTACAAACTGAAACCTAACACCCCTCAAATTACCTCAAAATAACGAATAAAATTGTCTCAAACCCGTTTTCTCGCTGTCCAATACCGTTGTCCAGAACCTCGCCTTCGACCGAATTTGGACAACGTAGGTTTTTCCTTTGAAAAGGCAACCCTGAAGTCCCAAAGGTACTAATTCCGTCCTAAGCCTATCCTCTCCAAACTGCGGTAAGATCGCTCGGAAACCCCGCAACTTAAGACATGCAAGAGCAATATACCAAATTGCACTGCCGCCAGCCGTCGAAAAATACCGCGCTTCAAAGCCAAACCGAGCTAGTGCAGAGTAGAGTGTTGGAATGGATTATTTTTTTATTTGAATATTCGAATAATCCACTTCTTTGAATATTCGATTATTCGAATAACCCGAATAATCCATTTCTTTGAATATTCGAATATCCGAATAAACGAATATTTGGGCAGCATTCTATTGCGTATTATCCCATTCAATCAACTCAGGCAAACTGGGGCGTCGACAACAGGTTGGGAAGTTGTCATCTCATAAACTGCACCCTCTTGATAACTCAAATCTTTTGTCAGCCTGAGAAATCAGGTGAAGTCCACTGGGAATGTGGACGAATAGCATCACCTTGAACCAGTTCCATAAAAATACGCATGAAAATGATACAATGTGGCCGTTTTTGCGAGACACTTTCATGTTCCTCAAGTATTACGCTAAGATGTTTGAAATGTAAAATCGGGGCAAAATGGAGTGCGATCTTGTCGAATATTCAAATTATTCATAGTGAATATTCGAATAAACCGAATATTTCACTTCTTCGAATATTCGAATAAACGAATATTCCACTTCTTTGAATATTCGAATATTATTCGAATAAACGAATATTCGGGCAACACTCTAGTGCAGAGCCCACAAAACCACTGCCGTTGATACCCCTTTCCCCCACCCGCGCTCGTACCCCGCCTGGTT
Source organism: Aplectana chamaeleonis (assembly GCA_029168955.1). NCBI lineage: Eukaryota > Metazoa > Nematoda > Chromadorea > Rhabditida > Cosmocercidae > Aplectana > Aplectana chamaeleonis. The sequence continues at coordinate 310,444 of JAPDOI010000122.1, forward strand.
GAACACTGCTAGTTGGGAATCGAACTTCTTCGAACCTGTGAAAGTTTGCGCGCATACACAAGGGTTCCACCAGCCCGATGATCTCGATGCAAACCTAGTTGGAGGTTTCTTATTTGTCAAAATGTAGCGTTCTGCCGGTATCTGCTATCTGATAGTGCTATCAGTCATTGTTCTTACAGAAATTTCATCAAAATGCGTCGATTTTTGATGCCGATTTTTGATAGTATACATATGTTGTGAGGCGATCTGTGTCACAATTTTGATTACTCCTTTCTCAATACAGATGCTGTTGCTCTATAGAGAAGAGCAAGTCAAAACTACGCTCCCCGAGGCTAAATAGTCAGATAGGGAGTGCAGTAATTATCATCAAAAAACTTAGGTTGAAAAATAGTCTCTTTGATAAATTTGACCGCAAAAACTTCAGAATCCGGAGGGGGGGGGGCGAAAATTGTGGACGTTTTCTGAAAATTGTGATCCTCAAGTGGCGGGACGTAGCTCGTCGAGGTCCTGGACAACGGTCTGCCTGGCCTTGAATTGACATTTTTCCAATTTTTTTTTCAGGAAACTAATGATTCCGCCTGGCTGGAAAACACGAGCGTCACTGGATAACATACAGTCTGTGCCAAAACGAAATTCCTAGGCTTCCTTAGCGTGCGTGTGTGGAGGGAAGGTTAGAGACAGCGGAAGAGCGTTTGGCGGCGTTCAGAGTTTTCGCGGGGCGACGCGTTGGCTCATGTCAGTGCGACGCGAAAATCGCGTCGCGTAGGAGTATAGGTGTGAAAGCGCCGCGTGGGAATATAGGTGTGAGCGCGTCGCGTAGGAATATAGGTGCGAACACTGCGCGATTACGCGCAATTGCGTACGTGCGCAATCTCATGTAAACAAGCAACAGCATTTTTTAACGAAAGTTGGCAACAGTTCTTTCGTGTTTGTTTGAATGCAAGTGGTCCTAAATATTCTCATATTATTTTCTTTATGAGATTTGAATATGTTAATGAAAGAACCCTGGAGAAAATCAGCAACGAGCTTGCCTTCGCGCGACTACCGTTGTGCCGATGTATCGCGCCACTTCACTGTGAACACCTAACGGCGACGCGATGATAGATGCTTAGGCTAATTATAACGTCGCGTCGCGAATGAACTCTGAACGCCGCCTTTGAGAGACGGAAGCAGCAGCGTCATGCCAGCATACAAGAGCGATGAGTGATGGAAATTCAGTTTTCGCCCCGTATGTAAGATCGGGATCATACTTCCGACGTCGTACGTCGCGTCGCAATGCTTTCCACTAATATCGGCCGGAAATCGAAATGTATAATGTGCAGCACAGTAACTGTTGGCGGAATTAATGATCCCGGTCTAAACCCGCCATTGTCAGTGTTAATCCGTTTGTAGTCGCTACGAGGGACAACTGTTCCTTTTTCTATGATTTTAAAGTGTTCCGACTGCGACCGTTTCATTGCAGACGTTCGTGATCGCAGCGTTTCTGCGAAGGAATCCTCGCAGCGATTTCGAGTCCATATCAACTGTCATAACGCGATCCATTGCCTTCAGGACAGACTTCCGCCGCGCTGCCAGCGATAACAAAATCACTGCTGCTACAAGATTGCTGCAGCAGCTAATGCCCAAACGCTGCAACGAAAAACTGTAGCGATGTAGTACAAACAAGGCTCCAATAACTTTCTTCAGAGAACGGACACAGCAACGATTTTCCATTTTAGTCTCGATGGTCTTTCAAAAATGAAACCAATCTATGAACTATCCGCACAATCTACAAGCTATCTGGGCTACAGGAGCTCCGTTTTTGGCCCTGTTTCACAAGGTGCACAGATCGGATTTGAACAACTCGTGTCGTGTGTGAGAAGTGTTTAGTACCACATCGCGTGAAAAATTCCACTCCAGACACGAAATCTACAGCACACGCAATAAATATATTTATAAGCAACATTATTTACTCAATAAAGTGCAAAACCTGATGTGTTGATCAGTGAAGCAACTATCATAACCGTAAAGTTTCACGCAAAATATCTTGGAAGCGAATTGTAGGATCTATTTAAAACTACAACGACTGACAAAACAGTAGTCATTCAGTGTCTGCCCTTCACCACCAATGGACCGACATTATCACCGGTTTCCTTGTTGTGCTTCGAGTGCGCACCGTCACAATACGGAAACTGCAACCGACCTTTGAGATTCGCAAATACAATTGAATATGCTACACAGATGCACTAGAATACGCAAGAAGACGCACCTTCTCGCTTTTCCAACATCGGCAAAATGCTCTTTTCTCTCCAATATCCTCCATATCTACAGTATCAACTACCTGGAATAGAAGACGTTGGTTTCGATATCAATCATTTGTTCAGTAAACTCTGCACTGCAACGATGACCACGGTCAGACAGACCGTTGTCCAGGACCTCGACAAAGCTACGCCCCCGCCTTTGTGATCATCAAAAATTTTTAAAAGTGGCCAAATCTACGCCTCCCCAGGTTCTAATTTTTAGAGTTTTAGCATAGAATTTTTTCGTAAAAAGCTTTGAACTTAACCTTCATTTTCTTATTTAATAATGACTGCACTCCCTACCCTAATGATTAGCCTCAGGGAGGGTACTTTTGCCTTGCTCTTCACTATACAAAAGCGATCTATGTATTGAGAAACAAGTAATTGAAAATCTGACCAGATCGCCTCCCAATCTCATTATGGCATAACGAGGATGGAAGATGAGGGCAAATGAAAGAAGAAATCATAAGGTAGGGCTGCGAGCGCAGTGTGGCGTTTCGTCCCAGGGAGGCGGAGCTTGGGCGGGGCCCGTTAACGAGGCGCTAACGACGAGAAGTCGTCGCGCTGGCTAATTGCTGCACTTTACTCACTGCAATAATCTGCTATTGAGACACCAAATAATATCCTTTGATAAAAACATGGTTTGTGCATAACAGAATTATGGAACGTTTTTTAAAAATATCGTTATTCAACAAAAACAATAACAACATTCAATCTATACATATTTAAATGATCATTTGAGAGCACATTCTCCATTCTCACGATTCTTGGAGGCACTCCACGCTTTGACATCAGCCATCAAGTCATCCAATTAGTCGTTGACTTTGTTTGTTTAACAGTTTTTCAAAGACCGATTGACATGATAGTCCGTTGGTGCTTCTGTCGGTGAGTACGGCTAATGTGGGAGCAGATCCCATCCTTATTGGCGATGGAATCGATTACACGGCGTTCAACATGTGGACGGGCGCTACCGTGATGAAACACGATGTGACTTTTTTTGCGCGGTTTTTTCGCCTCGATTGCAGCGTTAGGCGTTCAAGCCGAGCCAGATAGACGTCGCAGCTGATTTTGAATTGCCGTTTGCCATTTCTGTCAGGGATTCTCCATTATTGCCTTTCATCTGCGTCCGTTAAACCAATAACAAATGCCAAATGAAATGCTTTCTCAATAGATGATTCCGCTTCTGTCTCACCACACACACACACACCACATAGCCTTCTTACAGTGCAGGTCTTTTGGTATTCCTTTGGGGGAACACCTTGCGAAACGCAGATCTTCTTTCTATTAACGTTTTTGAAGAGAAGCCATGACTCATCCCCAATGAAAAGATTCTTCAAAAATGGTGTTTGCTCGTTTTGCTGCAGTAAATCGGTGGAAATTCAAACGCGTTCAGCTTTGTCGGAGAGCTCGTGGGGCACCCAATCAGCCAATATCCATACCTTTCCAAGCTTCTTCAGGCGCAGAACGAAGGTTGATTGATTGACATTAAAGTCTTCAACTGGCATTCGCGTCGTTAGGCTTTCGTCCTCTTCCACGGCTGTCAGAAGTGCTTGATCATCAAAATCCAAAGGCGGACCTCTTCCCTCTTTATCCTCCAAACTAATGTCACCTGATTTAAAGCGAATGAACCACTTTCGTACTGCACTATCAGTAATTGTTCTTTCGCTAAAAAGTTCGTTGAGATCGCGAAATGACTGGGCTACGGTCCATCCTTTCTCGTAGTGGTAGAGCATAATATGGCGAACTAAAGTGTGATTTTCGAGACGCAATTTTTAACCAAATATTGAGGATTATTTTTTCTATGAATATTGAGCACAAAACGCCAATTTTTACTAAAGAAAAACGCGTTAATGAAACGTTCCATAATTATGCTTCAACCGGATATAACATTGTGTTATGTCAGTTTTCAAATACTTATTCTCACCGTTCTCTAGCATTCATTGTGATAATGGTGTTAAATAATGTGTTTTTTGCTTTTCGAGTTAATTAATATTTTTTTGGGGACCGATCGAATATTTATTCAAATAACTTGAGCATTGGAGTTCTCTTTTCGACTCGAATAAATATTCGAAATAGCTCATTCATGAGATTTTTTCAATTAATCGAATTTTTTTCACGATTATTCGATTCTTTCGTGAGCTACTCGTTTTTTGAAATATTCGACGCATTCGGGATTAACAATTGTCATGTTTTTCGAATATTCGATGACTTCAACATTCGAATTATTTAAATCAGATTCAGTCCCAAGCAGGGATGAGCGGAACAAAAATATGGAATTTCGGAAATCGGTTTTCGGATTTCGAAACAGAAAATTTTTTCTCGGGTTCCGGAAATCAGGCGCTAAACGCCTGAAAAAGCGCGGAAATGTGATTTTTGGAACGCGAAACGCGGAAAAATGCAGAAATCATCTAATGTTTTCTTACGTCCAAGACGACCCGATTATTTCGCATTCCGCGGCGTTTTCTGCTGTTTTCGGAATGCGGAACGCGGAATGCCAAAAATGCGCGAAACTGCGGGTTTCGGAACGCGAAACGCGGAACTCCGCTCATCCCTGGTCCCAAGTCCTCACCACATTTACTACACACAAACACATGCTTACACTCCTCCTCCTTTCCTAAATTTCACAATTTTACCAATGCCTTCTTGCTACTTACCTGGATTTTAGCACTTCAACACAAAATGATCCATTTGGCTGTGCTATTGATTTCGGCTATGGTTTTGTGCAGCTTAAAATCATTTCTTCCTTCTTTTGAAGACATTTAAGACACTATTTTTAAATTTATTAATTCATTCGAAAATAAAAAGTCCTATATTTCACACCATTGTAACGTAGTGAATGTTATAGAATGGTGATATTAAGTATTTGTAATTGACATAACACAATGTTATGATTTTCGAGCACAAACCATGTTTTCATCAGTGGATAGTACATATTTGGTGCATCACTAGCCGAGTATTGTGGTGAGTAAAGTGCAGCAATTAGAAAGCGCGACGACTCGCCCTCGTTAGCACCTCGTTAACTTCTCTCGCGCGCGGACAGAGCGCCCGTCACCCAAGCGCGGGTAGGAGAGGGGTACCACCGTCGGTAGTTTTGCGGTACCTGCAGCAGGCGCAGCTCGGTTTGACTTTGGAGTGCGGTATTTTTCCTGCGGCTACGGCTTGCAGCACTGCAATTTAAACCACTGTTCTTGAATACCTTAGGTGCTGTGTTCCCGGGCGACCTTGCCGCAGATTGGAGAGGGTAGTCCTAGGATGAAGATAATACCTTAAAACCATAGGGCTTTGTTTTTGTAGGAAAAACCTGTGTTGTCCCATTTCGGCCGAAGCGTGGTTTTGGACATCGGTACTGGACAACGAGAAAACGGTTTTAGGCGACTCTTTCCGTAACTGAGAGGTTATGGGAGGGGTGTTAGGTATCATTTTGAAGACAATTTTGCGGAGTTCCCTTTAACTTTTTTCTTCCTAGTACAATATGCCTTTTCGTGAGAATTTCTGTCACTTTACTTTGACGGAAGCTTTTCCTTCGGATAAAATTCCCCTGATTTTTTTGAAAAAATTTTCATCCCCGTTGTGCGGCCGGACAACAGTCGCCTAACTCTGACGATGGCCGAAAGGGCAGTTTCAACCCGCTGAAGCAATACTGAAAACAAAAGATCCTGTTCCCTTCTACCCATGACAAAAGTATCCCAAATTCGTAAGAAAGTTGTTTGGTTGTCAGGCTTATCTTCCACCTGACTTTCCCCATCAGAAATGAAAATTGAGACAAAAAAGGTCATTTGTCATAAAAAATGGGGTACAATCACCATCTCTTTCGTATTGGAATCTGCCAATTTTTTTTATTTATTGAACTTACTATTGAAATTTACTTTAATTTAAATTTTTTCTTCGTGTGGAGGCTCGCGCCGTTGGAAGCGCAAAAACGAGTCAAACTGCTTAATTTGAGCAATGCAAATCGGAAAATTTCGACAACCCCGCCCATGAGCTTCGACAACTCTACCCCAAACACAAACTCGCCCAGATTGATCGTTCGAATACGCTCAGTTTGGCTGGTTTTTGATGCTTCCAACGAGGTGAGCGATCTAGTAGAGGGTGTAAGAGTCTATCGACTTTGCTATCTCAACAGTTTCCTCGGTAATATTCGCCGTTTCGACCGCGCGCGGTGTAAATCGTCCAATTTCACCCGATAACAAAAACAACCGGTTTTGCTCTATTTGCATACAGTTTTCGTTGGGTTTTTCGTTAGTTCACCATACTACCAGCTCAAAACCTTCGATTTATGTCATAGAATCGATACAATTTTTGAGCGTGTCTGATGCCTTTGAAAAAATTATGCAGATGACGGCTGACTTTAAATAGTGTCCTCAATAAAAAAAAAAGACTTCCCATGCAAGGGAAGAGAAAAGAAATTGAAAAAATTAGAGTTAGCAAAATACATATCAACGGTACCTTCTCGTTTGCAAGCTGAACTTTGCAATTTACTCGAGCTTTACGCATTGCCAATTTGTAGCCGATCTGAAATGTGCTCTTGAACCGTTCAGCAGTAGAATAATAGTTATCATGTAGTATGTAGGCTAAGCAAAGAGGAGCACGGGGTCCTTTTATAAAAGTGCGTGCAACAAGAACTCAAAACCCTTCAATACCCACGTCGTTATCGTAGCAGCAGGTCGTCTTGTTACAGAAGCAAGCGCCGCAGATGCCGGAATTATCCAAGATAAAACCATGGTTTTAGGGGGTCCGGAGGAGGGGGGGGGGGGCGAAATTGTGGCAACGTCGAACGCTGCTGACAAAGGAAGGTTCATTACCCGCATCACACCGTGCAATCCATGAGTCTTCGTCGCCTCCTGAGATACACCCACGTGATTTATACACCAGAGATGACGATTCTTAACCAGATGACTACGGGATGATTCCTGAGGTAAAAAACCACATCGGCGTATCTCAGGAAGAGACGAAGGCTCATGGATTACACGTAATGATGCGTCTACGCGAAGGAAGGGCTAAAAACGCATATAACTCCGTTCAGAGAAATGTTTTGCAGCTGCAATGTAAAAAATTCGAATTCTACGTTGATACTAGAAGGTTTCTTTCATTTGGAATGGCTAAGGTGTGTAATGATCTTTCCCTTGTGAGGGGCGAGGGCAGCGGTAGCAATTACCCTCAAACCTCGAATCCATCGTTGATGAATTTGGCCCCAAATGCGCGTAACATTCATTACTGCATTACGTCGTCCTGTTTGAGGAGCTCGCAAACCAAAATAAGCGGGGCCTTTCGACAAGGGCAGGGTCTCTCTCACAACAAGAATGTGGTATATGCCACGGTCCGGAGCAAGAAGACCAACCCTTCCGCAGCTCACAACAGAGACATCTTGGCTACGTCCCAAAACGCAAAGTCAAGCGTGGTTGCGAAAATTAGCAACGGGGAGGAGTAGGAGGGTCGCAATAATTTTGGCCCGAAAATGAAGATTAGGGGGACCGCGAAAATTTCGGACCAAAAATGAAAATTTGGAGATCCCGAAAATTCTCCGTATTTTTAGTCACCAAACGGAAAATCGTAGCACTGCTCAGGTTTTAGACGACTACTGAACAAATTTACGGGCGTCTGACAATTTTAGTAATAAAATATGAACAGCCTTGAGTTCGCGCCTCGGGAGGGGGGTAGGGGATCGCAAGAATCTTGGAAGAAATATTTTGATGGTGGGGGGTCGCTTCGATTTTGAAAAATAACAACGCCCCGCTTGACCCTGAGCTTTTCTCACCATAGGCCATGGAGAAGATCAGCTCATCAGTGGAAATCTTTCAAAATGGGACTCAAGGTCACCTTCCCTGGCCGGCCTCGAACGGTCAACTGCGCTCCCTATAAGATGAGTCGCCTAACATGATTGATGTGCGTCTAATAATCTCGAAGCAAATTGTAGCCGAATTGGACCTCCCCAGAGCAGTTTTCTAAAGCTCATATCGTGTTCTGTTGCTAAGTTGTTGTTGTTGTTAAGCTTATGAGTTCTCGGTGATCTTACAAAAACACGTGCAATGCGAATTAACAGTGCGCACGCTGCTAATAACCTCAAATTTGGAGAAAAATTCGCCTCATTCTTTAATCGCAACCGTATATGGCGCGATCAAGTGTGCCAAATTAATTTTTTTCGACTCACATTCATAGCTAATACCTTCAACGATCAGCATACTTCCGTCGCGGCGATGCGTGAAAAAGCGGTATTACTCAATCGCGACGATATTGCGCTTTGGTGGGAATCGATTGTTTTGATAAGCACAAAGGCAGTTTGCGACGTATAATCAGGATGAGATATTCATCCGAGGATGGTGAAATTTTTAGCAAATATGCATGTGTATCTTGTCGAAACGTTGCCGAATGTTCACCCTATCTCTAAGCTGAGGTTTTTTCTATGCTCTATCGAAAAATAGGTTCTGGGTTTATCCAAATTTTAATTTTTAGCGAATTTTGTGACGGGGTTTAGACAAGGAAAATAATTCAAGTAAACCCAAGATGAGTGTATTTTTTGATAAGGGATAAGAAACAAACTACTCCAGTTCGATGATGGGGGTCTGAATTTAGAAACTAGTGGGAACATTTAGTTTCGATTGGATTCTGGGTGTAACCGTTTTTCAGCTCGACTTCGCGTGCCTGAATTTCTTTGTAAATGTTAGCCCTTGAAGTGGCTTTGACCGTGCTCGAAACCGCTTCTTGTGTGCTCCAGGCTCAGGCGTACGGTGTGACGATCACAGAGGGGGCCGCAGCATTAGGCGCCGGGTAGGGGGGAGGGGGGGGGCGTAGCCCCCCGGGCCGTCATTATGCCAAACGATTTCCCTCCCCTACCGTACCGAGCAGATTATTTAACAAAAAACGGCGATTTGCGGAAATTTGCGCGCACAAAGCGCAGCGCAGCCAGAACGTGTTTCAGAGTCCTACGAATTCAATTTTTATGTAATTTTTGAACTTCTTTCCCAAAACCATCGAATAACTGAGGCAGCAGGTCGAAAATTGTGAAACGGACGTCAGATTCGTCTTCAGCGCCCTGAACCGCACCCATAATCAAGATTTCAGCCGAATCCGAGATAGTGACCAAAGATCGGGAAACCGCTGCCGGGACTTGGACGTCTGGAGAAGTCGAATTTTTTTCTGGATCGGACTGTGGTAATGTTTATCTTGAAGAGGACCATTAAAAAAAGCTGCCAATAAGTCTACTATGAGTGTGTCACTCGGGGCGCTGAAAAATCGGAAAACCGCTGTCTGGACATCGTCAGGAGAGGTCGAAGAAATAATTTTTCTGGGTCTAGCTGTTGCAGTGTTTGTTTTGAAGAAGACCATTGCAAAAAGCTGTCGGCCGAGTCCCAGGTCGATTTGACCATTTTGCATTGTTCGGAAGAGATCACTCAAATTGGTTCGCACAAGGGGTTAAAATCACAACCTCGATGGAAAGGGGGCCGCACCAGATCCAAAGCTGGAGGAGTGGGGCCGTACCTCTCACGGGACGATCATACCGCTACGCCTTCCCCTGTTGTGCTCTAACATATTACAATCAGAGCTCGAAAGGCTGTCCACAAAGGCCAGGAGGGCCCCTTGAAGTAGTGATTTTTTCAAGAATTTAATGTTTTTAGCATTCCAGAAGCTCACGTTTGATACCGCTTGTTACACCAACACCCCACTCCACAACCCAATCGATTTAAACAGGCCTAACATATATTATGAACCTTTTCTACCTGAAACAGCTTGCTCGTAAAGAAATTCATTCACTTTGAGCTTTTTAGTTGAATTGGTCACCAATAATCACGCTATCCCTAAGAAATGTTTTTTTTCTCCAGTTTCTGATGCGACCCCCTATGGACACAACGTACCCGTCCCTTTGGTGTCTTGGTGCATTTTACGACCTCCCTCCTTGCGATAATCGATAACCCTGCATAGAGATTTGACAAATCGTTGTGTCTTCTCAAAACTACGGACAGTTTCCCCACGGCTGCGGCAGACGGCTGTTGCGTTTTATTCCGGCTCAAGTATAATGTTTGGAAATAACTCACAAAGTAACCGAGAGCAGCTCCACCAAGAACAAATCCAGCCGCGTACAGAACGCATTTCGTCGCATGACAATGGGAGCTAGGTAAGCCGTCCTGTGCTGTGCATCCTGAACAAGATATTCGTCGAATCATCGTGCCAACCAGAGCAGCGTTATCGACTTACCCATGTTCTCAGCGCTGACGAGACCGCTACCAATAGTTCCTGAAGGTGTTAACTTGGGAGAATTCACTTTAGAAAGAAATGAAAATCCGCAGATAGTCATTCTTCACGTAACCAACGCGAATCGTGTTTAACACAATGAACTCAGTCAGCGGCAGAAGTCAGTAGGAAGGAATGTCAACACAGATGGTGCATATCATTCGAGATGATAAAAGTTTTACACAATATGCCAAGATGGAACACGAGACGAAATCGGTCAGTCAAGAAAGGAGCACCCACCCATTTTCTATTTATAAAATATTCGTGTTTGTACTCAGAATGGAAAGAAACAGTTATATTAGCATTCAATCAATCGCAATCTGCTGCAGAACCAAAACAATCGCAAGAAACTAATCAATGCGGGCAACACAAGTCTATGAGAACTACGACCTTTCTGCGGCGATTTGGACTTAAAAAAGTAAGGTCATAGACAACCATCAATTGTCCGCTTGTCGAATAGGCACAAAAAAACTAGGTATTTACAAGACATTACTTGGTTTATAACAAGGATGTGACGTCATTAATGTTCTAACACTACAGGATGCTTTTTAAATATGGTGACAAAGTTTCAAACTTCATCCCGTTGGCATATGAGTGTGTCCAATCGCCTTCTATGGTCTGTTCTTTTCTATGAAACTGTCTCCCTCAAAACGCACCGAGTTTCAAGGCGTAAAATCCTTTGTGATGGTGATGGACAGATGCCTGAGGTGTCCTCAACTTTTACGAAATAAGTCGGCATGTAGTCGCCTTCGGCGATTCTTCCTACTTCCCTCATCTGTGCGTTGAGAACTGCTCAAATGTGGTTATTTTGAAGCAGAAGATGTCTAGCGTCCAAGCGGAAGTACTCGGACCAACTACTAAAAGAGCGCGAGAGCAAGTTGTCGAATTCCACACGTGGGGCGCTATTCATACTAGTCAACGCCAGCGCGGCACGCGCGTGACGCGCCCTCTTCTAGAAGAACGCGAGAGCAAATAGTCGAATTCCACACGTGAGGCGCTATTCATACTCGTCAACGCCAGCGCGGCAGAGTCAGGGTTGAACAGGGTTGCGACTCGGCACAACTGGGGTTCGCAATTGTTTTTAGAAATCTTTCAGAGAAAAATGAAAATTTGGGGTGGGGGTGGTGAAATTTTTGAACCGAAGTACAGAATTTCAGTCAAAATTTCTACTCAAAGGTTATTTGGTGAGCTGAATTCAAATTTGATGTCTATTTTTCGAGGGGGGTCGTATAATTTTCCAAATTTCGGTCAACAAGGGAGGGAGTCGTAGCTCCGCCGAAAAATGGCGCAACGGCCTGCTTAACCTCGGTTAGAGTATGAATAGTTTCTACGAGTGTCACGAGCGTCACGCGCGATATCAGAGGATGGCGATGGAACTAATTATCATAGAACAGAGAGAAATTGATGACGGATTAATAAAGAAAATGATGAAAAACTCATTACGGCCGTCGCCGCCATGGCGGAGCGGAGATCACGCCCAGGCGTGGCGTCAGGCCATTCATACTCCAATGCCACGCCAGCGCGTGCCGCGCTGGCGTTGAGTAGTATGAATACTACCTGAGCTCCGTCAAATTCGGGGTACCCACTATTTCGTTATTTTTTGCGCTCCCTTAGAAATCCTGACGGCAAACTTCGTGGTCAAGTGCGGTTGAAGATTTTCAATTGAATTCTCTACTTTTCGCTTTTATCGACTTTTGAGAAGGGTTGGTAAAATGTGTACAGATCGACAGGAAATCTTCGGGGGCATTTATAAGTTATAAGTTTATTACATTCGCGAAAGGCAAATGTGAGAAAAATCACTCATAACGAGAGTCAAATCAAAACGAAGCAAGCGCTACAACATATATATATATATATATATATATATATATATATATATATATATATATATATATATATATATATATATATATATATATATATATATATATATATATATATATATATATATATATATATATATATAATTTGGAAGCGAAAGTAACGGTTATCTCAAGTGACTAGGATTCGAAATCCAGCAAGATCTTTTTAGCACGATTTTTGAATTGGCTCAGTGTCAGAACTGGGAGCATATTTTTTGTAAGGTCAGAGTATGACCTGCTCGCTCTGTATTTGAAGGAGCTGGCATACAAACTGGTACGTGGCCGAGGTAAATCAATTTTGAAAGGGTTTCCTCTAGTTCGAGAGTGCTTCAAATTGAACAAACGCTGTGATTTTAAGCGTATTATGGTTGTAAAGGCATTTATGAACCATGCATACATCAAAAACTCTACGCCAAGATTTGAGCGAAGGTAGATTCAAGTATCTGTTCCCAATAGAGGCTCTTGGGATTCTTTCGTACAAAAACCCACCTATACGTGCAAGAAGCTTCCGAGTAAAATTGTTTTGAACTTTTTCAATGGCATGAATGTCTCTCTTCAATGAGGGGCTGAATACCGTAACGCTGGCTTCTACGAGTGGGCGAACATACGCCTTGTATGTTCGGAGAACGGACTTATTCCTACTGCAAAGACCTTTGAAAATGTGAAATGTTCGCAGCTTGGCTTGCTTACACCGAACTTTGATATGCTCAGTGAAATCGAGTTTGTCATTATAATGAAAACCAAGGTCTTTCACGGAATTCACAGCAGAAATAGTTACGCCATCAACTGAGAACGAGGAGACAGCTGCACGTTGGTGAAATTTCAGCTACATAAAAGTAGTCTTCTGTGGAGACAAAGGCAACTGCCACTTTTAAGTCCATCTCCCTAAAGAATCTATGGTTTTCTGAAGGTTGGCGGAATCCTCTGGATCAGATACCACCTTATACATTTTGACATCATCAGCATACATTTTGATTTTGACCCCTGGACCTTGGACGGTTTCCGGCAAGTCAGCTGTGAAAATGATGAAAAGAATTGGTGACAAGACACCTCCCTGAGGTACTCCACTCACAACAGCTTTGGTTTTACAATAGATCTCCCCTAGCCTCACTTGAAAAGTTCTACCACTGAGAAACTCAGCTATCCACTTGATAACAACGAGATGGAACTGCAGCTTCTTTAATTGCAATATCAACTTTTTGTGTGGTACACGGTCAAAAGCTTTTGAAAAATCGAAGAAAACTACATCACAACCAAGGTTGTCGAGTGCAACTGTCCAATCGTCCAAACACTCAAGCAGGTTTGTTTCTACCGATCTGCCACTAATGAATCCATGTTGATGCTCTGTTATAATTTTCCTGTCCAATAGATATTCCATTATAAGTTCCTTTAAAATTTTCTCGAAAAGTCTGCATAGAAGGGAGGTTATGCTTACAGGACGATAATTTTCAGGGTTACAGGCCGGCTCTTTTTTCAATACGGGAGTGACAAAAGAATGTTTCCATCGTAAAGGAACCTCACCATGCATAAGCGACTGATTGAAAATGTAAGCTAGAGGTCCACACAATAGATAAGCCAATTTTTGAATGAAGAAAAGTGGTACAAAATCAGGTGTAACGGATGAGGAGCGGGGCCATTTCATGATAAATTCATACAGCCTAGTGGCTTCAAACCACGGGAAGTCCCCCATTTTCTCAACGTCAATTCCGGCGAATGATGGACAGCATCCATCGTCCCTTTGAAAAGCAGTGACAAATCTATCCGCTAATAAGTTTGCCTTTTCAACCGCAGTTGTTACGATAGTTCCATTATCATTCAGGCAGCCGGGAATTCTTCTCTTCTTGATTTTCCCATTCAGGTATTTATAAAAAGGCTGTTTGTTTCTATATTCAACCATCTTTTTTTCCCAAGAACTGCTGTATTTTTTCAGGCAACTTTCAAATTTCGAAGAAAAGCTTTTGAAATTTGACCAGTCGTTGGTGCGTCTGGCTTCATAGAAGATGCCATCTAGATGCTCGAGCATATTTTGCAAATATATTGCGGAAGCTTGACAGACTTCAGTGGAGCACATTTTTCCCAAGGAACATGAAACTCTATGGTTTCGTGCAAAAGCGATACGAAAAGTTCTTCTTCTTCTTCTGCAGCCTCAAAGTGGTTTTTGTCATAGGTTGAGGAACTGGGCGGCCTTTCACAGGATCTCACGTCCAAAGGTCCATTGTTGTTAAGTGAGGTATTAGGTCTCTTCGGGCACATGAACGAAGTGCGCCGTGTCGTGTCCGGGAGCACCACACAGTCCGGGCATGCGTCTGGTCGGCTGCTGTCGATCTTGTTGACGGTAAGACATGAGCAGAATAGAGTGACCACAGCGCAGTGATGCAAGAGCACATCTGGCTCGTCTGCCGGAGTTGAGACTCGGACTCGCAAACCCCGGAGGCGGCACCGTTCCCAAGATAGGGTTCACAGCCGCCTTTGCGGGTTAAGATATCCTCGAACAAATTGCGTGTGCTCCTCACGCAGAAGACGAAAACCTTTCCATGTTGGAAGTCAGGCCCATCTCATGTACATCAACTTTACGAGGAGCATCGGCGAACGGCGTCCTAATCGACACCTCTACTCTTATGGGCTTCATGGCGGATTCTCTTTGACGAGATGATTCGGCTTGCCTCCAGAACATTAATATACATCTGCTGTGCCTGGAGTTCACAATGCTCCTTGACCGGCAATATGCAGGAGCCTCCCGCGTGAAGATGCTCCACCGGGGAGCTCCTTGCACAACCGGTAGCAATTCTAAGCGCAGCATTCTGTACACGCTGCAGCTTATTCCAGGAGCTGTCAGACACCAGAGTGCTGCCACACTGGTGCCGCATATTCCCAGAGCCGGCTGAAGTATTGCTCTGTAGGTTCTCAATATAGTCTCTCGGCTGCTTTCCCCACTGATGTTCCTCCGAGAGCTCTCAAGATATTAAGTCTAGCCTTGACGACTGTTTGTTTCTGTTCCGCGTTTTTGTGGGAACTTCAGTGAGAGATCGAGAATAAGGCCAAGCAGCTTGGGAATTTTGCTGCTGGCAACAGGTCACCATCCCATTTGACATCTGGATGGGCACTGTGTTCCTTGGTGTTCGTCTGCTGAACACTGAAACAGAGGATTTTGGCGGCAGAGACTGTGAGCATCATTTTATCGAGGAAGAGCTTCAACTCGACGAGATAGGCGCTTCAATCTTGTTAGCGGCTACTCTGCAGGTCACGATCCTGGCACATGATGGTGATGTCGTCGGCATACATAACAATCCCCTTACATCATTGGGAGGCTCGAGGAGATGTCACTCCAAGATACAGGCTGAATAGGGCAGGGGACAACACTCCGCCTTGCGGAACACCGGCTGCTATTGGAATGCTATCGGATACATGATTCTGGAACAGAACCTTAGCACAGCGGCCTTTAGTGAACGCTGCGCAATCCATCCAGCTTCTGCCATGATGGTAGCGACGACTCTTTGAGCAGTTTCTCGGACAGCAGTCCCAAAGTTAACAGGAGTCAAACGCTTTGCTCAGGTCGAGGGCGACGGCCACCGTTCTCCAGGGCTGCTTTCTCATGTTGAACCCATCGACCACGCAAAAGTCCTCCACGATCTCCAATAGAGCTGTAGTAGTGGGAGTGAAGTTTCCTGAACTCCATGCTGATGCTGCTTGTCTGCTCATTTTGATCAGCCAGGTCCGTCACGATCAACTTTTCAGCTGAATTTAGCGACGGGCGATAACAGGCTTATTGGTCAGAAAGCCACTTTGCCGTGCTTTGGGACTTGCCTGGCTTTGGCAACGGTATCACTATTGGCTGTCTTCAAAGCTTGGGGTAGAGTGCAGGTCCGGAAAGAAGTAAGTTAATGATATCTGCAAGCATCGGTAGAAGTTCCGTGGGAAGCTTACTTCAGGATGGCTGGGGAGATACCGTCAGTCCGATAGCCTTCGAATTCCGCATTTCTTTGATAGCCTTCTCTACTTGCGTGAGAGTAAAGAGGCCTCCAGAAGCGTTCATGAGCGCGGCAACCGGCTCCAGTTCTCTAACCGTGACTCTGTTCTGCACGCCTCGCTTGGCACGTGTGGATGAAGAAGCTTTTGCCGATGCGCATAAGCAGCCGCTTTCCTGATTTGAAGACGTTCTCCTCCCGAACTCAATAGCGGAGCTCATCGAGGGAGCATGGACTTGCCGGAAATTTTCCTCAACACTTTCCACGTCGTAGTTCCGTCAGCCTTGAAATTCCAGCTTTTCAGTGAACTTCTCCCAGCATTCCTTCTTGTTCTTATCCAGATCCTGCTTGATCTCGTTATCCAGCACCAGCTATGTCCGGAGTCTAGATGGTCTGCGGCTCTCTTCTCATCTCTGGTTCTTATCTTCTGCAGTATTTCCCTGCTGACATTTGGAAAAAGGTCTTGACACGACCCTCAGGAATTGCTGCTTTCGAAGTGGCCTTGCGGATGGGCACTTTGTTAGGATGGCGCTCTTTCTTGATGAAACATCACCATTCCAAGTGGGTAGTCGACGGCATGGCGAAGTGCAACATCTCTGGAACAGGGGTCCAGTCACTGCTAGGGCCTAGAATTAAGATCAAGAATACGATGAGCGAGAAACCAGGAAGTAAAGGGGGGCAAGAGAGTCAGAGATCAATATAGGAACAAGAGACGGGAATGTGATCACTGGAGAGAGAGTTGTGGATGTGGACCACGTGCAAGCATTAGAGGAGATTGGATGACACAAGAGAGATGTCTGGGCTAGAAAGGTCGGCCGTTGGCAGGAGACGAGTGGGCTGGGTCATCATTGAGGATAACCAGGTCACACTCCTCAGCCCATCTCCTTCGACATCTTCCCCTCTGGCACGTCCAGAATCAAAGAGCGGAACCAGAACGTGTGAGCATTAAGAAGTCACCCGCAAAAGACAGCTGAAGGGGAGAGTGAGCAGTCGTACAACTGCTTAAGGAGGGATATTTGTAGGATTATAAGCCGGGGGGACAAGATGATATAGGAGGGAATATATATGTTAAATAGAGAGATAAAGTGGTTTTGAGGGAGGTGGACAGGAATGTACTCGAGAGTACCGTCCTTAGGAGTATTAGGGATAATATGAGGAAGGTAAGGCAGATTGAACGAAAGTAGACACTCCGCCCCCCAAGAGCTGTCCTTGGCATGTGATAGGCGGTGGTGTAGCCCGGAATGTTAGGGGTTGGGGATAAGTGGCAGATGGAGAGAGCTTGGTTTCTTGAACCATGATAACATCCGGGTGATGAGAACGTGCGAATAGAGAGAGTTCAGATAACTTGTTGCAGAAGGCCGTTGAGATTAATCGTAGGAACAATGGAGAGGGGCGGTTGGTAATTGAGGAATCAGAGTTGTTGGGGGCCAGAGCATATAACACAACGAAAGGATGAGTCATGATGCCTCCCACAGAGACTGAGGCCCGAACAGGAGAAGTGCACCCACCTTTGGCATCCCGGAAGCACTGGACACTTGTTTTATGCCAGGTAACATCCTCGCCGCAGGTGGCACATGGATACTTCCGTGCTGGCAATCCTGGATTCCTCTCGACGCCGGCCCTAATTGTAATAGTGTAAATCACTCAGGAGAGCTGCGGCCGACCAGCACCTCTCCATGACAAAAACCCTCTTCTCCGGAGGGGTTGACGTCGGTTTGCACGGAGGCGATCTTCTTTCCTCCACACTGCCACGGCACGAACGTACGACATCTCGGCAGCACGAAAAGTTCATATTTTTCATTCACATTAATTTTTGTTTCAAACAAGTCAATCCATCGAATTCCCACCAAACTCCCTCAAATTGCGTCGAAATTGCACTTGGAGTATATCCTTCGATAAACTAGAGTGGCTTGAGCTACCTAACTATGAATACTGAACAAAATACTGCTGTGATCACTCATTCCCACAGGTGGCAGAACTTTTGTATCCTTAATTAGGCTATTTATGCTTTGGGTCTAACGCTCTGGCGATGTCTGGGAAACAAAAACGTGGGACGAATGCAGTTATTTTGAACGCCGTCCTGGTCCAAGGTTGAATCTCGGCATCTTGTTCTCGGGTAATTTTAATAGCGGGTCCAACGACTTCAGCTGTGATACGTTTTGGAGAGTAGACACCCAATGCTTCAAAATTACTTCATTGGATCAGTTCTAAAAGGCACAGTCCAACCTCAGAGGTAATTTTTGATATTATGGTCCGGTCGCCGCCTATAGCAACCCTGCCAAACGCGAAATCTCAATTCGCTCGAATAAGCGAGAAAAAGCCAGGAAAAGTCGGCCACGCCCCCTTGAAAGAAAAATGAGTAACGCCCACCGCCAGGTTTCCGACCGCAATAGGGAAGAGACGCGCGATTGATTTTATTCAAAACCTATGTTCTTCTTTTTGTTCTTGGTCAGGCTTTATATTGAGACCCGATTGAGAATGATGGCTGCGAATAAAGAGAAAATACAGGCTCGAGACAACTCGTCCGAGAACTTCTAGCCGTTCAAAATCGAAATTTTTGAGGAGCCGTAACTCCGTTCGTAGTGTTCTGAGCGATTCTGGAGACACCATTGTGATCAGCGTGAAATTTTCAGAAAAACGAAAAATCGATTCTGAGGTTGGACTGTGTCTTCTTAACATTCGGGAAGGAAGAACGATTACCAGAGCGGACTCAGCGATATGTTCTACTGTGAAAAAACCGGGACCCTTCAGGCTTTCGCTCACCATTCGTTTCAAAAAACCGTTTTGGTCTTTTGAAACGAAACTCGGTGCATTTTGAGAGTCGAAGAGTTCATTCGCGGCCCGACGCCATCTTATAATTAGCTTGCGTATCGGCCAAGTAACGTCTCTACGTGTTAACACTGAAGAGGCGCGATACATAAGAAACGACGGTCAGTTTAACGGTTTGCAGAGTTAAAGTCGCGGCGTTGCTAGCAGCGACGGAGAGCGCTGGGTGATGCGATTACATTCAGCGACATACGCGGCGTGAAACGCGAACGGAACACGACAGTGTTTTGACGCCATGACGGTCTTGCGTCACTGCCAGCAAGCGGCAGTCGATGCCGCGACAACGTTTCAAAACATCTCAGTCGCCGCGTCATCGTTGAAGGGGTCTATAATGGTCTGCAAAGTTGCACCGACCCGCGAGTTGTCGCCGAGCGTCAGCCTTGACGCGGCGACAAAAATGTTTCGGGACATTAATGTCTTCGCATCGATTGCTGCTCGCTGACAGTGAAGCAGGGTCGCGGCGTCAAAACACTCTGCGGTGCCACTTCACGCCGCGTCCGTCGCTGTCGTTGTCGAATGTATGATTAGGTCCGTTTCTATAAATAATTATCAACCAGCCGCCGGTGAGATTTAGACCGCCGCGTTTTGGATTTAAATGTTTTTTCTTGCGAAAACAGGCCACGGACCTAACTATAATCGATATTGCATCATCCAGCTCTGTTGGGCCGTCGCGGCATCAAACCACTCAGCGCTTTTCGTCGCTGCGAGCGACTTGAACTCTGCAGGCCTAAGGCGGCCAACATTTGCCGGTTGATCTGGATCTGTTATATTAAGTTTTTTGTCATGCCCATTCCTGATATGATTTCCTGCGCGGCAAGTCCATGGTCTTTAAATTCCGAGGCAAATTGCTTTCAGTGTTATCGGAATAACTAGCTATACACTGTTTGCAATGTATAAACCTTCACACGCCGTGCAATAAGCTGCACAGGATCTAACGTGATATCAGGGATGTGTTCATGCGGCATCATTACGACAGTCGTGCTCTGGCTATTTCCTTTCAACCGTGATCAGACCATATTTAGTATCCTCAAATAACAAACACAAAAATATTCCTCATGCTCCCAATATGCTATGAAAAGCACAATTTCTTTACAAGTGGAGTGAAATCATGGGAAAATATTGACAATCTAACGGGGTTCTGACTTTTTCGTTCAACGCCGTCCATCTTCATTGAACGCCTCTTCTCCGCAGAGCTGTTAGCGCTACTTTCCATGCCATCGCTGCCGGATTTTTATCGTGCTCCACATAAAACTGGTTTGAACCACAACTTTGCATCGTGTTCCAGCAAGCCAATGCAGTATCCCACTTGGCGAAAGTGTGCGATTCGCGCAGGATCGATTGCCATTGCGAACACGCTGTTTACCGCAATTTTGTGTTAGAAGTGAACAGGATTTATCCTGCTCGTTGGAGCCTGCTTCTACTGACCAGCAGTGCGCTCGCGATATAGCGTGCACAACTATATGCGAAAGTATCCGCACATTACATAAGGTGTCGCCGCCCAGTTTACTAAGGACCTGGTCCAGACAATATTGGGATCCGTACCTGATAACATGGAGTTGGACAAACCACAAAACTTCGCCACCCTGAATTGCCGGTCATTTGTCCGTGATATCAACAATCTGTGCTGTGATCTTAAAATGTTTTCTATGAACCCGTTCAATAATTTGTGGAAACTCGCAGTAGAAAAACGTCGAGAGTACCTTAATAGTCCGCTGACTGATACAGACTGAATATGTGCGATAGCTTTTATAGCGTAGAATGCAAATGGTATTGATCGAGGAATTTAAACGTCATATAATGGTTAGATCCGCTCAGCTTTCCTCAAAAAAAACGTGTAAATTCAAGACCGTGACTGGCGTGGCGGTTAAAAACAATCTCCGAGAATCGAAACGCCGCCGGAATGTTTGAATTTCTTCGAGGACAGGTCAAATAGGAATGCATTTGTGCGATTGCGGGTTCCACAGGATTCAATCTGTGAGATGAGTGCTAATGCGCACATCAAACAGGAAGACAATTCCAGGATGCCTTCTACGAGGAACTCAATACGTTGCTAGAGGATACCTTGTCAACATGCTGTTGTGGCAAATCATCATTCATTCATTCATTCAAAAAGGAAATAAAAAATGACATATACACGATACATATGTGAATGAGATTCTTTGTTAAAGTAAAAATTAACAATGGCAGAATGAAGGGACAAAATATGATTATTTTTGCAGAGGAAATACTTTCTACAATTCGAATGACATCTTGTCTCAAGATACTTGGGGCCATCAGAAAAGCACAACAAGCTGGAATAAACCCGTCACATTAGATTGAACTAGTAATACCCTTTTAGTAAGTGGACGCTCACTTCCAAATGAGAGATCGTACTTGGATAATCTACTTCGAAAGATAGAAAAGTTTCCGATTCAGCGATTTCTGCGAGCAAATTGTTAAACTATTCACGCAACCTGACTCAAAGGCAATATGCTGCCTTTGGAAGGAATTTGTTCAAGTTGGAATCACTGTTTGCGAGAACGGACATGGTGGCAGTAAACACGAAAACTGTCGGAATGTCACCATGCGATCTTATAACATGATGTAAATGCAAATTCAGCTCTGCGATATCGGGCGTTAACCCTAGCATATCACAGCTGCATAATCTGGAACTTCCTCTGTTTGCGATACTTTGGTGAACACACGTGCCTGTATCGTTTGCATCAATGACACATCATTCCACGGAAGGTGACCAAACCTGAGTACAGTACTCAGTGAGGGGTCGGCAGTAAACGGTGAATGCTCTTGTATTGAACAAGACAAATGTTTCAGGGATCTCAAATACAGTTAGCCACCGAATTGGCTCTTTTGGAGATTTGCTGGGAGTTCAGCTAAGATTGCTAATGAAAAGGTCCCTGATAACCTCGTGCACAGGAAGCTTCAAAATTTCAAGGGGCATTCATGACTGAAAGTTAATATGCAGCAAGCTGCATTTTCTTTGATAATTGTAGCTGCCACACTTTCGACCACTCGGCTAGTCGATCGAGGTCACATTAGCTCGCATAAAAGTCGCTGCAGGCTCATTAGGCCGATAGATCTTGAGGTCGTCGCATGGAGCTTACGAACTTGATAATATCTGGTGACGTCGTTTATGTAGATAGAGTCATGGACCCAGATACACTGAGAACAGGTGAGTCGGGTATGGACGAGAACAGTGTGCCTTTTTTACAAGGAATGTCCGAGATATTAAAAGACTTTAGCCAGTTAAATATCAGCGCAAATACGTAACTTTTGCGTTTAATTAACAGTGATGACACAAAACAGGAGGTGCATAATCTATATGGGAAACGCATCAGTCTGGCAGTTTTCGTTAAGTGCAACACCAGTCATGAAACGAGGATAACAACTGGGACAATGTTGACTTGCAGGCAGGAAACCATACTGGGCAGGATTGAGCTTATTGATATTTAGGTGGGAAAGGATACAGTCTTTGACAATAATCTCGAGGACTTTACACAGTGTTAGACCATGACAAATAGTTGAGACCTGATTTGCTGGTGCCTTTTGCACAAGGTGAGACAGTGCAGTTTTCCACGCAGTCGGTGGCTTCCCAGCTAAACTGTGTGAAGCAATGCACAGAGGGTAATGCACCCTTCTAGTCTCTTTATAAATAGAAAGGTAGAATCTGGAGTAAGAGAGATATTGTCGCTCAATTTCTTAATTGTGACGGACAATTCAGATCAATTGGATCACGAAGTATGGGCATCGTTTGGGAAATGGAGGAGCATATTATCTGAATTATTTGAAAAATAAATTGCGAAGGCCTCGCATGTTGATATCAGCGATGATTTCACCTGACTCGCTTTCAAGTGAAAGTGTCCTTCACCTAGTATTCATATTTGAATAATTCGTATACAGACCAAGACAGTGCAGTGGCAGGGACCTGGAATAAGAAGTATTGCGTGTTGGCGTGCCCGTTGCAACAACAATACACCAACACTCTGAAAACAGCTGACGAGCAGAACGCAATGAACGGACACGAACCTGGAAAATGACGCGCGCTTGCAAGCCACAAGTGAAACCAGCGAGACCTCTTTGCGAGTAGATGATTCTGATAGCATCGGAAATATTTCGATATCCTCCCGCGGTCTGAAAACAAAACATCGTCATCGATCAGTGAATCAGTATTCATGTGAGAAATAGCATTTGTATTCGCAAAGCAGTCTTCGCGGAGACTGATAGTCTAAAAACAGGGTCGGCGAAAAATTTCAACTCCGAGATTTTCTACTAAATCGGAGAGCAATCCACAGGTTATCCCAGGAAACGTGCGAAAACTACAGGGAAGGCGATCTTCTTCAAGTTATTTCAGCCAATCACTTCACCACATGAGCGCGCCAGTCGATCACGTTTTCAGCCATTGTTCGCGCTTTCTTCACCGCGAGCGGTGGAAATCTTCTTCCATCACTGCTGTGAATGCAGTGAGCCCACCGTGTGGCGGCGAGGTGACCGCCGAGCCGTAGAAATATCGTCATTTTGTCGGGTTGAACATGATATGACTTTCGCAATTCTTTACTTCCGGCCATTTCCTCCATAAGTCTCGAAAAAGTCAAACGGCTCAAAACTTACAAAACTTGTGAATGGGGTTCACCTAGTCCAACTCCATCTATCTAACCCGAATTTCGGAAAAGTCAAAATGCGACCGAATCCTGCCTTAAAGGCATCGTAGAGAACCGTATATTATTTTTTTCATGTTTTTGCCACTAGGACTATATAGTGAGCGAATATGTCGAAAGGGTCCACGAGAAACCGTCATTTGTAAAGGAAAGGCAGTCCGAACGCACTGTAAAATTGAACTCGAAATCGTTACCAAAAACCAAAATCGTTTTTAAGTTTTTTTCTGCTTTTGGAGACCTCTTCATTGTCATTTCTAAAGTTTTCGGCATGTGGAGTTTGTGCCGTAACTGTTTTTCATTTTGTTTGACGGTCGAATCAACATTCTATGAAAAGTGGTAGATGGCTGGTGAGAACTGTTGGCGTCTCCTCATCTTTAACCCCTTCAAACCTCATAACCTTGGTTTTTGATGCGCCGAAGTCTACCGGTGTAATCTACCGGGCTCATTCAAGAAACTGAGCCTGAAAATGGAAAGTGGTTTCCAGCGAGTAGGATGCTTTTAGAGTCATAAAGAACTGGCAAAGCATCAGCGACTCGAAAGTTAACATTGTAAAAGTCATAGTGGCTAGGTCTGACCGATCGGTGACCTGAAAGCGATGGCTAGCGGAGAAAAAACAAAGAATTCTTCTTTTCTCTGTGCAGCAAACTCTATTTGTCGGAAAGGTAAACAAAAACAGTACATAGAAGACACGCAGAAAGGACGAAATCGGGCGCACACGTGTGAACAGTTTTCGCACAATTTTTTTTCATGCACAACTTTCTTAGGCTCAGATCATACTCTCCGTGTCCAGCGACAGCGCATAGCAGGAATACCGATTTTCGGTCAGTATTGATGATAGACATGACGTCGCGTCGTCGGAAGTATGATCCCGGTCTTACACGCTTTTCGTGCTTTTGCCGCTGCGGCAAACGCCGCCTTTTTGAGCTACGGTGGAACCAGCGTTTCTAAATACAAAATAATTAAGTGGAATATCACAAATGACTTATCCGCACATGGGATTGCCGGAAAAATGCCCAGATCAGCAATGGACCCCCGAAAGGAGTTGGTACCAATACGTTAAATCGCGGCAATAATGATTTAGACCATTTTCGTCGCCATCGCCGCCTTTGCAGCGTTTTACCGTATTAGTACCAGTTTCGTTCCAGGATTCATTGTCGACCTGGACATTTTCCGGCCCTTCCACACGCAGTTATGGTTCACAACGGGGACAACCGGGGGTTCAAACAGGGTCACACAGGCTGTGATCCTGAATCTCAAAGAAGTACATTCCCCTCTCTTTGTACCAGGAATTGTTACTGTCCGAGCTGCGCCCCTACTTGTTTCGCTGCACCAAATCGAAGGCCGGCTATGCCGGCGAGAAACGGTGAAGTCTAGCGAATCGACCTTTGCACCCATCCCCCACATTCTTTTAGAGATGTGGCGTATATTCGGATGCACAATCAGTCATCAAAATCTACCCAAATATAGTTCTGACCGTTTCTCTGCACTCCGAATCGGTAGGGTTTTCGATAAAAACATATGAAACCTCGCACCGTCTTCTAGGAGCTAATCTATGAGCCGGGTCGTGTTGATGTACAGACGCTGCAACTGTGTCGCTTTATAGCCGTTTCACCAAAAAGGCTGTGTTGAGATCCATACACTTAATTAAACTTCTTGAACATGGACACAGATTTTTCTCCATGACCAGCTATGACAGAAAGTTGAACAGGCTCAGCCTTAAGGTCACATCGTAAATTCGACAACGCTTGAGCGTGAGAGCTGTAACACAGGAACCTCGAGCTGAAGGATACCAAAGATTGTGAAATGAAATCCAGGCTAGAATTTAGGGACTAACCTTTTCAGTTTGCTATATAGCGCATGAAATAAGAATTGGGGCTGACTAAAAAGGTCTGAAGAGATCTGTGTGGGCCGAAGCATTGTCAAGAATTGCGTGAAATTGTAAAGGTTTTTAGGTTTTATGTATCATCCATTTGGGAATAAAACTTATTGCTGCGCGTGCGTGTGCGCACTTAGGTGGCGTCTCCTTCCCCCAGGGTTGAGCAGGCCGCCGCACCAATTTTCGGTGGGTCCACGACCCTCCTCCCAGTTGTCCAAAATGTTGAAGAAATTTGAAAATTTTTTACGATCCCCCTTCGAGATGAGCAATTACTTCAGCTTTTTGAGAAAAATTGCTTTCCACATTTTAGCTTACCGAGTGGTTTGGTTCGCTTCCCTTTTTCACGGGCCCTCCTCCCCAAATTTACATTTTTCTAAAGAGTTTTCCAAAACTTTTACGACCTCCCGTTGTGCCGAGTCGAAACTTCGCTCAACCCTGCTTCCCCCATACTTTCTCGCTATCTCTCCCTCGTTTCGCATACACACGCGAAAAAAAACACTAAAATTGCCTTCGAAACAGAGGATACATTTGAAAATTTAACGCCCCTGAAGAAGCTCGCGCAAAAATAAAGATTTTACAATAATAAAATTGCGAGCTATTTTCTGCATCCTTCAGTAAAACAGCGGTAGTATGATGGAACTAAAGAATTCGCTTGAAAACGCACTCAGAGTTTGAATCCCACCTTAAGAAGTATGTCCTTTTGGCATATTTCTGGAGATTGCTGAGTATTCAACACCGTTTTTATACAGTCTAGCGGCGTTGTTATGGCAGCAGCCAGTCCACCAGCTATACCTCCAGATATCAAATGTGACCTCGGATCGTACTGGTGTTCAGGATTTAATACCTGTAAAGGATAGATTCACTTAACTGCAAACTTCACTTGACAACTAGTTAATTCGACAATTATAGTCCCATCCACTAAAAGTAGCTCATGTGGAGGGGGCCAGCGATCGATGAGGAATCCGACTTCCCTACCTGCTGCCAAAACTCATACGTCATAAAATGTATGGACTGGAACGGTACAGCCATCGCTAGCTGCGTAGTATAGGATCGATAGAACGCTGTCATTCCTTCTCGTCGGTAAATACATCGAACACATTCTAATGACGAACCGTACGGGGAAAACTGCATCTGCATCCGTTGTTTAACCACCTAAACCATGAATGATAATGCCGTCAGGTTTTAAAACGGTAAGAATATCGAAAATAGCGCACCTCCGCAGGATTCATAACTGCATCGTGTACAAGAGTGGCTAAAACTCCAGCAGCTCCATACGATAACGTATTTGCGTGACCAGCTGTATTCCCTGTCAGATAACCCTGAATACTGGTAAGATTTGCGTTTTCTATTTTCGAACGAGAAAGACCACACTCACCTTAGATTTTTCATAGACGGTGAAGTATAACGCATGGGCAGGCATTGACCCAGCAGCAACTGCATTCACGCCACGCAGCGGCCGTAGCCAGCCCTCCCTAAAAAATGCCTAACAATTGAAGAGTGAATTTTCAAATTACCACACAATTTTACTATTAGTTCTGACCCATTGTGCAAGTCTGGCAAAGATTGAGGAGGAATAGACCCCCCCCGCAATAGGAATAGAGGAACTGACCCCAAAGAACACTGTGAAACTGGGAAGGCGCTCGTCTGCCTGCACAACGTTTCCCGAAACTGCTCGGCCTAGTATTCGATTATTTGCTGAAGTTCCATAAAAATACTGAGCAGAAGCAGGCTACAGTGAAAGCGAAGCTCGACGTTCTACGAGCTCTGTTGGGAACGCCATGGGGAAGTAGCAAAGAGACAATTTTGACCACGTACAAGGCAATATTGCAGCCGGCGTTGGAGTACGCTGCACCGGTATGGCAGCACATATTATCGGATTCATCGTGGACAAAGATGCAGCGAGTCCAAAATGCTGCTCTTCGGATTGCCACTGGATGCGCTAAAAGCACTCCAGCGGAACATCCTCATGCTAAAGCCCAAATTTTGCCAGTTAAGGAGCACTGCCAACTCCAAGCGCAGCAACTGGTTTTTCATATTGTGAAGCAGCCTGATCACCCGTTAAGAAGGATCATGTATCCCGTGAGAGAGATATATATCAGAAGGCCTTTTGCATATGCTCCCGAGAAAGTCAATATACAAAGATGGACGGACTCCCAACTGATCGTCTGCGTCTTTTACGTGCGGAGCACACCAAGTTCGTCAGGGATCACTTAAATAGGATGGCCGTCAACCCCATCTGGGGATCGTACCACCTATAGTCAGCAACACCGAGATGGAATTCGGTAGGCGGGCTAGAAGTACCCTTGCCTCGTTACGCTGCGGGTATTCCCCTTCGTTACGCTGCGGTCATTCCCCTATGCTGATGTCATACTTGCATAAGATCGATTGCAGTAAGCCTGACGAGTGACATGGCTGTGGTAGCCGTGGCCACACAACTGAACACCTATTCGAATGCCCAAAGAGGCCTACCACTCTTACAACAATGGATTTGTGGACGAATCCGGTTTCAGTCGCCCGTTTCTTAAACCTTTGACAAAAAACCTTCCTGCGGCTGCAAAGAAAAAGAAGAACTTCTCCAACGGTGGACGTTGGCGATCCCCCCCAGTGATGTTCGAGAATTTTTTTTTTGGAAAAAGCAGATCCAGTTTGACAGAAAATAAAAAAAAATCTCCAAAAATGGGCAGAAAACAGAAATTTTTCCAAAAATCAATAAACAGTGTTCAGCGTACAAAATTTTAGATTTTTCATAGCATTAAAAATTTTAGATACTTTTCCGTAATAAATGCTTCTTTTCCACAATATTCCGAAGCCAACAGTTGACCGGAGAAAGAAGAGTAGGCGTCGAAAAAGATAGATTAAAACAACCCTCTGACAATCCTTAACCCGAGCCAGTGACACTCTATTAATTGATCTCAATCCAATATGTGCAACGAATATGTAGATACAGTCGGAGCAGGCTTACCCTACCCTAGTGTACAAATTTTAACGATAATTTCGAGATAGTTGCTGGTTTGATCACTGTACTACTCCTCAAGGCTCGGAAGTCAAACGCGTACCCCGCGGATGTGCCGATCGAGTATAAATGACCTAACGCGCCACTCGCTCCGCCATGGTAGGATCGCTCGTAACGATGTGACAGTTTCATCCCTTACGTCATAGCCCCACCAACAATTTGACTATACTTCATCCTATATGAATCATCATCTTGCGCAGGTATGAGTCTAGAACACATTGGGAATTCGCGTGACTGGCACAGTTGGGGCAAAACTTTACCCCACTCTATCAAAGCGATAGCACTGCGTATCCTCAGTTCCTGCCTACGCGTAGAAAGTACTCATAGTCGAACGCCGCGTGCATGCGCGAGGATAGCGGGCGTCAAGAAGTAATAATAGCTCATTCTCGGTTTTATACAATAACATTTTAGGCTTCGCGTCATTTGGCTGTAACGCATACCTTCCTAAAGAGTCACCAATGATAAACCTCTGGGTATTGGTAACCACTATAAAATGATGATAAAGCCTCGGCTTTCTCAGTCCCTATTGGGATACACTGCGCATTAGCCGTCTATTTCGCAGAGGCTTGGATGTTTTTTAGGCTCATGAAGTGGCTTGCGGGGGTTAGCCGGCTCTCCAGTCAGTGCCTTCGTCTCTCTAAAAGAATGTTACGAATGCGGGAACCCCGGAAAGATAGAATGTTTGGCTGACTCTGAGCGAGGATCGAACCCGACCGTAACCACTTCAGCTCGGGTGATCACCAGGGCAAGTTAAGCCCATGTTTTGACTGCATCTGGTCGCTGCGGCCATGCGAGGGACAACTGCTCCTTTACCATCGCGCGTAATGGAAAAGCGCTCCAATTTTGACCGCTTCGTGGCAAAGTTCCTACATCGCTGGGTCGCGTCGACGAAATCCTATGTTTTACTGTTTTGCTGCTGGAGGAGCGATTCTCGATGGTTGCTGATCATCGCTCCTATAATGGCAGCGATGGAGCGATTGCCAGCGAATGGCACGTTTCGTCTAATGAATATTGACCTTTTCACATCACAAGATCAGTGTTTACGAGTCGAAACGTGTTATTGATGACAACCAGCCATTGATTTCACTGACTGATTAAATTTCTTCGATCGTCCGTGAGGCTATCAATATCGCAATATCGCTGCCGCTGCTACATTGCTGCAGCAGCGGGTGCGAAATTGTTGCGATGGGAAACAGCAGCGATGCAGCCAAAACATGGCTATAGACGTATTTACCATATTGAACTGCAGACAATGCGGGTAAGGCTTCCTAAGCCTATGGGTCTACCGCTCATGGGCCCCTGCCTCTTGTCTCTGCAGATAGGTTGTCAAAAATAGTGGCTGACGGTTTTTTTCTGTTTTCTGTCAAATTTTGCCTATTTTTACAGAAAACAGAAAAATGGCCAAAAATGGCAGAAAACAGAAAATTCCGCGCATCCCTGACCCCCCCCCAAAAAATGGCCGCTCTGGCTCCGCCTTCGAAATCGTATATGCCATAATGACATAAAACTCATTTTCCCCCGGCTCCAGCGGGCCACTAGGATTGCCCTGAAGGTACGCAACCAAGGAACTTGGTAAACTTTGCCATGTTC
The DNA here is from genome assembly GCA_029168955.1 of Aplectana chamaeleonis. NCBI lineage: Eukaryota > Metazoa > Nematoda > Chromadorea > Rhabditida > Cosmocercidae > Aplectana > Aplectana chamaeleonis. The sequence continues at coordinate 340,733 of JAPDOI010000122.1, forward strand.
GCTAATGGGTCAGAAAAAAACGATCAAAGAATGTTTCTTGGAAGAAAATCCACAAATGAAGCAGTTTTTGATAAGAGGCCACCACTTTCTATGCAATTGCCACATTCTAAAGATGAAAACGGAGGCCAAAAAGACAAGACAAATGTTTGGGTTCATTTGTATGATGCTAGGTCCACGCAACAATTTTTTTTTCCAGAGAACACTCTTTACAGACCACTCTATACGAGTGACTCCATTTGTTTAGCTCCTTGATGAGAATATTCTATTGAACAGCTGAGTTGTGGCTCCTCAGGGCGACAGCAATGGAAGACGGACACTAGGGAAAATGCAAAAAGATTTGCTGTTACGCCATTTGCAATTATATCAGGATTTGAATCGCTAGCAGATGACAGCCAAAACTGTGTGAGAAAGAGAATCCTTGACTGATCCGGAGTTCTAACAAAAAAAATAGCTAAACGGAAAGAATAAACATGAAAATGTGCCCCTTAACAATGGTTTTGGTGCAACTCCTCTTTCGCAGATTAAAAACATTAGTTGGCCATTTTCGTCCCGACTAGAAAACGTTTCCAGTCCGCGATCATTAAAATTTGCAGCTTTTTGAAAAACCTTCACCTCGAAAGTTACGGAAATTCAGTAAGGGGGATAGAACACGAACACGACAGATTCAATTCTCCAAAAAAATTGGTGTGCAGCGCGCAGAAAGCAGGTTGCCCGCAAAACAAAAAGAAATATCCCAAGTCCACAAATACACGACCGACGTCTTCAAATACTTTCACAAAACAAAGGTACTGAAAGGTAAACCACTACGTTTAGTAGTTATAGGTTGAAGCGAGAGTTTCCCGCCACTTGACTTTGGCAACTTTCAAACCTCTCAGTGTTGGACCTTCGACCAAGTGCGATATACCGATCGAAAGCACAAATCCTTTTCTATCTAACGCTGTATTCCACTTGAGAAAAAGCCTTGTAGAATATATGCCATACTTCAGCGGCAATCTTCAATACTCAGTATCTTTGAGTGCTTCTGTTTATTTTGAAGTGAACCACAAAACCTTACAAAGTTGATAAGATACTTAAGCCACCTTCGAACTAGATGATAGCGTTTGAGGAAAATTTCGACGGAGCGTAATTAGAGATTTTTATAGGATTTTGTGATTTCGGTATTTTCTGGCTTATCCGAGAAGTTTCGGCCTCGAACCTTCAAAGTTAAGCATAATGGCCGAGTCCCCACGCAATAGTATTTTTCCGTCAATCATCGATCGCTTTTTTTGAAAAATTCGATTTTCGCCATTTCCACTGATTTTCGAAAAAACGATCGGTAAATGACCGAAAACTACTATTACGTGGGGATTCGGCCATTATACTAAACTATGACGCCTGGAGGGCGAGATTTCTCGGATAAGCCAGAAAACGCCGAAGTTGCAAAATCACAAAATCCGTAAAATCAATAATTACGCTCCATTGAAATTTCCCGCAAACGCTACCATATAGCTTAAAAGTAGCTCAAATAACCTGTCAACTCTGGCGGGTTTGTTGGTTTACTTCAATGTAAATAGAAGCACTCAATGATGCCCAGTACTGAAGATTGACACTCAATTATAGCATATTACTCGCGAATGAGTAGGCTTTGGCCCAAGTCGAAGGCAGCATTAGATATAGTTAGGTCTGTGGCTTGTTTCCTCAAGAAAAAAAAACATTTTAATTCAAACCGCGGCTGGCGTGGTGGTTTAAGTCACACCAACGGCTGGCCGGTAGTTACCAGCCAGCCTCTGGTGACATTTGAACCGCCGCGGTTTGAATTTAAATGTTTTTCCTTGAGAAAACAAGCCATGAACCTAACCATACAAATGAATTTCTGCTTTCGATCGGTATATCGCACTTGACCGAAGAATCAACGCTGGAATGTTGAAGAATCGTCGGATTCAAGCGACGTGAAACTTTCGCTTCAACCTAGTTGAAAGGAAAAAATGGAGGAAAGCGATAAAAATGCTGAAGATGCTCAGCCACATACCTTCTGACGATGTTCCACAACGAATGAACCGGTGTAGGGCATTTAGTTTCGGGACAAGGACATAAGCTTTGTAACCGCGTCTTCACACTGTCAAATGGGAACATCACACAGTGTTCCACAGCACCAGCTACCGCTCCTGCGACAAGATGTACCTAAAATTCCGAATATTGACATGTTTACCTGAATAAGGGGTGTAAACACAAAAAAAGCATACCCCAAGACTGTGCGTGGGCAGCGTCTCATACTCGTCTTCGCCCATGACGAGCTCTCACTGAAAAAATAACCATACGGAGGATAACACAGGATACTTTGGCACCCATGACATAACCGAATGGATGAGGTAAACATCATAGGTTGCAAACCTTTGCGAAATAAAACACTATCAATGATCGAAATTTATTTAGAGTTATACCATAACCATCTCGTAACAACATAACAATAAAATCATAACAACTAATTGATACGCAGCCAATGACACATCACAACATAATCATTATTATCAATCACCAGCTAGGATCTGGTTTTCGCCGAAAAACTGCTGGATATTTATCACCTTCGTTCCGCGTAACCTTTTGTCCTTCCTCGGTACTGAAAAGAGCGGGCTCACGAACTACTAACATTGTTCCTAAGGCTGTGGTCACGATAAAAATGAAGGAAATTAAAAAAAAAGTTAGCTAATCTCTGAAGTCATGGAGAATGCTCACCTTTCAAACAACAAGGATACAACAGGATCAGCCTCCTCCTCCTCTTGTGATAACCGTTCAAACAATGGATGTTCGGAAAGATGACGAACCATCCATTCGTGCAGCTCTTTCACATCGGTAATCGTGTAAACTATACCTGTAATGGTTATAAATTCATGTTTATAAGCTCTCCGGCTGTTAGGGAAGTTCTGAACCAACTATAGATCGAGAAGCTTCCCTTGTCCGCTAATGAACTTTCGATCAAGGTTGGTAAACCATTCGGAAACTAAAGTCCACCTCTAACTTATAGCGTTGATCGCCAGTCAACAAACTCGGCCTGCTTCTAACTTTACATGAAAAAATGCAGAGGTAAATTTGGGAACCAAAAATCCTTGACCGCCACTCGTTCTCTTCTTTCTGCCCAGTAAGGTCCTTATAGTTCACAACTACATTTGAGCTCCGTGGAGGCTTGACTATAGTACCGAAACGGGGCCGTGGAAAATATTCAATGGGGTGAAGATTCGATTTTTTTTTGAATTTTTCTGAAGATGACGACTTCGCTAAGTCTCATTTCACTTAATCCTCAACGCTACCACCACTAAAGTTTAATTTCTCTGTTCAGTAATATTTGAAGCGAGGCGCGTGTCAGTTTTCGAACGATCGAATATCGAAATAAACACTTACAAATAATTAAAAAATAATAATAATAAATTATAAACACAAATAATTGACTTTATTTCTCTTTTCTTAGAACTCCAACATCCGAATCATCGAATAATGAACTTTTTCAAAGATGCGAATTTTTCAAAAATTCTTTCAAAAACTCTAGTTCCCAAGATCACCCGCCACATGGTCATGCTGTGCTGCTAAAATATTCCAAAAAGAGCGCTGGCTTCCAACAGTCCCGTTAAAAGATCGTACGCGCAGAAAACCATAAAGCCTAGCTTGCTCGGATGAGTTCGGGCGGAACCAGTAGCGGAACGGTCTGTCATGGCGAAATATAACAATGATAAGGATATTTTGACATGATAAACCCCACTTCGACCGGCTCGAATTGAGGGAGCTAGGCTATATATTATCGTTTTTAAAGTTTTTTCCGCATCTGATACCTGGTCAATGACATTTCCCAAGAGGTTTGTACCATAATTGTTCCCATGTTGTTAGACGATGGCATCAACATTCCTTGAAAAAGCGCTACATGACCGCCCCCACAGCAGTTTTCAGCTGGTAACAACTTTCAAATAGCAGAATCTCAAAGTTTCAATAGACTCGAGAAATTTCAATGAACAAAATACAACAGAAAATTATATCAAAACAGCTATAACACTGAAAAATTGAGATTCAATAGGCTGAACGCAACCGGATTTTGAAAAAAAAAATCTAGCCAGGAAACAGTAGCCTAACAATGCGATGCAGGGGATGAAAGCAAAACAACTGAAAGAAGGCATTAATAACAACGGGCGAGAGTTCCATACAAAACGATAGGTTTTCCAAAAAGGCACTGACGCATAACTGCGAATTTAATGGAAGATGGAGGGCCGAAACAAAACTGAACAAAATTTATAAGTGCTGATGCAGCCAAGTGTTTTCTTAAATTCAGGACTAGAAGAGCTGTATTTTTGTCACCAACATCATAAATTTCAATGAAAATCAAGAAATGCATTACAGCAACGTGGAATTAACTCAGAGTTTTGTGTGCTGAAGCACCGGTAAACCCAAAAAAATAACACAAAATCCACTACATCAGATGATCGAATCGATGAAAAGACTATGAGTGACCTTTTGTGTAGCATTTGGCGAGACAATTGATCAGGTTGCACCCATGCTGATAAGAAACGGTGTGGCGCAGCGAGAACAGGGCAAACACAACAGCGCTACCGCGGCCGTGGACAGCTGAGGACAGCTACGCGAGGACCAAACCGGATGGCTGACAGATCATACCCGTTTTCATACGTGCAGAATCAGAGAGAAAAAAACATTGCATAATCTCACGTCGAACTCTTTGCAGGAAGCTCTATTTACCACTTTTATTTCCAGAAGTTTGATATGTAAGCCACAGAAAATAATAAAAATCGGAGGTTTCTCCTTGTGAGCAGCAGATCATCGATAAAAACTAGTTTAGAAAAAAAACTTGTGCTAACAAAGGCCCAGATCAAAGGTGTTCAGCTTTTTTCCTTTTACTTCTTCTCCAACAATGTCGACGAGATGTATCGATTTCGAGAGAAAATTTAAAAAAATAAAGAAATGAAAGTCTTCGTTTTTTAAGGTCCGACGTGTGATTGGGAGAATTCCGTCATCTCTGGGCTGCCACCGTATAGAACAGCGCGAAAATCTTCGTCGGCTTGACGTACCATTTCGCCGCAAACCATAAACAAGGAGAGACACAGACAGCGAGAGGACAAAGAGACTCTGCCGCAGGCATAGACGCATGGAGACGCAGATCGCGGGAGGAAATACACCGAACAAAACACAAATCATAGGATACAGTTAGTCATAGGACACATAGGAAAACCGCAGAAAAAAAGCATCCGACGAGCTAAAGTCTGTCCGAGATATTATTATTCACTATTCGTCCAATGCCCGTGTTCATCAAAAATGAGACTGCCCGCCCACGCGGTCGGCGTGCGTGTAGAGTGGCCGTAGCAACTGGCATTTTTAGGACAAGCCTTCCTACGTCTGCGGACAGCTGACCGAGATATTATTCACTATTCGTCCAATCCCCTGTTCATCAATTTATGAGTCAATCAAATGCATTGGCGACGGCCGCTCGACACGCACGATGACCGCGTGAGCGGACAGCCTCATTCGGACGGATTTTATTTTTCGCATTGGTACGCCATTGCTCACGGATCCAAAAGTTTAAACATCGTCCACAATCCGTACATGCTATTCCCCACAGCAACACCTGCAAATCGTCCCACGGCCTTCCGTGGAAACGCAAAAACCGCACTCATAGCTTACAAACCTACATAGAGTTCAGCTAGAACAGCCCGATTAAGTTGACCCAAAAATTTGGAAATGTCAAATCTTGGTTGGCAAATGTCATTCAACACTGCCCGACTGGGAGGAGAAAAAGCGTGAGCAGAAAGAGATTCTCGAAAAGCGTTCTATAGAATCGCTGGAAATCTTCAGTTCAACAAACGGCGCACATTAGAAAAGGAAACGAATACTCACCACTCTTCTCTTCTTCTTTGCAGCCACTGAGAGGGGTTTCGTCACAAGCTGAGAAACTGGGCGACCAGCACTGGATTCGTCCACAAGTCTATTGTACTGAGCGTTGTTGGCTTCTTCGGACAATCAAATAGGTGTTTAGTGTCGTGGCCTTGGTTTCCGCAGTCCGGGCACACGTCAGGCTGGCTATTGTCGATCCTGTGCAGGTAAGACATAAGCAATGGAGAATGTCCGCAGCGTAACGAAGCGAGGATAGACCTGGCGCGCCTACCGAGCTCGGACTCGGTATCACATACCCTAGGCGGCACATCATCGAGAATAGGGTTGACAGCTGCTTTGGCGAGATCATCCTTCACGAATTGGGTGTGCTCCGCGCGTAAGAGACGAAGCCGTTCTTGACTCGAGTGAGTCCACCTCTGTACACTAACCTTGTTCGAAGCATCGGCAAACGGCACTCTGATCGAGCTCTCTCTCGCGGGATTTAATAGCCTTCTCGACGGATGATTAGGTTGCTTAAGGACATTAATAAACATCTGCTGAGCCTGGAGCTGACAATGCTCTTTCACTGGCAAGATACGGGCCTCGGCGTGAAGGTGCTCAACCGGTGAGCTTTTTGCACATCCAGTGGCTATTCGTAGTGCAGCATTTTGAATTCGCTGCATCTTAGTCCAGGAGCTGTCCGACACGATGTGCTGCCAGACAGGTGCAGCATACTCCAATGCAGGCTGCAGAATAGCTCGATATGTCGTCAAGATTGTCTCTCTGCTGCTACCCCAGGACGTTCCTCCTAGAGCTCTCAACACATTAAGCTTTGCTTTGATAATTGCCTGCTTCTGTTCAGCATTTTTGTGAAACTTCAGCGATGGGTCCAGAACGAGGCCCAGCAGTTTAGAAATTGCGCTGTAGGCAAGAGGTCACCATCCCACCTGACAACAGGTTGGGCGCTGTGTTCCTTTGGGTCAGATGTGAATACCGAAACAGAAGACTTCGCCGCGGAAACTGTGAGCATCATACTATCGAGAAAGTTTTTAAGCTCGACGAGATAGTCGCGGATCTTGTTTGCGGCTACCTGTATGTCACGATTACGGCACATGATGGTGATATCGTCGGCATACGCAACAATTTGTATATCTTCAGGAGGCTCGGGTAGGTCTTCAATATACATGCTGAAGAGGGCAGGTGACAAAACTCCACCCTGCGGCACACCGGCTGCTACAGGTATACTATCGGAGACGTGATTCTGGAATAGCACTTTGGCCCGACGACCTTTCGTAAACGCTGCTATCCAACGCTTCTGCCAAGGTTGCAGGGAGGACTTCAATAGTTTATCGGACAAAAGTCCTAGGTTAACAGAATCAAATGCTTTGGTTAGATCGAGGGCAACGGCCACTGTTCTTAAAGGCTTTCTGAAATTGAAACCATCGACCGCATAGCTGACAATCTCCAGTGACAGTGACAAACCACTCTTGAATCCCCATTTCGATCAAATGTTCTAATATGTACTATATGGACCCGTCATAGTCGACCGATTGGCTACAGCCATCCCAGTCGATAGGCATTTACATTCTGCAACTCGGGTGTAAAAATTCACCCGTTGTGGCCGGATTGAACACGCCTGACCCATCCGTGGCTGTCCTGGTTGATACGCATGTACTGCATTGCTTACTAAGGTGGAAATTTCACCGTTGTGGCCGGCCTGGCCAACCGCAGCACGCGCAAGTATGAAGTGGTGCAATGGGGGGGACGCGGTTGCACTGCATTATCGATTGGCACACAGCCGACCATTAGGGACGGCGCAGGATTAGCGAAAACGGCTCAACCCGCCTTTGGCCGGCTACGACGGAGGCTTATCAGACTTTAGGCCATTGTTATACCCCACGAAAGGCCTGTCGCGGTCGCAGGGCACTGCTACGTCGCTGTCGCTGAGGGCCAGCCGTCGCTGTCGCTCACGGCCAAAAAACACCCGGCAGGATACTGGATTTGGCTGGGTCGCTGTCGCTGACACCCGTCGCAGTGCACTGCACTGCGACGGACAGCCGCGACAGCGACCGATTACCGCACGGTTTCCACATTTCAGGCATAACAGCACCTTTCGAGCCAGCGACCGCGACAGGTGCTGCAAACTGTTCTTGCCACAGCATTTTTCTACTGCGTGGGTCTGGTCCCGATACGATTTGTAACAGTTGACCACACCTGTCGCGGTCGCAAACTTTTGGTATAACAATGGCCTTACACTACAAAGTGTTCCAAAATTACTGGCGCGTGAATCAGCTTCTTTTTCACAGGAGTTTTTGAATTTCATATTTCTGCCATTCCGACTTTTTGAAGTCTTTTGTGTTCTCAGCTTCGTGTTTTTAACATTACTCAGCGAATATTGATTGTTAAAGGTAGTGTTCACGATAAACCTCGTTTTAGAGTTTTTAGTGCGAAAAACTATGCTGGTAGATGCTGGAGCGGTTAGCATCGAAGAAAGCAGCAAAAACGGGAAAGAATTCGATAAAAACGACAGCGAAGCGAAGATTTCGTTGCCCGGTACGCCTGACCTTAGCACGCCGCGCACCATTCTGGCGAGCTTGTGGCGCCACGGACGTTTTCGATGGGAAGCAATTCCGTCACGCCCAGCTTAATCGATTCGCACACATTTCGCCATTAGCGCGCGCTTGCAGAAAATAGCAGGGCCCGTGAGCTCCTCCACGCCATGAACGTTATATACCACTATTTTAGCGTATTTTGAGCGCTTTTATTCTCTGTTTCTTCACTATTCGATGGTTCACGACCGAACAACCCCAGTTTTGATTCCAACTCGAATATGATATTCATCGTGAACTGTTCATTCTAAGGTAGCGTTCAGGGTGAAAACAGCCTTCGAGTCTTCAATGGAAATAAGAAGGCTCGGGGCCTTTTGCAACACCAATGTCCGGAAAACGGCCAGAAAAAGCCACAAATACCCCTATACGGCACAATGTCTTGAATTTGGCATGCCCCCTCCCCCACCCACTTCCTTCTTCTTCTTTGCAGCCACAGAGAGGTTCTGTCACAGGTTCAGAAACTCGACCACTACCGTTGAGTTCATCCACAATTCCATTGTCGTTAATTTAGTCGGTCTCATCGGGCAATTGAACAGGTGCGGAGTAGTATGCCCTTGACTACCGCAATCCGGGCACTCGTCAGTTTTGCTGTAATCAATCCTATGCAGATATGACATCAGCATTGGGGAGTGTCCACAGCGTAACGATGCAAAGGAGCATCTGGCACGCCTGCGGAGTTCCATCTCGGTCTCCCTGACCTTGGGAGGTGCGGCTCCCAAGATGAAATTTATGGCGACTCTGCTCAAGTGTTCCTTCACGAATCGGGTATGCTCCGCGCGCAAGAGACGCAGGCGTTCTTGTTGAGCTTCGATCCATCTCTGCACATCTACTTTCGAGGGAGCATCGGCTTTCTGATACATCTCTCCCCCACCGGGTTTGATACTCTTCGCGAAGAATGAGGGCCGCTTCACGATGTTAATGAACATTTGTGGAGCCTGGAGCTGGCAGTGGTCTCTCACTGACGAGCTTCGAAGTGTAAGCGCTCTACTGAAGCTTTTAGAACAGCCTGTTGCGATTCTCAGAGCACACACAACTTTGCACGCGCTGCAGCTTGGACCAAGATGTGTCCGACACGATGTGCTGCCAGACTGGCGCAGCATACTCCAAGGCGGGTTGCACAATGGCCTTATACGTGGTCAGAATCGTTTCTTAACTGCACCCCAGGACGTTCCACCGAGAGCACGTAGAAAGTTGAGTCTTGTTTTCACTATGGCTTGCTTCTGCTCAGTTTTCTTATGAAACTTCAGAAAAGGATCCATTACGAGTCCGAGTAGCCTAGGGAGACGGGCGTCCGGCATGTGAGTTTCGACCCATTCCTTGTAAACCGTTCAGGACATACCGAACTGAAGTAGTTTTTAGCCGCTTTTTCAACATTGGTGTTGCAATAGGACCCGGACCAGGGCTGGGCACACGTCCCGGCATGGCGATTCTGAATATGCACCCCCTTAGCTCGGTAATTTTTAGGCACCCCCTTATGGGAAATCGAAATCGGCTGTTTTCCGAATAGTTGGACAGCCATGATCTTGACTTCCTGATTTTGATAAACAAGAATATAAAAAAAGCACTGAATAGAGAAAATTCCGACAATGGCAACAAAAAAAGGTGTAATTTCTGAACTTCAAAACAACCCCATGAGGAAAATTTGTTAGTAAGACGGTAAGTTATTACAAAAGATGAAACATTTTTCAATACAAAACAATTGAACAATTACCAACAGCAGAACTACTACTATTGCGATAATTAATGTTTCCTGTCGAATGTTTTCATAAACCTACGAAGGATTAGTTAATCCGTGTTTGATTGTTCTGATGTGGAAATCAGAACTATTTTGTGTTGTGGAACAATGTTAGGATTCATGTGATCCGTAGGGAGAAAACCTGAGTTTTAGCCTCCTAGAATGCCGCTATCCCTTAAAAAATCGGCTTGCCGTGTGATACAGTGTCAGTACGCAGCTACACAGCGCACAGGGGAATGGACGCGCACTCAATATTAATAAAAATGTATTTTATTACAGACCAGGGAGGAGAAAAGGATTGAAACCAAAGGAAATGGAAGATGATGAAAGTTGTCTATTCTGGATGTACCCATTTTAGAAATTTAATGTAAATAAACAAAGTTAGAGCGGGTGTAAATATTTAGCTGTAATAAGGTTCATTCAAACGAACCTAGTTGATCAAAACTAGCATTAAACTGAGAGCAAAGGGTATTGTTAGAAAGAGGAGAATCTGGCAAACATTTTAGCATCAATGGGACCGGTTTTAATGTGATTTAAGGACCTTAAATCTCGTCCCGGTTTTACCCGAAAACCGGGACAAAACCGACAAACTGACGAGTTTTAAGGTCCTTAAATCACATTGAATATGAAACCTATTGCTATTAAAATGTTTGCCAGGTTCTCCTCTTTCTCGCAATGCTCTTAGTTCTCATGTTTGTGGGTGTTTTTAATCAACTAGGTTCATTTGAATGAACCTTATCACGTCCGAAAAATTCACTCCGCTCCAACTTAGTTTGTTTACATTAAATTTCTATACTGTACATTGGAAAGAATCCTAGTTCTGCCTGCTTCCATTTACTCCAGTTTCAATCATTTTCTCCGCCCCGTTCTGTAATAAAATACATTTTTTAATTAATATTGCGTGCGCGTCCACTCCAGTGCGCGTTGTGTAGCTGCGGACAAACACCAGATCGCACGGCTAGCCTAGTCTATGAGAGATTGCGGCATTCAAGGTGGATTAAACTCGGGTTTTTATGTACAGGGTACTTCTCAATGAGGAGGAAACGGTCATTCGCTTCTTTCATAGTAACTTGCAGTCTTCATTTTTTATAGTTGGCTCTCTTCATAAGTCACATTGTCATGAATAAAAATCTAGTGACTAGTTGTGATGCTGACTGTGCTATCTGTACTTTTAATTTGTCGAAATAAATCCTAGCCTGCTCGGATGAGTCCGGGCAGAGTAAGCAGCGGAGCGGTCGGTCATGGCAAAGTATAACAGTGATAAGAAGATTTTGACATGATAAGCCCGATAAGCCTTGCTTCGACCAGCACAAAATGAGCGACCTAGGCTATACATCAGTTCGCTAATATTTTTTTGAACTTGAATGATAGTTTTCCTGGGCGCTGTCTTAGTATCTTTGCCTCGAATTGGTAACCACCTGCGTAATCAATGAACGTTGCATCAAAGAAACATGACACCACATCAATCCTTACTTGCTACAAGATAACAGAGTAGTGTTTAATCCTTCATCGAAACAAACTTTGACAGCAACTATGAATTATTGCGAACACAACCTGCATCTCTATCAATGTTTTTATTCTTTAAGTGTTTGACTCAAAAAGCGGAGAAGAAGATATGACAATTCAGAAGAATAGTGCGTACTACTTTTTTCCTGAAATTCGACAGAACATGCACTTCGTTCTTTTTTTTCGTGTTCGGCTTAGGCACCCCCCTTTGCCCTCTCTGCAACGTCTAATATGCACCCCCCTAAGGTTACCCGGGACGCGTGCCCAGCCCTGACCCGGACGTTTCGTTTTCTGGTGAAAAATCTAGGTAAAATTCGAGGACTGTTCTCATCGTGAACACTGTCCACAAAATTGAGTTCCCGTACTTGTACATGTAATTTTTTAGGACGGCTAACCTTGGTCTCATACATTAAACAAAATATTGTGATGTATCCAAGGAAACGAACCTCCTGGCCTCAGCACGTACGCATACTCAGCTAGCAATCCCGGCGTGACGATCCGCCACTTATGTTTCTTGTTCTTGAAATGTGGATCAGGAAATAGGAAGAAAATCTTCGATAGTTGGTGTTTATGGAAGTAATTCGGCAAGTATTTCATAGCATTAGATCGTAAGCAGGCTACATTCCGATAACCTCCAGTGTCTGCACAGCGAATCCTCAGCGCTTTAATCTTCTCAGACACAAAATCTGAAACCTGAAATATCTATTTAAATCCAATAGAGCCAGAAAACGAGGGAGGCAGAAGAAAACCCACTTTGACGCGAATTTCTAATCCCACCATCAGAGTTTCAGGGAACATGGGCGACAACTTCATCAGTAGACCGCCATAACCGCAGCCAATATCGGCAAATTCAACTTGCCTTCCATCCGCATAGTCTCCGTACAGTTCTTTCCAATTCATCCTGCGATTCATCATAAAAGACAGCGACAAAACAACAAATAAATAAAAATATAACATTGATGAAATTACGACTCACTCTGCTGGTGTTCTCGGGTACTCTATGTCATGATCTGAATGAGGATTCGAATGCGCTCGTTGCCTGAAAATAGTCCATATAAGTGAAAATTCAGAGAACTGCAGAACGCATAATCAATCGGAACAATGAAGAATGGACGAAATTTCCCCTAAAAGCAAAGAAACTGGCTTTCCAAAGTTTCGATAGTTCAAAATGCCCACTTTCAGAGAAGTGGAGTATGTCCTACTATTCATGCATTAATTTCGAAAATTTTTATTTACATTTGTGGAAGCAATGAGGCTGTGGTCTCACTAGGGACTGCGTTACCCACCCCGTGGCGATTTGGAAAACCATGTTCTCGTTGCTGTAGGTCTGTATGTAGCCCCCCCCATTAGGGAATTCTTAGGGTGCTCAGAGAATTTTTCGGATTCGGCTCAAAATTTTCAACTGTGTGCTATTAAGGGCGCTGAACCCGAATCTGGGGTCTATTTCTCGCCAGACTTAGGGTTACTGTAGGTGACGGTAGGGATAACGTCTTTCAATTAGCGTTACTTACCCTAATATTTCGAAAATCGAAAAATGGAACACAAATTTGTGTTCAGCGTCCTATATAACACCTACAGAGAAATTTTGAGTCAAAATCTGAGACTCTGACCGAGCTAACGCATACCCACCGTTACATGCCTTAACTTTTGTTCTCTTCTATATCCGAACCATAATGACTTGCCTAGAAGATATGGCGCTAAGGTGTCCTACCCCTGTCTCACGATCCAGATCCTCTTTCCATATAACTGACCTTGTCGTATCAATTGGTTAGTGCCAAATCATCTAATTCCCTCTATCTCTCCTATTGCAAGCCCCTGCTTGTCCTTCAACGGCCTTTGCTTGCTTTCTCTAGCGCTTCGACTAACTCTGTGAGCTGTTTCTTATCTGCAGTTGCTTATACTCGCGTCCAGCTTGCCGGTCCAACGAAAGTTTTGGGTATACTCGTGTTCCGAAGTTTCGGTGAGTCCCAATGTCTTTAGGGACTAAGGGCATCATAGCCGGCCGATGCAGGCATCAGTATATTTGCTAACTCAAAAGTCTCAGCTTTGTTAATAGTAATCATAGCTCCTGAGGCAGCATCTGCTACCGATTAATCCGCCCCCCCCCCTCAAAATACCTCTCCAACCTCTTGATCGATAAAATGACAAGTGACCTATGCATAGCTTAATCTATTACCGTGAGAAAGAATTCTTGTTTTGTTTCTGTTTTCGACAAAAGTCTAGCCTTCGAAAGTTAACCTGTTTTTGAGTTAAAGCGCGTTCTTTGGAAGTATTTAATAAATAAATAATTAACCACAGATTTGTGTTAAGCAGCCAAAAAACCCCAAATGTACAAGATTTAGGACGATTTCATCGTAACATTCTCGCAATCGTCAAAAGTCGCATTCGCCCAGCAGAATTTCCCCTTTTTGCCGCTTCGGAACAAATCAGACGGAATTTTTCAAATGTGGACAAATGGGCCTCAGATTCGTAATCAGCACTCAAAACAACCCCTAGAAAAAAATTTAGGCTCAATACGATACAATTTCTTTGAACGTCTAAAAATTGCCATTCGTGTACCCTCTTCCTATTCGCGGAGCTACAAAAATGCCTTTTGGAAATCTTCTGTAAATCTCCGAGGCATCTAAGGAATTCGGAAAACGGTTTATTGATGATTTGTCCCATATCTACAACTATCAAAACATGGTTTTGTAAAAGTACTCGGGAAATGTAAGGTAAAAATCAGTCAGTACGCAAAAAAGAGAGATAAATCCGTCTTTTACAGTTTGAAAGATTGGGCTCATAAATTCAAGCGGAGCGGTGACAAAGTGGAACACAAACTGCAGAGGACAGGAAAACATCTCTATCTTTGTGTACTGAGGCCACAACCCAAACGAGGATACGGGGAATTTGCAAGAATATTACCCGCATCAACATCGAAATTCCTTCCTCACCATATTGGGACTGCTTGTAGAACAGTAGGATAGAGAAAACAAAGAAACCATACCTATAGAACTTCTTCTGCGGTAAATCAGGAACTGCAGCACTTTCCGCTACACTTACTTCGGAGATTAGTTCTTGAACTTCCATTAACAACAACTGTAAGGATGGGTTAAATACGAATGCAGGGGGTTAAAAACAATCAGCAAAATGTAAAAGTAAAAAGGTTTTAACCGCAGCACACGGAAATTCAAACAATAATCTATAAAAGAATTTATCCTCCTCAAACTCAGAAACTCCCAGCATGGAGGTCCAAATGAAAAAAAGGCCACTATTCAATAAAAAAAAACATTGTCGACGCGGGACATGAGTATTTCGTTGAGAATACTTTTCAAAGATATTGTGTAAGACAAGCAGCTTGAGACTTAACAAAATTACTGAAGAAAATTTTTTGAAACTTCTGGATATAGTTTCTACAATAATGCCTTTTTCCACAAAAAAGTGATTTTACTTTACAAAATCCATCTTCTCGCGAGATGAGAACTAGGAGAAGTGCAGAATAAATACAGGTAACCTCAAGATTCGTGAAGGTTCCACCAAGAGTCCTTTTTAAATAAGTGAACTTCAGGTCACATGTAACCCTTCTAGAAACATGTAACTTGGCACAAAAAAAAACAACAACTTTGACACATCAAATTGTGAAAGGGCGCTTAGAAACTGAAAAAGAGAAGAAATAATAACAGAACAATAATTAACGAGAATCAACAAATACCAACAAATACAAGCAAAATTCACAGATTCGAATGGCACAGAAAATAACGCAATGAGTTCAAACAAGTTTCACCGGTTCTCTTTGGCCTGGACATCGGAACACAATACTTCCCTGCTCATCATATCGAATCGCTGGTATAAAAGGTCGCTCTTTCGTCGCCTCTATGCTGCAAATCAACTGTTATTGAATACAAATCGAATGCTCTACGGGAATGGAATCATTACCTGGTTTGCAAGCGTTTAAATGTGGTTTCACTAGGATAGAAGATTTCTTCATTATCTAGGTCATACCATCTGAACTCCTCTAGCTGAAAGGTTGGAACTTTTTTATGAACAAGGCAAGTATACAAAGAGCAAGTCGCATCTACATAAACGAATGGTATTGTCACTATCTCACTGGTATCTACAGTAAAGCTGCGCAGCACCCCATCCCGAGCCGCTGGTTCCGAGAAGCAAGCTCAAAACGGTCGTTTTATGCGCTTTTTACCTCCCAAACGCTTAGTAAACTTTAGAAAATTCGGAAACGGCCCTCATAATCGTATTTAGCGCCCAAAACGACCCCCTGAGCAAAGTTTGGGTGAAAGCACATTGTTCGAACTTTGTGCAGACTGATACCGTTTTGGTACGGATTTTCGTTTGAGCGGTTACTTATATCTATTAAGGGTTCTCAAGGCGCTCTAGAAAAATATTCCAGATTTAACTTCAAATTCTATCAAAGGGGGGCTGCATGGGGCGCTGATCGCGAATCTCAGGGTTATTTATCGACTTTCAGATGGTTTCAGCTTAATTCGTTGAAAGCATCCAAGGGGGAGAGAATTTTGAGGGCAAAACGCCACTTTCAAGATTTTCGGAGTTCTTCGATAGACGTGTCCCCAAATCATTCCCTGAGGGTAATTTGATGTACTCAACACGAATCTAAGGTCGGTTTGCCGATTTTTTACAGATTACAGTAGACTGCGGTGGGTACACGGTAGTTTGATTCAAGTCCCAGATTTGACTCAAAATTTGTATGTAGGAGCTATTCGGAATGAAGAACACTAATTTGATGTGAATTTGCTGATTTTCGAACTATTTCATTTCATTTACTACACGGTAGAACCGTGTGAACACAAACAAGAAAACGAAATAACCAACAGCAAGAAAAGAGTCTAAACATAGTAGCACAACAATCAAGCAAATGGATAAATTGACCATGAAGCATACACAGGCACCATGAAGGAATGAGATTCAATAAACATCACTCCTGTGACAGCAGATAACTCTCATGTGCCTTCTTGAATTGAGTGAATTTCCCAACTACCAACCCTGACCGAAGTAATTTATTAAACTCAGACCCCGCCCTGTTGACAAAGAAGTGGTGTCTTACATTCCGCCTGGCCCCAACAAAGCTCAATTTCACCGGCGCTCCCCTAGTAGTTGATGGTCTCAGGTTGAACAGCCGGCTAGCCTTGAAGCCAGCACTCCCATGAATGATCTTATACATCATTATCATATCAAACCTTCTCCTGTAGTGTAGAGTGGTTAGGCCCAAATTAGCGT
Organism: Aplectana chamaeleonis; assembly: GCA_029168955.1. NCBI lineage: Eukaryota > Metazoa > Nematoda > Chromadorea > Rhabditida > Cosmocercidae > Aplectana > Aplectana chamaeleonis. The sequence continues at coordinate 357,653 of JAPDOI010000122.1, forward strand.
TTCTGGTGACATGACCCACGTTGCAATTAGTCTGAAACCATGATGTCCTGAAGTAAACTCTACGTGTGAAAGTATTCTAGACTTTCTCAAGCGCACCAATGGATCTCTTTTTGTAAGGATTAAAAACCACAGTCAGGGTCAAGCGGAGCGTTGCGTAATTTTCCAAAATCGGAGCGAACCCCTTCACTTTTTTTCCAAAATCCAAAATTTTAGCGATCTTCCCTCCCTGAGACGCCATTTTCGCAATCCCTTCTCCCCGAGTCCGGCTAGTTTATAGTTGATTACTCAAAGTATCAGACGCCGAAAAATCGTAAATAGTTGAGCTCAAGCGCCTAGAACCGAATGCTACGACCTTTCCCTTGGGGACCAAAAGTAATGGAAAATTCATCGGATATCCACGATATTCTCACTTTTGAACCGAAAATTTTGCGATCCCCACTAACATTCACTTTCTAACCCAATTTTTTGCGACCCCCCGTTGCGAAATTTCGCAACCCCGCTTGACCCTGACCACAATACCTTACTCCATAATTGGACGTATGTACGTTTTCTACACCTCCGTCAGTACGCTTGCATTGGTAGTATTGAGGTAGGTTTTGCCCCTAAATGGCATATTATCCACCGTAACCTACAATAACCTTAGAATTTCGACAAACATACCCCAAATTCGTTTTTAGCACCCTAGATTACACCTAAATACAAGTTTCAAGTAAAATCCGATTTTTATTCAAAACACCACAGAAAAAATCTGATGGGTACCGTTACTTTTTCGCGAAACTTTAAAAACGCTCATAACGTTTTGGGACCAGCTGCTAGGGACGCAGCTATTGCAAAGCTTTACTATAGACGCTCAAGAGATACCGAAAATACAATTCGTTTCCACAAATCTGACCTACGCTTTGCATACTTCCCTTGTAAAACGTGGATTAACGCCAATTTAAGAACATGTGTTGGGTTTCGGAGGATAAGCTTCTTTCGGAGGGATTCGGAGGATAATTAACTAAAATCGCGCCAGATAGGCAACGTATTTCGGCGAGATAAAGTCCATTAAGGGCACCAACTCCACATCATCGGCATCGATGATGTCTAGTCTCAAGACCATCAGCTGCTCAGAGAAACTCACGGCCCGTCAACGGCGGCAGATGAGCTTTCCGGACGGTCTGCGGCGCTTGTCGGCTGACCAGCGGCACAATTGATAGCGGGCTGGTCTAACGGCCCACCCACGGCGCTTTCTGTTCTCGATAGGGTTGGTTCCGGGGCGCACCGGCAGTAGAACGACTTCACCTCCTCATCTCACTCACTCATATCTCACTTGACAGCAGGCGCGGCTGCAGTGGTAACCATGAAAAAACATAGCAAAGCGACTGATCACACCCTAATATGTTTATATTATGCTCAGCCGGTATAAAAGGCGCCTCATCTCACTCGAGTCCTCATTCGGCATTCTGATGCCGGCCCTGGAAGTTGGCTTCGAGTCACTCTCCGGAAGCCAGCATATTTTTGGTCGCTGGGGGATAGGGATATCCTCACAGCCGGAGGGGGGGTCGCCGCGGTCCGCAGGGAGGGTGGCTCCTCACCACAGACCTTAGCGAAGGCTACGCACTTGTCCGGACCGAGGCGGGGCTTTCTCTGCCCCGGAGCGCGACATTCGCGCATCTCTCGAGAAGAGGCGGACTGGCCATGACTGTGTCAGAGAGGACGGTCCGCGGCGGATCTCAAGACGATCCGCGGCGCCTGCAGGACGATCCGCGGAGCCTGCAGGATGGTCCGCGGCACTTTGCCGGCTTCAGTGTAGATTCGCTCGGTCGTCGGCCGCTGACGCTCCTGGAAAAGAGCCGCGGACGGGCGGCGAGTTTCTCTGAGTGGCTTCGAAGTGGAACTTAATCAATGAACTATGGCCTCAGGGCTGACTTGTTCGAATTTTTCTGTTATCGTCGTGTTAGACACTGTTTCTCCGCAAATGTTACTTGGACAACTTGAAACAAATCACTGGTTAGTTTGCCGAATTGACTTGGATTACGGTGTGCCACGGCAGGTGTACAAAGTTTGGTCTACGTCTCAGATTAGGCTCAAAATTACTCTTTTAAGGTTATTTGGAATGCCAAAACACGAATTTGAGGTTAGTTTGTCGATTTTCAAAATATTAAGGTAGGTTAAGCCAGCCAAGAGGCGTTCGGACTACCGTTACCTACCGTAACCTTCAGAATAGCGACGAACGCACACCAGATTCGTGTTAGGCGCCCAAAATAAACCTCAGTGGATAGTTTTGAGCCGCAAACAAAAAAAAATCTGGATACTTTGAAAACCCCTTGATGAGTGCTCAGCAAGGGTGTGCGTAATTACGATTTACGATTTACGGTGTTTTTTGGACTCGTAATTACGGTTTACGATTTACGACATTTTAGACCGTAAATCGTAATTTTTCGTAAATAAAAACATATGCAATGGAAGTTGATAACAAGATATCTCTAATTGACCTGCTCTAATCCCACTTTGCGTATACTAATATTTTTGGTAAGGAGATGGGACCAACCCAGGCATGTGACTACAACACGATCCCATTATCATTCTTTGACGCGATTTTATCATTTCAAAGCAGGAGACACGGTCGGAGCTGGAGGCGCTGGATAATTGAACCGCGTTGCGTGCCGCGCACGTCTCACTAGCTGCCGCCTACGACGAAATGCAGTCTGAAAGCACTCTTCACGAGTATTTTGTTTTCGAGTTTTTCATGAAGATTAACTGTTGTGATTCCTACTACTGGATTAGCGCCAAAACATCGAGCGAAGCAGTCTGAGCTATCCAAAAATTGCTTCAAATACTGCTCTTGGCCCGCCTTTTGAGTAGATTATGTCTACTCTGAGTCGACAAAAATCAACAAGAGGTGCGTCCTTTTTTACCCAAGAAGTTTGACTCTCAAAATCCTTGCCTCCAGTTAACTTCTCTTCGCCCGCGGCAAGCGGACATTCAGAAAAGGCGTGAGCGCTTGTTCAAACGCTCATCTTCGCCCTTTTCCTTTATCTCTAACAAATGCAAAATGTTGGGGCGCCTTGGCAACATTATTCCACTATGGGAGCTAAACTACACAAAGCGGCAAAATTTAGAAACCATAAAGCTATGAATCTGCAAGGTATTTAGAAGATATAGGAAAAAATAATTTGCGTTGGGGACCGATACCCGGCTCTAGATAATACAGAGTTGCCACGGGTCGGACTGATACTTTGCGATCTCTATTGAAGGTTGGCGCAAGTTCGGTTCCATATTTTTCGACGTACGTGCACCGAGTTTGAGCCAACCTTCAGTAGGGAACTCGAAGTACATATCAGTGCAATCCTCACCGAATGTACATATAATCGGTGTTGCGGTTCCGCTAGCAAAAGAGAGAAGTTCTAGAATTCGGCCGTAAGAAATCGCTCAGATACGGTAATTTTGGCTTGTTTTAACGCTTACAACGGCGTTGGCGTTTCGGGAGAGGAATTAAGAGTATAATTGTAACCCTGTTGCCCAGCAGGTACTCGGACAGCTGAATCAGGCAGGCGGATTTTTCAAGACCTGGGAAGAAGTTGTGGAATGAGTGATAAGGGAAAGCAGAGAAATACGGGTAAGGCGGTCCCATTGAAGGTATGGTATACTTTTACGAGACACGATCGCGTCGCTCTTCACAACGACAGCGACCCCCTGTCGTGGAGCTTCCGCCTTCTAAACCTGTCGCTACCGTGCGCTGAGCAGCGACAGACTTCGGTTCACTCGCAGTATGTCAGCCCTCCGCGACATTTCGCTGCGGCTCACACGCGATAACTGTTCCTACGACAACCGATGCCGTTGCTCCGATGCGAGTCTCGCCGCGATTTGTGCTAGATTTCATGCCTGTCGCAAATGACAGCGACAAAGTATACCATACCCCTTAGACGTGGTTAGCTGCCAAATACTGAACGCAGTCTAATATGTATGTGTTCAGTACGTGCAACGGTGGACAGTAGGTACATAGTTTCTCTTGTTTCAGCATATTAAAATATTTTTAGTGGTAACTGTTGTTATTTGCTGTTTACGATTTACGATGATTTTGTCGTAATTACGATTTACGAAAATTGAAATTTTATTTACGCACACCCCTGGTGCCCAGCCTCCAATGAAAACACCTTATTTGAATCCCAAAGGCATTCAGAAAATTTCAGTAATGGATTATTTACGTGTGGTTACACATCTTCAACAACGGAAACATGGTTTTCATCGGTAGGGTGAGGAATAAAGTGTTCTTTGCAGAAAAATATCGAATAAAATTTTCGGAAAAAATGACGGAAAATCAGTTCCAAAATTATTGAAGAAAAAAATTCACCAAGTGGACGTAAAGTTGTCAAAAATGGTCACCACGTAAACGAGACAACAGCCTGTTTTACACTACGTCGGGTCCCCCACCATTATTTTTCTGGAACCTGTCATAGGGGTTTACCATGAGAATACCGGAAAAAATATTTTTGAACAGTGGTGAGTGTGAAAAAGGATACTTCTTCTAACAGTTCAAGAGAGTAGAGACTCACAGGGCCACCTGGATGGATCAACGTTCCAGCGGGAATATCGGTGAACTTTATAGTTGCCAAACAAGCTCTGCTTGTGCATTCCATGATATTGCGACCGTCCACTCGGCCAGGGTTCACAACGCGTACTCGTTTGCAGTTGCAGTGCGGACAGGGCTTCGCTAGATGAGCGTACACGTTTCCAGGTAATGTAGGTGCGGGAATATCCTGAAAATCCAAACACATAAATAACAGCAGAAATATAATTAGTTCGTAAACGAAATAAGGTGTACCTGCTGAGAATTCTTCGTCTTTGATGACTTCTTATTCTTAGAAGCCGAAGTTTCAGTAGAAGTCTTGCTCGTTGAGGGAGTAGAGGACGACAGATAGCGGGGTGGCGAATTCGTCAGCAACTCATATCGAAGCTGCTCTACAATGTAGACATTCTATAGTTAATCACCGCAGTATTATCGTTCTAATGAGCCCCTGGCACCCCACTTTCACCCCCCCCCCCCACACTGCTAGTCACAAAAGGACCTCCTAAGAGCAAGACTAAACCTGGGAAATTAAAACTTTTTCATATTTAGGATGTAACAACGCAGTGCGACATCTATGAAGTATGTTATACTTTGTTGCTGTCAGGAGCGACAGGCATGCAACCTAGCACAAATCTAGGCGGGACCTGCATCGGAGCAATGGCATCGGTCTTCTCAGGAACAGTTACCGCGCGTCTGTCGCAGCCACGTGTCGCGGATGGCTGACATACTGCAAATGTGCCGACGCCTGTAGCTGTCGCTGGACAGCGCACTGCGGCAGCGACAGGTTGGTGCCAATGGTATACTCCTGCGACACGCGGTCGCTTCGCTCTGCACAGCGACAGCGACCGCTTCCCACCCTTTGAATCTATCTGCCGCGGTGCGACTGCCGTAGTGCGCTGCACAGCGATAAACAAAGTATACCATTGACTTTCTTTAAAGCCATCATTATACTCTACGACAGCCCTGCCGCGGTCGCAGAGGAGAGCGACGTCGCTGTCGCTGAGGGCCAATCGCGCTGTGCCATACATCACGCCAATTTACGTATGATATGCGCCACTGCAGATAAAATGTCGGATCAATAACCCAGAATCACTGCGCAAATCAGTTCAAATTCAGTTCATAAAGGAGCAGGCTCCGAGATTTATACATTTCAGGTGAGGTGAAGACACTAGAAGAGAAACGAAAAAAGGAACTACAAAAAAGGATGAAAAAAAAACAGGCGAAACATGCAATACACCAATTACTCCGTCGCTGTCGCGGGCATTAGTCGCAGTGCGCCCCACTGCAACGGTTGCCCGCGACCGATTGCGGCACGGTTTTTACATTCAAATGTATAACACCCATCTGCAACCCTGCAACATGAGCGGCGCATGCAGTGTTCCAGCGAAAGCTTTTTTCAAGGTGAGAGTGTGGGTCCCGACACGATTCGTAACAGATGAGCAAATCTGTCGAGGCTGGAGGTATAACAATGTGTAAACATACCATAACAACACCTTGTGTAAACATACCATAACGTGCACTGCGACGTTAAACAGCAGTTACGGCAAAAAAATCAAAAAATCGTGTGAGAGTTAAACCTTATATCATTCATGGTGCTTGTAGAAAGCATCCGAAATGTTCAAATATATTTGGCGGAAAATGTTCCTGTCGGTATTCGTAGTGTTCAGCAAAAACACAGACCTGGGATAAGTCAATTGATTTTAGATAGATTACGGTTTGGCAACGGGGTGTATGGTGACTTAGTCAAAGCTTCAGATTTGGGTCAAGATACCTCTATGGGATATTTAAAGGCAGCATACACGGTCGTAAGCGCAGTTGAGATAACTACGGGAATAGAATGGTATGGCTCAAGACACAACGCCTACACATTTTGAAGCGTCACAAACGACCCACAATGCCGCTACACGAGTAAGAAGCTGGCCCGCCCCGGTATTTGCCGTCCTCCTCCAAAGCAGGGATGCTGGGCCAATCCCCCCGTCGGTGGCCTTTGTGGGTAGAACATTAAATAGAATAAGATTACCACATACGTCGATGACGGGGGGAATGGCCCAGCACCTGTGCTTTGGGGAACGGCAAATACAGGAGTGGATAAATAGTCGTTTGTGGGTCGTTTTTGACGCTTTAAAATGCGTAGGCATTGTGTTCTGTTCCATACCAATCTATTTTCTTAGTAATCTTAACCACATTAACGAAAGTGCGTGCTGTCTTTAATCAGGTGCAATCGCAATGGGGGGGGGGGATTGGCCTTGCCTATTTTTTCGCGCAGCAACGATTCTTCCTATTTTGGAAGGCGGAGGAAAACCTTGGTTTGGTGTTCCAATTGCGCGGCGGCACGAATATATGAGCATTTACCCCCCCCCCCCCCCCACGAGGATGACACCCTTAATCAGGGGTGGTGAACATAAAAATGTCCACTAGTCGATTGCCAAGAAATCGAAAATGGTAGGTTAAGGGCCTTTCAGAGTTGCGCCGTAGTATAACCCGCTGTCGCGGAGGCGACGCGCGTGATGGAGAATGTCACGCAGCACAAACCGTGGCTCGCGACGGAGGCGGCCGCCGCGCTTTCACAGTGCACGAGCTGAGCAAGCCTCGTCGCGAGCTAGCGGCGACGTCGCGCGAGAATCGCCGTAGTTTCTTCGTATTTATTAGAGCTCCTTTGTTACTATCGGCACATTAACCCTCTGTAAAAACATTAATTTCGCATACTTCGCTATTTTTTTCAATCGAACAACGGCGGCGAAGAGGTAAGAGACGCAGAGACATAAATATGATTCGGCGACTAGTCATAGCCACATGGAGGGGGTCACTGGAGTATAGCACTTAGCCACACACATTTTTTCCCGCAACTACTCTCTTGGTTTTGACAGAGGAGGGAAGCCTCGTGTAGGTGCTCTAATTCAGTGGGTCACGTTAAAATGGGCGTGGCCAAGCGCATCGCGCCATAATGCCCCCCTCCCGCTAAGATAGCACCCACGTCGGTTGCGGAGGACTTCGTTAAGAATACACACACAACGTTAGATTTCTAATTCGAGTTTACCCAAGTTTCAGAGCTCAGAAAATCGCGGCCTCGTACGAGTTCCGAAGTAATCCATACCTTGTCGTTGCATCGCTTAGGCCTAGGGCATACTACCCGCGGCGGGCGGCAGCGACAGTGCATGTCACCCATAGCGCTTTTCGGTCGATCCCGTCGCTGGAAATATGCGCTAGGCTTTAGAAGGCATTCAGAGTTCATTCGCGGCGCGATGTTGTAATCAGCCTACATATCGATCAAACGACGTCGCGTGGCGTCGTCGCTGGGTGTTTGCAGTGAAGAGGCGCGATACATTCCAAATGACGCGCAGTTTGCCTTCGCACGACGTCCATCGCGTCGCCTTGCAATGAAACGCGACGCGATGGACGTCGCGCGATGGCAAACTCGTTGCTGCTTTTATTTAGTGTTTTTCCATGAACGCAACCAAATCTAACAATGAATTAGTAAAATAGGCAAAATAAGTAGGCATAGGCATAAACGGGCGAATAGTATATCTAGGATCACATGCACTTGAAAGAACATGAAAAAAAAACTGTTGGTATTGCTACAGAAGAAGCCGTTGGTTGTTTACGAGAAATTGCGAACATACGCAACTGCGCGTAGTCGCGCGTTCACACTTGAATACCTGCGTGAAGCGATTTCCGCGTCGCTCCGACATGCGCCGTCGCATCACCCCGCGAAAACCCTGAACGCCGCCTTACTCTACGTCAGCACTGTACAATTTTCGTTTCCTTTTTTTGCGTTCATTACTTCGATATCGATTAATTGGAAATTAGATGGGGCTGAGTATGGGAACCATTGCCCAATATCCTCGAGGGCTAATGAACTGCCAGGCTCCAGTAATTAAGGAAAAAAAGAAACATACTTGGATTCTTCCTTCCAGGCTTTCCGACATTCACAACTTCAGCTCGACTCAGTTTTCGTATTGGATATAATGACTCGTCTTCAGCCCTATCGAAATATCGCAATAGCACCATTTGAGGGCAATTGATCACGATCTTCTCCGCAGATTCACCTTCACCCACTTGAAACTCGAGAATTTGGTTCATAGCTCTGCAAGACAGTGATGTTCAAGACAGACAGAAAGACAACTGCCCCCCCCCCCTCGCTGCGATAGCACCGTGCTACCCCAAAAAAAACGCTCAAAAATTGAAGCAAATTGACGTGCAGGAGAACGTCAAACTTGCAAGTGATATGCTAACAAAATACTTGACCGGTTCAATTGCGAATGCAAGAGCGAAACTGATGCTATACCGACTTACCGTTGTTCTGAAACATGAAGCTGTGAAACTTTCTCAAACTTTTGACACGGGATTAAAACCCCCGGGTGCTCGGAATTCCTACATGGGTGCAAAAGCTTTTGGAAGCTATTAATGCTACAAGGGTTGAATAACCCTTCACTGAGATTCACTTTTACGCCGGTTTAGAACAGGCGCGGTGATAAGTTGCCCGTCAACGCTACAATATATGAGTGAAAAACCATAGCAGTAATTATGAGAAGTCAAAAAGATGCTATAAAATGGGAAAAACATTGTATCGAATCTAGAAAACCGAGCGAAATTGAAAAAAGAAAAAAAAAACTGTAAATAAATTGTGTCTAACGACCATCCGAGCGTCGAGGTAATAACGGGCGCAGCCTTTGTTGCGTGTACTGTCGTAGCGAGAAATCAAGAAGGGGCGGGACATATGGTTCAACCCCCCACAATGGCACAAGGTGAGGTCAGACTCCGGATCAGGGTCAAGCAACCCGTTGGAAGGAGTGCGATCATGGTTGCGACCACCCCTCCAGCGATGCCGAAAGGAGCGACCCCCCCTCCACAATGACCACACTGATTCCGCTATTTTGCCCCGCCCACTTCCTTTTCCTTAGATATGACGATTTGTTTCGATAATTATTATGATTTTGATTATTCGTCTTCTTTATTTTTGAATTTTTTTTTTCAAAAATAGGTCAGTGATATTTCTGGAGGTTGTGACCTCAGTGCATAAATAATGAGCAAGAGAATAATTTATTCAACAACACAATGTTTGTGCTTCGATTTTAAGAGGACGATTGACTGTAGGCCGCCTGTATGAAACAGCAGAAATGGCCCAAAAATGATTTTTCACTTCGGCCCAGTTTCGATTGGAATCAACTCGGAATCACTTGAAACGGTTTTTCACACAGTTTCAGCCGGATCAGAACGGTTTTTTAGCCGCTAGCGACCTTAATGCTCGTCAAAATCGGAAATATCAGAAAAGCGAAAAAATGGTTTTTCCGGACCTTCCAGCGTCTTGGGTATTGCCCTGAGGCGCCGTAACTCAGCGGTTTGGTAAACTAGACCGACATAAGAGCTGAAGAAAATCAAAGCCGCTCTTGTAGAGGGAGAAACAGAAAAAATTGCCCGTTGGAATAAGTGGTGTAAAAAGGCCGTTTATTCCAAATAGTCTTTCAGCCTTGCTTTTTGATTCTAGAAGGCGGCAGTCGGGCAGAAGGTGCGTCTCCTGAATGGTTATCGAAAGCTACACTAACTGGATTCTTTTCAAAAAATTGTTTTTTGAGATTTTTCACCTCACCATGTGCCCTTTTGGCAACAGCAGAAATGGCCCAAAAATGATTTTTTCACTTCGGCCCAGTTTCGATTGGAATCAACTCGGAATCACTTGAAACGGTTTTTCACACAGTTTCTGATGACATGGAATTACAAATTTGTTTATTGCAAAGCCAAACTGTGCTCAGCATATTGACGGAATCTTCAGTTTCTAACTTGAGTGATTCATCCATAGTAGTCACCTGAAACAGTTGCTCAAACAATTCACGTGCTTCTAAACATCTGCAAATTAGTCTCGAGGTGTCCAGTTTAAAAACGTTCAAAATCTCGAAAGAGACAAAAAACAAGATAAGATAATAAGAAATGAAATGTTGGCTGCAGATCGGTGCGACCCCCCCTCGGCTCGGGATAAGTTGCGACCCCCTCCCTTGGAATAATTCCAACGTTGCTTGACCCTGCTCCGGATCCACAATTTCAATCGATGATGGATTCATGGGTTCTTTTCCCCGCAAGACCTTTCTCGGAATTTGTCTAGAATTAGTGTGGATTTGCCGCAACACTTGGACGAGCACCCTCGTGCGTGGGTTTGACTCTATCTGACTCTGATAAAGGCAAACCGCTCCTTCCCGGGGACGGATCCGCGACGAAAAAAGGCGAAAACCGCCCGAGTGATCCGACATCCCTGTCTGAGGATCCTCGAAACCCCGCCGCAACACGATTTCGCAGTCAGAGTGCACTTTTTGGACTGAACGCGATGGTGTGGATGAACTGTACAACGAAACCACTATTCAAAGGCAGCTTTAGCCATGGTTCTCAGTTTTGAGAATAATGGCTAAAACATATCCTTGCTCCGCTGGCCAAGGATAGGTAGTGAAGAAAAAAGAACGAGCGAAAGCGAGGAAGCGTCCATAGATATTCAGCTGCAGTCGGCAAGGATCGCCTGATACCTTGCTTTCCTTGTTGTGCGGTATCGCAGAGTGGGTCGTAGTCGTTAGGTAACCAATTCGAAAAAGTGCGAAATGGGGAGGAGCGAAGGGCCATGAATCGCCACACAGTAGAGGAAGAGACAGCGGTTTACGGCGTAGATAGTTCCATTAGCCTGTGTGACCGTCAAGTCCTGCCTTTCGCTCCTCCCCGTCTCCTCGCACCTTTGGCGGCTTGGTCACTCAACGACCATCACTTTCACAAAGTCGGTACACGTTAGTAGAGTTCTCGTAACGAATTTAATCTGATGAATGGACGGAGCTGTTTCGGTAGATCGCCGCGCGCGAATCGAAACCCAGTGATGCCGCAAACACGTATGCGCGATAACTCACAATAAGGCAACTACACAATGCACCTTTGAAGGCACAGTTCAACATCAGGGAGATTTTTTGATATTATGGTCCAGCTGCCGTAAAAGCAACCCTGTCAAGCGCGAACTCTAATTCCGGTTTAGAAGGCAGGAAAAGAGAAAAATTAGACCACGCTCCAAAAAGAAAATGGGCATATCTATAGGTTTTGCTGAAATGACTATAAAATTAGGAGAAACACACCAGAAGTGTATGAAATTCAGTACTCCCAGCCCGCCGTTGTGCTCCCAGAGAAGGTGTTAGTTGGGAATACGAAATCAAACCTATTGTGGACCCGTTCTTTGGAATACTCCTTTTATTCTGTGTTGCTCCGTTCCTTCTTCGGACTTCAATTAATACTGTTTTGCATAACATATTCCTCCAATCTCGATTGAAAATTTCATTCACCGGTCACAACCAACGGGAACTCGTACATTCTACAGGACAACTAGTCCATGACAGAAAGTTATTTCACCGAAATAAGGCGTTTTAGTGCGTTTTTTGCCATTTCTTCGTGATTTTAGTAACATATGGTGGCCAACGCATTATTTCAAAAGGGAAACTCGAGATCGAGACTTATCAAGAACACTCCTTGAATTCATGGGCTACAGCCTATTTCTCAGATTTTCGAACACTTTGGCAAGAACGAGGGATCCTTCTAATTAGCACTGCCGTTTATGCTCATCCTTATGTTTCCTTTGCCGTCTTTTCATAGTATCTGAGGTCTCTTTCAGAGTTCGATCGCCGCACGACGATGGCATGTTTTGAATAGGGATCGACTTGCCACGCGATCTCGATCGATGCTCATGGTTAACATCCCATCGCGTCGCATAGCGATCGAACTCTGAAAGAGGCCTGACACATGCCTCAAACTACTTTTCAAGTTATCATTAGTAAAACTAGCAATCTTCTTCTTCTTCTTCCTAGCGTCTGTCCCACGAGTTCGCTGGGTCCGCTTGTTTGAACGTAGGTCGCCATTTGTTCCTGTCAGCGGTGTCCCTCATAGTGAGTTGCGCTTCAGCCATATCCGTTTTCACTCGATCAAGCTATCGGTTTTTGGTCTTCCACGAAGTCTAGTCCCTGCAACTTCCACCTTGAGTGCGGTTTTAGCTACTGAATCTTCGTCCTTCCTTTGAACATGGCCAAACCAAGTGAGGTGGGACTCTATCATCGTCGCAGTAATGGGGGCCCTTATCCAAAGGTGGAACGCACCAGGTCATTTGTTAACTTGTCTTTCAAGGTAACTCCCATCTTTCAAGGTACCTGAGCATCCGCATCTCCATCACATGCAGAGATTGCTCAACAGTCTTAGTGGCCGGTCAGCATTCGGTGGCGTATAGGGCGACTGGCCTAACTACCGCCTTGTAGATTTTAGATTTGAGGCGTATTGGTGACTTCCACATTACGCCAGTTGTCACTCTCCACTTCGTTAACGCTGCATTGACGCGCCCATGGGCATCCAGTAGCACGTCGCAGGCAGATGTGATCATTGATCCGAGGTACTTGAAACTGTCCACCTTCTTAAGATCAGTGTCATTAATGCTAATGGACCCTTCCTCGATTCTCGGTGCACACTCCATGTACTCAGTTTTGGCGACATTAAGACGTGGTCCATAGCGTTGCAGGCGATCATTCCATAGTTGCACTTGAACTTGCAACTCGGCAGCTAGCATTACGTCGTCAGCGTACAATATAGTCCATGGATGAGGTTTCTGCAGGTCGTGAGTAATTGCATCCATGCATAGGATGAACAGCAGCGGCGACAAGGCTGATCCTTGGTGGACCCCGACTTGAATGGGAAAGGGGTTACTAGTTCCTGCTGAGCACCTGACAACACTGCTCGGATTCTCGTACAGCAACCTTACCCAGCGCACATACTCTTCTGGTATTCCATGTGACTTCAACGACATGCGTATAAGATCGTGAAGGAAGCGATCTAAGGCTTTTCAGAGGCCGAGGAATGCGATATCAATGTTACGGTTCTTCTCCCGGTGTTTCTCTATTAAGAGCCTGACTGCATGTATGGCGTCGACGGTCCCAATGTCCCTGACATACCCATATTCATTTGTCGTCATTGTCACAATATTCCTGAGTCGATTGTCCAGGATGCGCTCGAAGATCTTCATCGTGTGGCATAGCAAGCGAATAGGCTTATACGAGGAGCATTCGGCAACATATCCTTTACCCTTCCAGATCGGCACCGTCACACTTACTTGCTAGATGTTCGGGGTTCTGCCTTCAGCGACAATCCGGCTAAACTGCATGGCAAGAAATTCAGAACCATGATCACCTAGCAACTTCCAAACCTCAGCAGGATCGTCCGCTCCAGTGGCTTTGTTCGAATTCATCCTAGTGACTGCCTTACTAACTTCATATGCTGTAATGCGAGGAACAGGCCCTTGCACACTGCTCATTGACTGAATACGCGGATTTGAGAACTCTTCATTCGAGATGAAGTTGAAATGTTCTCGTCATCTTTCCAGTACATTACTCGGGCGTCGAAGAACCCCACCGTTGGCTGCTTTGATGGTAATAATATGCTCTACATACAATGTCGAGCGATTGTGTGCCTTCGACAAGCGATATATACATTTCTCCCCTCCCGGATGTCTAGCTTGTCTTAGAGATCCTTGTAGTGATTAGACTTTGCTATTGAAATAGCCTCTTATTGCGCTTCGTTTGGCTGCTAAGTAGACAGCGCGATCCTGGTCACTCCGTGTTCTCATCCACAGCTAAAATGTCAATTTTTTCTCCCGGATTTCTGCTTGAACATTTTCGGACCACCACCAAGTGGCTCTATCGATTTTAGCCTTTCCGGGAGTCGTGCTCCCTAGGATGCTGACCAGGGGTGTGCGTAATTACGGTTTAAGATTTACGATTTTACGATTTACGGTGTTTTGGGGTCTCGTAATTACGGTTTACGATTTACGACATTTTGAGCCGTAAATCGTAATCTTTCGTAAATAAAAATACATGAAATAGAAATAAATCACAAGACATTTCCAACTGACCTGCTCTAATCCCACTGTGCGTATACCAATGTTTTTGGTCAGGCGATGGGGCCAATACAGGCGTGTGACTACAGCACTATCCCATTATCATTCTTTGACGTGATTCTATCATTAAAACGCGGGACACGCGGTTGGAGTTGGAGCCGCTGGATAACAGACCCGCATTGCACGCCGCGCACTCCTCACAAGCTGCCAGCTACGATGCAAAGCAATCTAGTAGTACTCCTCACGAGGAGCTTCGTTTTCGAGTTTTGTCATTAAGATCAACTTTCCTGATTCCCATAACTAAATTGATGTCAAGACATCGAACGAAGCGGTCTAATCAATCAAAAAATTGCTTCAAATAATGCTCCTGGCCCGCATTTTGAGTAGATTACGGCTGCTTAGAGCCCACAAAAATCAATAAGAGGAGCGTTGGTTTTTTATTCGAAAAGTTTGGAGCTAAAAATTGTTTCCTCTAGTTAATTTTTCTTCGTCCGCAGGACACGGACACTCAGGAAAGCGCTAACTCTAGTTTAAAAGCTCATCTTCGCCCTTTTTCTGAAACTGTTATGTCTCACAAATGCGATCGTTTGGTGAAGCGCGTTGGCTATATTCCTTAAAGGCACAGTCCAACCTTAGAATCGTTTCCCTGAGTTCGTGCCTATCTTGAAAACGGTCCGTCGCTGACTCCAATGATGTCCGTGGCATCGTACAAGACCCCCTGGGAATGGAGTTATGGTCCCTCAAAAATTGAGCTACGGAAGCATGGTGGACGACTTGTCCGTGGTTTGTAACTTCCGTCATTTGCAATCAATGTATGCGAGCCGACCTGAATGGATATAGAGACTGAAAATGAAGGGAAGAACGGGGCTATTGATCGGAAATCAACGCTCATCTTCTCAGGTACTCAGGACGACGGCCGGCGAACCTCTATGCCGAAATTGACGGCCGGCGCCCCTTATTCTGAGGTTGCCGGCCAGTGGCGACCCATGCTGCATGCGACGCACACGCAGCGCGGATATTGGCTTGCCCGCGAACCACAAAACCCGCCACGCCATCTTCAACTGGGCTGTTTGGAGAGACAATTTATAATGATCACGACTGATCACGTCGTAACGTAGTTATCATGTGCACAGCCGGTATAAAAGGCGCCTTATCTCACTAGAGTCCTCAATCGGCATTCTACTGCCGGCCCTGGAGGGTGACTTCGAGTCAGGCTCCGGTCATAGTTGGATGAGCCAACGTCTCCAGCCCGGTCGATACACACAGAATGCATTGGAAATAGGATGCAAAAATCACTCGGTGTATCCCCCCCCGCACCCCCAACACCCCACAACACAAACCCTGTCGCGACGTGCGGGTCCGCCAAGCTCCTTGCATCGGCGGTGTGGGTGACAGACCCGCCCGTCCCGGGCTGGGGGACACCTGCGACAGGACTCTGCACGCTATGCTCGCTCTATACCTACACTGCCACTGCGGGCACAGTACGTACACACAAAGGCCCAAGCCCTGTTTGAGCTGACACATATTTTACCACACAATACTCACCAGTGTTTATACGTCCCAAATACACCCCTTGTCGACCTCGTCGCCCTCGGCTGATCAGACCGAACGGAATAAAACACAAATACACATGGGCTGTCGACTGCACTGAATAAGGCCGTAGCCTGCGGATATTACCGCCACGTTGTCTGTACCTTTAACACAACAGAACACCAGATAGTAGGATGCGTTTAACCTCTCTTATTTACAACGTGCCTACGGGTCAATTGCGGATTCCCCTCCCAGTTACTAGGGGTCGGCCTAAGTGGTGCCTCCGGACCGCTGCGTTTCCTCCGCGTCACTTCGGTGGGACGAGTGTCACGGCACCGGGACTGCGGGGCAGAGGCAACGGCCCCTGCGCCATTGCCCTCCCTTCGGGCGTCTGCGTCTTAGGCAGTACGGAAATAGCCCACCTGATGACTTCGGGCTTCGGCCGGATGTTGACTGCGGCCGTACTGCTTGGCCAGCGAGCTACGGCTCGCTGGGCTGATGAAGATCCATTGAGAGCAGGAGAGCTCGGACTCGACTGCGTTGATGTTGACGGAGCAGCCGGCGGACGCGCACCACGACGAGAAGAGTGTCGAAAATCGATGGGCGGGGCTCTGGTCGCCTGCGCCCTCTGCGTCTCTGCCTGCTCTAGAACGTTCCTGACCGTACTGGCACGCCGCCAGGCCCCGGTGTCTATGCACTCTGCCGCCCCTGCGTTGAGGATCACGTCACCAAGGAACAAGTCGGACGAAAGTCACGACACTGGGGGCCCAGAAAAGGACTGGAACCTGCGCGCGGCTCAAGGTATACGGAGACACCACGGGGAAGCAATAATACAAACACCACCTAGGGGGTACCGACGATCGCATGGGCCCTATCAGCGCTCGATGTTGATGACGACTGAGACGGCTTGTCCAGTGCTGTGAAACCAATGGAAGGAGAGGAGATCCGGGGGGTCGATGTTGTAGACGTTAACCTATACATGACCAGGGCCCTACGACCTACGAGTCACCTATGAGAGAAACGCTCTCCGATTTTCAACAAATATATATACAGAATATTTACATGGTATCACTGTGCTCTTATCGGTCGAGTAAACAAAGTAAATAATTGACGGGTGCCGAAGATGGAGAAGGCACAGTTCTTCTTAAGACGATGACCACGAAACACCACAACACCACCACTTCACCACAAACAAAAGGTTGTGGGCCTAAACTACTGGTCAGTGCGTAAGTGCACGAGGTCATAGACTAGTACTTTGCGCGAGGGGGAGGAAGAACCTCGCCAGTGACACGAGACCCAAGTGAGGGACAAGGCACTAGCCCGAAGGCTGTAGCTGAACCCCGGGTCAAGCTAAGAGAAAAAACAGAAAGAAAGCGGCCTCCCTCCGCTTACCCCAAAAGACCTGTCAATGCGCGTAAAACAGTTGGCAGCACGTGTTTCTACAAAACACGGCGCTGCGACTGAAAGACTAGACAATGCGTAGTACACGTACTGCTTCCACCGTATGCTTAATTACCGGAAGTGCGAAGATCATGAAAAACCCGTGAGTGCGATATAAAGCTGCATACGTGGATATATAGGAGGTGGGCTTGAGGCCCTACCCTAACTATAACAACTATTTTTGTAGAAGTCCTCTGCGAATCGATCTTTGTGTCTTTTTAAGAAAGACAATTATAAAAGGCCGAAAGATGCGAAAGTTACTAACACGAAAATCGATTCATGCGAGGGTAAGAAATGAAAAGTGCGAATGTGTTAGAACTAAATAACTATTTAACAAATAAACTTACTTTTGAGACCTAAGTCTCGCCATAGCGAGCTTGTGTCTCACTTCTCCCGCAATCCTACGTCCTTCATCCAGCAAATCGCCATGTGTCCAATGTTCCAGCTCGGTGATCGCGTTGGGATAGTTGTTGTAGGCACAGAAGGCGGTATGGTGGCGATCCGATCGGCAAGCTTTGCATTTGCGTACGGATTCACATGCCCTCCGCCGTGCTTACCACCACAGACGAAACAACCACCTCTGCGTGCGTGGACCATAACGCGTTCGACCAGACGCGGATAGTTTTGACAGCCTGTCGAGAAGTGTCTGTCGTGACAGAAGAAGCAGCGTGTGTGCGATCCCTCCGGGTTTTCCTTGACCGGGGCCGGTTGCCAGCCGGCGGGACGATCAGGAAAAATGGGCTGAGGCCCAGGCTGGGGGGGGGCACGACAGGAGCTGCCTGCGGTACAGGCTGAAACGGTTGCGCTGGAGAGTTGGAACGTGCGAAAAGTTTGGGTGCCGGAGTCAAGAAGACCGGGCCCGACGTAGACGGACGGCGGTCCTGAGACTCGACAGAACGTGCTGGAGAAGCACTGCGCTTGCCTGAAAAATATGCGGTTGGTTTGCTCTTGGTTTTGAACGTTGGAGCCGATGCAGCGTTGATAGAATGCTGCTGCTGCTGAGCGACGACAGTGCGAAAATGTTCACGAACCGCTTCCTGTAACACCGGGATGTTATTTTGATGCGGCGGCGATCAGGTCTGTAGTTGTGATCAATGCGTTTTGAATGTCGCCGATGGTAAGCTCGTGCGCTTCCAACGCTCGTTCGACTCTCGGTTGTTGATCCGTAATGAGAGTCATTGCGATGTTGAGCAAAACCGAATTGCGCTTTTCGTAGAGATTGTCAAGGTGACTGCGTATGGTAGTGAGCAGCTCAAAGGCTTGAGTGCCCTGCGGAGCAGGGCTGTGTGTTAATAACGTTAACGTGTTAACGCATTAACGGGTTAACGCGGTTTTTTTTGAAAAATTAACGATTAACGGTTAACGAAAAAGTCCCAAAATCACGTTAATTTTTATTTCGTTAATGTTCCATCCATCTATGCTTTTTTGCATGTCAGGATTCTTATTCTTGAAGAGTATTCGTTTATTGTTCTGGCTGATAGTATCAGTAATCCATCAAGATGATTTCCAAGTTTGGAGTGTACTGACTGCGGTGTTTGGTATGGAACGTGTTTCATGTTTTGTTTGGGACGTCTGGTTATTTATCGATTTTCGTGGTGGTCAGGCAATGTTTTCAAAATTGTTAACGAAATGCAAAATTAACGTGTTAACGCATTAACGGATTAACGCGGTTTTTTTTCAAAAATTAACGATTAACGGTTAACGAAAAATTTTTTTTTCATTAACGCACACCCCTGCTGCGGAGTGCTTTCCATATTTTGCAGTTCCCTGAGATACGCTTGCACGTTTCTGCATAGAGTGTTGGTGTTCCTCAGAGACGGCAATAACTCTGCGAAGATAACAGGCGATGGATTGTGAGCGATGTTGGCCTGAAAAGCAGGTCCCAGCGATGCGGTGCTAGCGGAAGAGATGGCATGTGCGCTAGCAATGGTTGGCTGGAGCACTGCGTTGGCCGCTGAAAGCTCAGCTGCGAGCTTCTGAAGCAGCGGTGTCTGTACCTGCCGAGCATTTTGCAGAAGCTGTTGCAACTGCTGCGCAATCGTAAAAGGATGCGACGTCTTCGGTGCAGCCGATGGCGGTGGCTGCGAGTTGGACATATATTGATCGTTGTTCATCGTGAACGCTGTGTGCTGGTTCAGGGCACAGTACACAAGTTTTCTGAAAAGAAACGAGTGCGGTAACGTGGTAAACCAACAGAAGAATAAGCGTGAATGACGATGAATGCGCGAAACGTGCACGCAAATATGTTGATAGTGATGGGAGAGGTGAGTGCACCAGTGAGGTGCGGATGTTTTTTAAGCTGCTATTATGAGAAGATACTATTGTTGTTTGTGTTGAATAAAGATTATGAAAAGTTGTTTGTTGAATGTGTTGAAAAAAATGTATAAGTTTTTAGATTTTTAGAAAAATTTGCGCAGGGGTTCCCCCGTAATTGGGGGTTTGCCTGTGCTGAAAACAAAAAATAATTAACGAAATTTGCGAAATGATGCATGAGGGAAGAAGAAGAAAATTTTTGAAAAATTTGAAAATTTTACAAGTTTTGGGATTTTTGAAAAAATTTGGGCAGAGGTTCCCCTGCATCAAAGGGATTCTCTGCGCTGAAAAATGAAAAACTTAAAACCAAAATTGTAAACTATGCTACGGAGAAAAATTTGGGGTGAAAGGGTGGTTGTTGAGGAAAGTCAGGTTTGCGTGCGGTAGGGGGGTCGTGTGTGTGCGGTAGATCACAGTGGGCGCATGAGGGTCAAAAAAGGGTATTAACTAGAAACTAGATGTATAGAATAGGAGCGTAACTCCAGCGAAAATGCGAGGAGTACACCTGAGAAATGAAAAATGCGGGCAATAGATATGATGGGGTCATCCACTGTGAAAGATGCGGGGTGAGGAGCCAAATCACACATGAGAAGAAAATCAAAAAATGTGATTTTGGCAAAAACGAGAAATGCGAGTCAAATCCAGAAAGAAAGCGCGAATAAACGCAAAATCAAAATATGCGCGGCTTACACAGCAAAATATATGAAAATTGAAAGCGGGGTACCTGACTACCATTTGAATAGGGTACTGCGTCCAATCCGAGTGAATAGTCCAGCAAACCAACCAACAGCTCACCAGCGAATCCAGAATCGACCACGAGGAGCGCCGAAGATTTCGAAATGAGGCAGCTAGCGCTCGATCGGCGTGGCCGCGCGCGGATGAGATATGACCGCGACGCGTCTGCCACGTTGTGATGGAGCACGTTAACTCACGTGTCGACCTGGAATGATATAATAACACTGGAAACTGCGGTTTTTTGGCTAGAACGAGCCAGAGGAGGCTAAAGCAATGAGTTTTAAGGCATATCTAAGTACACCCGATGAATCTGTGCGATGCTTTTGCACTTCTCCGTGGTTGAACGCGAGGAGGGTGTAGTTCTATCGAAGCCTGACGTTGAACCTCAAGAGGTTCCATAGACGAGCGTATTTCCAACGGATACAGGTGTGCTATAGAACGCTTTAGCGTCTTGTTGTTGGACGTTCGAACTGTAGCAGTCCGAATTTGTCCGTCTTGACTCGGATTGAGCTGCGTTATTAGACGGAACATCCACTGTCCACGAGGCAATTTATCATCCGCGATGATAACGATGTCACCGACTTGCGGTAGTACATTTGTAGACCGAGCTTGTCTCATACGGAGTTGATGGCGTTCTTTTAATGCAGCCAAGTAGTCCGTTTTCCAGATACTCCAGAAATGATCCAGGATGTTGATAGTTTCTTGAAACCATTCCGTGAGCCTGTGCTAAGCGATGAGAGGATTGTCCTGTTATACCGGTAACTGCGGAATTTGCAGTCTGACACGCGGGATCAGGAAATCGCAAGGCCTAAGCACATGTGCGAAAAAATCAGCTTCCCTGAAAGGTGTATTAGGGCGAGAATTGAGGACGGCCTCAATCTCTGCGATGATAGTATGAAGCTGACTGCAAGTCAGTAGCGATCGTCCTGCTGTCTTCCTGAAGGCAGACTTGAAGAGTACGACCATGCGTTCGTAAAATCCTCCTTTCCACGGTGACAAGGGAGTTATGAACCGCCAGACAACTTTGTGCTGGCCGAACCATTCCTCAACCGAGTCCGTTGGATTGGAAGAGAATAGAACTTTGGAAATCGCGTCTTCACCTGCGTGGGAGGTCGTCGAATTATCACTATAGACCACGTCCGGAGTGCCTCGTCGTGCGATGAAGCGACGAAACGCGAGTATAAACTCCTGCACAGTGTTGTCGTAGACGAGCTCCAGGTGAACTGCTCGAGTAGTCATGCACGTGCTGAGACAGATCCAGCTTTTCTGAATGGTATTTGCGTTGGATCTGTAGCTGATAGGGCCCAAATAGTCTAAACCAATGTACTGGAACGGTCGGGATCTTTCGATCCTTTCCTTCTGCAACGGCGGCATATCGGGATACCGATATGGTAGACAATTTGCCCTTTTACAGACAACACACGTGCGTAATGCTTTAGCGACAGCACTGCGAATAGAAGGAATAAAATACGTAACGCCTAACGAGGCAATGGTGGAATAAGTACCGGAGTGATACTGTTTGATATGATGATAAAAAATGAGCATTGTTGTAAGTTTATGCCCCGAAACGAGTAGGACAGGAGCCGTCTCGTGTGGACCAACGCGTGCAGGACAACGGATTAAACCATCGTCTGCGCGCCTCGCACTGAATTTTGCGAGTTGTAACCGCTGTAGACAGGCCTCACTCTCGCGATAATGCGCGAGTATGAGGTACACTTCTGCGGTAAGGATGTCCGACACGTAGACAGTACCTGTGGGTTGAATTTGGTCCAAATAAGGTAGCTTTTTAGCCAAAACTTCCCTGGACTGAGATGAAAGTTTGTTGTAGATGGTAAAACGAATAAATTTTAAGACATAAACCGTGATGTTAACTAGCTTGCGGTACCGAATGGTAGCAGCAAATGGTATAGCTGATACAAACTCACCTGAGGAGATGGTATTGACCTCCTTAAACTCCGTCTCGACTTCATCACAGTTTTCAGGCGGAATCGTAAAATCTAGGTGTTGATTTGGCCATTGTTCCTGCGATAAACAGGAACGCTGGACCAGTCCATCGAATGTGACCATCGGCGTCTTTCGTCGACAGACCACGCGTAGCGCAGTCTGCGGGATTGTCCTTTGACGCAACGTAGTAGAACTTGGCATTGATTCCCTGATCCTTGAAGCCTGAAACAGCGTTGCGGCACTCGGTGACTCTGTTTTGGACGAAGGTCTTACACGTCCGAGTCGAGTGGATCCAATGCAACGTGATTAAGGAGTCAGAGAAAATATGAATTGCGGTGAGTGATATGTCGAGCTGCTTCTGCAGGTATTGCGCAAGACGTACGCTTATTAACGTAGCCAAAAGCTCTGCTCGGGGTATGGTGACTGGCTTGACGTCGTTTAAATGCGACTTCGCCATAACCAACCCAGAATGTACTGCAGATGACGTACGGCATAGTAGATATTCACAACAAGCGTACAGACGTTTGGAGGCGTGTCCAAAAACACACAGCTCATATTGAGCAGAGCCTGAGGGGTTAGGAAATACAAGGCGCGGGATAGCTTGAAACGGTTTTTGTAGGTTTGCTAGCAATGACGTCTATCTGTCGAGTTCTTCTTGAGCCAGAGGATCGTCCCATGCCAATTGTTTTGACCAGAGGTCTTGAAGAAAGACTTTGAACGGTGCTAAAAATGGCACGACTAGACCGAGGGGGTCGTATGTCGATGCTAGAGCACGCAAAGCTGTGCGCTTTGACTTGACCTGGATGGTGGCCGTTTTATTGAGTATTGAAAGCGTATCCCTGTCGTTGTTCCAGCATATTCCCAACAACGTGGCTTGACGTGCGTTCAGGATACGGTCCTTCGGATCGATGTCGTTACTGACGATCTTCGAGTCGCACAGAAACTCCCGAAGGTTCATGTGCATGGACGAAAACAGTAATTTCGCTGCGTGGTACTTGCTGATCGCTTCTTCTGCTTGTAGATGCTCCGAATACAATATTGTCGACGTAGGTGGTACGCTCGATCTCTGCAGAGAGCGGTGACTTCTGACGTCGAAGATAGACTTGTATTGAAGCTGCGAGTAAGAAGGGTGAAGCATTAATGCCAAAAGGGATGCGAGTGAACCTAAAAATGCGTAGATTTTTGTTAGAAGGTGGAAGTGTGGGGTCCTTCAGCCACAAGAACCGAGTCGCGTCTCTTTCCTATATTTGAAGGCGTATTCGGTGAAATGCCTTTTCAACATCCGCGATGAGGATATGACGATGTGGCCGTGCGCGGATAAGAATCCCGGCAAGTTCCGGTAGGAGTTTCGGTCCTTGGTGGATGCAGTCGTTGAGACTGACTGCTCCACGTGCCTTAGAAGAGGCATCGAAGACCACACGAAGCTTGGTCGTGGAGGACGTCTCCTTGTAAACGGCTTGATGCGGGATGTAGTATACGCGATGGTTGTCGAACACGTTTTCATCGACTTCCTCGATGAATCCTGCGGCCAAATGATCGTCAATCGCCTTCGAATATTGAGCCCACGCCAGATGATTTTGGTTGAGCCTTTCGTACTGTTTATAGAGACGGCAAAATGCGACTTGTTTATTGTCCTGTAGCTTCGGATGCGAATTTTTCCATGGGAATTGAACATATAAAACGTCGTCTTTGAATTCCAAAGTATTGTGAAAATGTTGAATAATGCGATTTTCAAGTTCATCGTCCGCTTGAGGATGGTGGTCGTCGGTGATGCCTAGAGGGTCGAGTGTCCACAGACGCTTGACGGCATCTTCGTCATCGCCGAATTCTGCGTAGATTCCATCGTCGGTTTCTGGGCTTTTTGGTAGCCTGAGCGAAAAATTGAATTGCCAGAGATGATTGTGCCGAATCTGGTATGGGTGAGAACCATTCCAGATGGCAAGCAGATGGAGTTTGCCGATGAAACGACATCCCAGAAATTGTCGATGCCGATGAGAATGTCTGGCACAACCAGATCTTGTCCGTGGCAGGACGGCATTCCGTGGTGTTGTCGACGGATGAAATCTGCGTCCTCTTTGGCTAAATGCGGTGTTCTTTGCGCAGGTGTGATTGTGTCCTTCGTCAGAAGTGTAAGGTCGAGTTCTTCCTTTAGGAGATCGACCAACGTTACTTTGACGGTTCCAGAGTCTTCTGTTGTCTCCTTTCCCCCAAATCCGATGAATGTGCGCGACTGAACGTCTGAGATCGATAGACCAAGGCGTTGTGCGGCAGCATTAGTGATGAAACTTGTTTGCGCCCCGGAATCGAGAAGTACAAGAAGCTTCTCGTGCGTTCCTGGGGTGCATGCGTAGGCGTTGGCGTAAACCAACATAAGCGATGACCTGCTTTTACGCGATTGCGTGGTGCGAGCCTGGTACATATGCGTGATCTGTTCAGCCTCGTAGTCGGACTCGGAAGCCTGATGCTGAAAATGCGAATTGCGGCTAGACGAGCTAGCGTACGAACGATCCCTTACGGGAGAATGGATAGAAACACGGCTAGAAGAAGAGGGATAATGATGCCTAGACGGCGAACGAGAATTATCAAACCTACCTGTATGACGTCGATCTCGCGAATCGGACCTTGAGCGACCATGATGAGGCGAGCTCGTCGACCTCCTGCTATCCCGTGAGGGACTGCGGGAGGGATAACGATCCTGGGCGGATCAATAACCATGGCGACTGTCCTGACGAGAGCGAGAACCACTCCTGTGCGATCGATCACGATCGTGGCTGTCCCTGCGTGAACGGTTCATGCAGAGGAGTACATGATGATCTCCTCCGCATTGCCGACAATCAGGATATGAGCACCTGGAAGTATAATGACCGGATCGCAAACATTTCCAGCACAGTTTTAGCGTGCGAACCAAATTGCGGCGGGCTGGAACCGGTAGGTTTATCTTGCACCTAGAGGTGCTATGAGTCGATGAGTCGCAAAAACAGCATCTTTGCGAGCCAGAATTGGATCCTGGCGATCTTGTGCGTAGCGGAGACGAACGGGAACGATTCGGACTTCGCTCGCGAGACTGCGTATTGACCGAATAACTGTCTCTTAAGGTGGTCGAATCCTCGTACTTTTCCTTGGACGCGATGATGTTGTCCAACTGCTGCATAATCTGGTACAGATCGAAATCCTTCCCAGTTTGAAACTCGACGTCGTGGAGTTTCGGCTGCACATCCGTTGGAAACTTCGATTTGACGAGGTCAAGGACCGGAAGAACCGTTCCAAGACTCTCGTACTGACGCAGTCCTTGGATAATACCTGAAATTGCGAACCAAGTGTTGCGCATACTGTCGCCACTTCCCCGAGCAGGTGGTAACTGCTGGAGCTGCTTGTGAAGCATGGCGCGATGCCTGTGAGGGCGATCGTACCGCTTCTTGAGCGTCTGCACAAGGTGATGGTAGTTACACTCACCTGGACAGAGGTCGTGCAACACAATCTGCGCGTCACCTTTTAAGAGACTTTGAAGGTATAAAAACTTGATTTCCGGTGCCTTTTTGCGGCATTGTCATGAACTGTGAGTTCAAAGGCGGTCCAGAACCGGCGAAATTGATTGATGTCCCGTGGAAGGGCTCCAGCGTCAGTTTCCCCAGCTGAATGACTGGTTCAACCGGCGCGTTAGCAGGCATGGGCCTGCTCGGAATCCCATCCCCTGGGGTGATATTATTGCCCAAAGGTGCCGGTGGTGGATTTTGCGATTGGACTGACGGTCTGACGACCGGAATCAATGCGCTCGTGTGGGTTGCGTTTGCGGTTTGTTCCGTAGTCGAGCTACTGGCTTCGCCACGAGTAGGAGCGGAGACGATGAGAGTTGCGATGCGTTCTAGCTGCATCTCCGTGTCCATCTTGCTGCTGTCAAGCATAGCCAGCAAGTCTTCTGCGTCGTTTAAGATCGCTTCGACGTTATTTTCCTCCATATAGGCGACGTATTGATCTTGAGCATCACCTGAAGTAGGATTATCGCCTTGAAAACTGCGGAAAACTTGCTGACGCTCCAAGATGGAATGCAGACAAGTTCCTATCTCTGACATATGCGACCGAAGGGCTCCGAGACGTGTGTCAAGGAGCTGGCGCGTGTCAATGGTACACTGAGAAGCAACCAAAGGCTGTAGGAGATCTTGACCTACCTCACCTCTAGCGACCTGGAGCGCTGTAAGCGCTTTAGTGAGGTTGGCTGTACACGTACTGACTGTTGACATTGTAGGCAACTGTGCAGTTGGTCAAACTACGAGTTCCCAAATCTGAAAAATACTGTTGTGTACAAATCCATGCCGAGGGTAGCCCTTGGCCGAGAGCTCCCGACGGCGACCTACGCCGCGACACACGAGCATGGCCTATTCAGCAACTAGAACCAGACAAATGCGAAATTTATGAAAGATATTACGAGGGACATGAGTGTAAATGTGTGATGGAGAGAGGTTGATGGTGTGGCAGTGTTGTGTGGCGCGCTGTATTGCGATTTGAGAAGATATGTGAACAGAGAGATTAATACTAGACCGAGTGTTAACAAGACTGGAGTTATTACAGGATCATAGCACCTTGCCGGACCGAGTGATGCGGCCGATTTCCATGCGAAGCTGCGAGTAGAAGTTTGCCTATGGATCCCCCGGCACCCCGACACGGGCCGCGCCGGTGGGAGGACACCTACTGACAATCAACACACGATCCTCGAAGGGTTTCTACTCCCGTTCCTATGCTATAGCAGTGACCTCCGCCGCAATGTCGCAACCATGTCCCCTGCCAGGCTGCTGCTGCTGCCAGGCAGGCAGGGGTTAGCGACGGCTTAACGGCACCTAGGGTGGTTAGTGCTCTACCTCCAGTCCAAACCTCCTTCAGTAGACCACTCCGTGACGGCTGGTTCACAGGTCAGCCTGAGAACAAACAGTCAAACAGAGTAAACACACAAAAATAAGTGCGGACCTTCTTGCATGTTGCGCCTTGAAGCGTGTACGGGGTTCGATCACTATGATACAGCCGTGGGTTTCCCCAAGACCAACCCCAGCTAGATGCACCATGTCGCGACGTGCGGGTCCGCCAAGCTCGCTTGCATCGGCGGTGTGGGTGACAGACCGCGCCCGTCACGGTCTGGGGGGACACCTGCGACAGGACTCTGCACGCTATGCTCGCCTCTATACCCACTGCCACTGCAGGTACCAGTACGTACACACAAGGCCCAAGCCCTGTTCGAGCTGACACATATTTCCTTACCAATAACAATACTCATCAGTGCTTTATACGTCCCAAGTACACCTCCTTTGTCGACCTCGTCGCCCTCGGCCTGATCCAGACCGAACGGAATAAAACACAAATACACATGGGCGACTGTCGACTGCACTGAATAAGGCCAAGTAGCCTGCCGGATATTACCGCCACGTTGTTCATGCCTTCCTTTAACACAACAGAACACCAGATAGTAAGATGCGTTTAACCCTCTGGCTTATTTACAACGTGCCCTGCGGGTCAATTGCGGATTCCCCCTCCCAGTTACTAAAGGTCGGCCTACAAGTGGTGCCTCCCGGACCGCTGCGTTTCCTCCGCGTCACTTCGGTGGGGACGAGTGTCACGGCACCGGGGATCACGGGGCAGAGGCGAAACGGCAACCCTGCGCCATTGCCCTCCTTCGGGCGTCTGGGCGTCTTGAGGCAGTACAGAGAAATAGCCCACCTGATGACTTTCTGGGCTTCGGCCGGATGTTGACTGCGGCCGTACTGCTTGGCAGCGAGCTACGGCCTCGCTGGGCTGATGAAGATCCATTGAAAAGAGAGCAGGAGAGCTCCGGACTCGACTGCGCGTTGATGTTGGAAACGGAGCAGCCGGCGGACGCGCACCACGACGAGGTAAAGAGTAAGTCGAAAATCGATGGGCCGGGGCTCTGGTCGCCTGCGCGCCCTCTGCGTCTCTGCCTGCTCTAGAATGTTCCTGACCGTACTGGCACGCCGCCAGCCCGCAGGTGTGTCTATGCACTCTGCCGCCCCTGCACGTTGGCGATCCCGTCAGCAGGAACAAGTCGGACCGAAAGTCACGCGACACACCCGGTCGATACGTATGGAACAGCATGGTGGGAGGTGAAGCTGAAAGAAAATCACTCGGTGTATCCCCCCGCACTCTCAACACTCCTTCCCGCACCCCCCAACACCCCCGCACCCCCTCCCGGCGATCGATACGTATGTTTAAAATGATGAAGTGAAGTTGAGAAAATCACTCAGTGTATCCGACGCGGTCGATATCCATGCAATACGTGGATGACGGCGAGATGAGAAAAATCACCAGGTGCGGGCGGGCCTGTAATCGACATTGCGTATCACCAGAAAGTCTCAACGCCTGCTACCTCCCGTTTACTTCACCCTACTCTCCTTCACTATTTCTCCCCTGAACAGGTGCAATCCTGTTGACCACGTAATCATCGTCATATCTAGTTGGATACGCCGAGTGATTTTCTCCAACTCTCACTCGCATCATTCCTAAACATACGCATCGACCGGTGTGGGTGTTGGGGGTGTTGGGGGTGCGGGGGTGTTAGGGGGTGCGGGGGGGATACAGATGCAAATAGCACCCAATCTCTGACCGGGGCCTCATCTTCCGGAGGCCAGCATATTTTTTGACCGCTGAGGGATAGGGGTATCTCCACGGCTGGGGGAGGCAGTTCCTGCCGTCGTCCTGATAATGCTGAGTCGCCACTGCGTTGAGCTCGAAAGTTCGTAAAAGGGCGTGCCAAAGTGGCTTCCGGATGTGGGAGCCCCCACGGTGGCTTCCTTCCTATATCTCGCTTATTCGGAGGAATTGAGAGGACTGGCACTTGGCAGGTGCTATATGGGAGTGGAGTCCACTTCACAATTATGAGGAAATCCATATTTCGCCCCTGAGCTTGGACTCCTGTGCCTTTGAATTATGGGGACCAAACCTGCTATCAAAGGAAAGCGAGAAAATTAGGGAAGCGGGTTTTTGTGCTTACATTTGTCTTTGATAATAATCCTACGGTATCGTCATCGTAAAGCTACGATTCTGCAAGTGATTTAGTGGATATAGGAAAAATAACTTTGCACTGGGTGACCGATACTGTGCTCTAGAATAGATATAGAGATTGGGCCGTAGCTCGAACTGGAGGCTTTGCGATCTCTATTGAAAGTTGGCGCAAGCTCGGTGCCCATATTTTTGACGTACGTGCACCGAGTTTGAGCCAACCTTCAGGTAGGGAACTCTCAGAAGTACATAATGTAACTATGGTTAGGTCCAGTGGCTTGTTTTCTTAGGGAAAAAACACTTGAAATTCAAATCGCGGCTGTAGCGGCGGGTTAAATCTCACCCGCGGCTGGCTAGTGATTACCAGCCAGCCGCTGGTTAGATTTAAACCGACGCGACAGCCGCGGTTTCAATTTTAACCATGTTTTTCCTGGGGAAACAAGCCACCGGAGCTAACTATACATATCAGCAAGCGATCCTCACCGATTGTATAATCGAAAGTGTTGCCGTTCCACTGGCAGATTGGAGGAGTTCTCGACCTTCGGCTGTTGAGAATCGCTCAAATATGTTCATTTTGGCTCGTTTTAACGCTTACAATGGCGTTAGCGTTTTGGGAGAGGCATTCCGAGTATAATTGTGTTCGTGTTGCCCAGCAGATTCGTGGACAGCTGAATCGGACTTCCGGATTTCTCAAGATCTAGGGAGTAGTGGTGGAATGAGTGATGGGGGAAAGGAGGGAAATACGGATAAGAACGGTCCCATCAGGTACCAATTTTTTGCGACACGCTGTCGCGTCGCTCTGCACAGTGACAGCGACCGCTTCCCGCCCTCTAAAACTTTCGCATTCACAGTGCGCTGCACAGCGACAAGCTACGGCACATTTGCAGTATGTTAGTCCTCCGCGACACGTCGCTGAAGCTCTCGCGCGATAATTGTTCCTACGACAGCCGATGCCTCTGCTCCGATGCGAGTCCAACCGGGATGTGTGCTAGTTTTCATTCCAGTCGCTCATGACAGCGACAAAGTATGCCATCCCTCCTAAACCTGGTTAGCTGTCAAATTCTGAACGTAACCTAATATGTGTGTATGAACTAAGTACGTGAAACGGTGGACAGTAGGTAGTTTCTCTTGTTTCACCATAGTGATAATAATTTTAGTAGATATTGCTATTAGTTAATGTTTACGATTTACGATTGACGGTTTACGATTTACGGTGGTTTTGTCGTACTTACGGTTAACGATTAGCGAAATTTGAAATTTCATTTCCGCTCACCCCTGATGCTGACAGCTGAGGTCTTGACGGCATCTAACATTCGGCTCAAATCTTCTTCAATGGCTAAATCGACGTCACTTGTCAGACAAGACAGCAGCGGGGTGACGAGACTGTGTTCGCGTTCCCTCAACTTCCACCGCTTGATGCGACTTGTGTCAGTTCTGACGTTCTTCGGTCGATTCGATTTAATGTCTATGAGGAGAAGGCGATGCTGCGTAGCAATGTGATCGGTATAGTGTAGTCCGCACTTTTTAAGAGTGCTCTCATTTACTTATCAATAAGAAGCGGTCGGCTGGGGTATCAATGTGTAAAAAGTGAATCCCATACCAGCACGCTCGATACCGATTGAGCGAGAGCGGTTGTGCTGCAATGAGTTTCATGATCATTGATCTGCAATCGACCGCTTCTCATTGATAAGTAAATGAGACACTCTTGGTGGACTCCACATAGGCATGATCTTGGAGTCGATTAGAATTCTGCAATCTGACCGGAGTAGCATCCACTAATCAATCTGTGTTTCTCGGCCACCGCTATAGTATGTGATGAGGTAGGAGCTTCGTTTGCGGAACTGCATAGTCGCAATAATCTAATCGGCTGCCGCTGCGTACTCCAAGATTCTCACGCCCTCTTCGTTGCGGACACCGAAACCATGCCCTCCGTAATTTTCCTCGAATCCGTCTCGCTCAGAGCCCACATGTCCATTCAGGTCACAACCAAACAACAGCGTTCCGTCGTCTCCGATGGATTGTACGAATTGCTTAAAGGTATCGTACGCGCTGAAAGCCATGTTTCGTTTTTAAGTGTTTTTGAGTTGTTAGCCCCTATAGTGACTAAAGGTAGCGAAAAGCCCGCTCAAAAACGTTAACTTTTCAAGAAAAAACGTTTTAAGGCGCAACTTCTGAAAATCATTTGGGAAATTCAGCGCTATAGCATCGACTCAGGATAGTTACGCGGAGGGCGCAAGGAACAGTTCTACAAGCAGTTCGTCCATTGGCGCAGCGTTGGAAAGCAATCGCTCGTTGTGTGACGAGAAATTTTCAGTCGATAATGCCACTTTCCGTCCGATGGTGCGTCAGCGTACAGTGGCATGCCCTGTACTTAGCGACACGATCGTCCTGCTCCAACAATATTTGCGAAAGCTGCCAAATGACTGACGGAAGGGCTCGAAAGCGCCCTTTGATGGAAATTCTCATACTTTCCACTTCCTCTATGCTCACAATGGTACGTTTTGAGCAGCCAAGCTCGTTGTAAGTTCTCACAGGGCCTGAGGAAGGGATTGGAGGCGTAAAAAATGGAAAATGGATTTCAGCGCGTACGATGCCTTTTAAGAAAGCAGTAGTAAGAAAAAGCGGCTAAGAAAGACTTCTGGTACATCTGCTGCATGATAACGCTCGGACCGCACATCTCTCATGTCACGCGGGCCAAACTAACGAAGCTCGGCACTGAAGATACGGTTCCTTTACCCACCTTTACTCCTCCCCTTATCTAGACTCCATCTGACTATCATTTGTTCCTCCCTCTCAAACGACGTTCCTAGCCAAGGAAAAATATTCTAAACTTTGATTATGTATTTCTAGCAGTCGCTGACGTTCTTCGGTGCATTGAGACTCCTGGGTTCTGGGGAAAAGAGAGTCAAAGGATTCGCCATATTAGATGGAGATAAGGTTGTACATCAGTTATGGTGGATTATATTGCGAAATGGATAATGTGAAGTAGAAAGAATTAAAAAATAAAAAATCTTCTAAGACTTATGTTACAACCTAATAATATCAGTAAGAAATTTATCAATTAAACAGCTTTTTAAGGTGGAGTTGGTATGAATATGATAATGACTTCTACAAGATAATGGAACAAGTTCGGCGAAAAAACAACCGTTACTCGATCTCTAGCACTGTCAAAATGGAAAATACGCATTTCACCTTGGGGAAATAATTTTCCTAACGGATTTCGCGGGAATATTTTCACATGATCGACTGGAGAACGACATGCTGTACAATCCAGCGTTTTTGCAAAATTCAAAACGGAGCACTTCCGAAGAGAGTTGCGGTTGGAAGAAGCTTCAGTTGCCCTTGTTTGGCGTTTTGCTCGTTCCTTTATCCTTGATAGCAGCGGTATTGTAGATGCACGCGGAAGATGTTCGGATCTCACAAGGGAAGAGATATAAAAGCGTAGGTCGGATCTGGCCGAAACGACTAGTAAGGGTTACTATCTTCTTCTGGCTCAATAGCAAAGTGCGCAGTATCCGCCGCGAGCCGCAGGTTCAAAAAGTTATGAGCATTTTTAGGCCTTGCAAAAAGGCAAGGGTTTTTTTTCATCAAGCATTTTTTTGAGAGTTTCAAAAAATTTTTCTCGATTTAGCTCCAAAAGTTGTATGTAGGAGTAATCTAGGTGGTGGGAACACAGATCTAGGAGTCCATTTGTCGAAAATTTAGAGGTTTACTGTAGGTCACGGTGAGGTGACATGTCATTTTAAGAGGTCAAACCCACCTTAGTATTTTTGAAAATCGACAAACGGACGTTAAATTCGTATTTCTCCACCTGAATAACCCCGTATACAAATTTTGAGTAAAATCTGAGATTTTGACTCAAACTACTGTATACCCATTGCAATCTACTGCAATCTGCAGAAAATCGATAAACGGACTCAGATTCGTGTTTAGCACTCCAAATAACCCTCACCAAATGATTCTGAGACATATATCGTAGAATTTATCATGGGAAAACCCGGAAATCTCCGAAATATGGCGTTTTCCCATGAAATTTTCCCCTCGGTTGAGAAGCTTCAAACGAGAAATGTGGAAACTTTGAAAACTTTGAAAATCGACCAATGAACCAGAGAGTCGTGATCAGCGCCCCAAAACCCACCTGGGAGAATTTTTAAGTCAAATCTGGAACATTTTTCTAAAACGCTTCCTAGAGCCCTCAATTGGTAGAAGTAAACGCCCAACCGAAAATACGTACAGAGTCCAAAACGCTGTCAGTCTGGATAAAGTATTTGAGAAAATGTGCCCTTCACTCAGAAACTGCTGCTCGGGGGTAGTTTTGAAGCTGAACACATTATGAGGTCCTTACCGGATTTTCGAAAGAATAGCAACGCGTTTTTTGGAAGGTCTACAAAAAGCACAAAAAATGAAGCTTTCTAAGCTTGTAGCTTCTTGGAACCTGCGGCTCATTGGCGGCGGGATACACCGCGCGCAGTTTTACTACTGAGCCATACCAAGAGATACGAACGACACTAGTCGTTTTGGCAGATCCAGACCTACGCTTTGTATACTTCCCTCGTCCAGCTGAGTTGTAAGGTTGATGAAACGCACGCGCATGTCGTGGGAAGCGTCAAAACCAGCCAAAAGATCGTCTCTGAGAGCTTGATTGAGCTGGAAAAAGCATGCAGTCTCCGGCCACTTTTTTTAATAATGCCCCCTCTGCAATACGAAGCCGTCCAAATTGATTGCTCGGATACGGTCGCTTTGGCTAGTTTTTTGGCTAGTTTTTATGCTTCAATACTTAAGAGTTCTAGTAGGCCGTACGAGTCGATAAGGTTCGTTTTCCTAATCCACTTTGTCTCTGGCTTAGCTTATTTCATCTACCTAGCGTGTGAGTGACTACTATTCTCATCCAGATACAAAAATTACACGTCATTACTTTACTTTCATCTGCCATTTTCGTTGGTTATTTTCGTCGGCTTCCATCTCACCAGCTCCAAAACCTTAGGTTTACGGCATAAATCGGTGTCATCTTGAGCGTGTATAAAGCTGCTTTTGATGGTACATGTGTATTGTGCGGATGTTGTACGGAGAGTGAGTCTGGGGGTAACAAAGATGGGTACTTGTTTAGATAAGTTTTGAAAAGAACTTATCACCTATCAGAATGAATAGAGATGCAAGGTCTTGACATTGTGAGCCGAACGGAACCCCAAGCTGTATACCGGTCACTTTCCACCATAGTGTGGTTGAGTCTTATTGTGAGCGATTTAGACCTTGTACAGGAAAGGATGCGTGATTTGTATTCAGAGGTGTGGCAGGGTACAGGAAAATAGATCGTGTTAGCGCTATGATTTCTACATGATCAAAATTAAATGCTCGGTGAATTTTTCCAAGAGAAAACAGATATGAAAGATTAGGTCCGTGGGCTGTGTCTCTCAAAAAAAAACGTTTAAATTCAAACGGCAGCTGGCGTGCGGTTTAATTCTCGCGGAGATCGAGGTTCAAACCGCCACGCCAGCTGCGATTTGAAATTTACACGTTTTTTCTTGAGAGGACACAGGCCGCAGATCTAACCATATGTGATGTGATAACCGGAACACTGCGTAGCGGCGTAAAGTATTAGGAGTACCGAAAAGTAATACGTCGTTTTCTTGCGCTAAAAACCAATGCGCCCGATTTTAACGAGTTATTTACTTTCAATCAATAATGTATTCCCCATCATTGTCAATAACCTCTTGCCATCTAGTGAGTAAATTTTTTAATACTGCCTCAAGCGTTCGCTTCCACTTGCACCCTTAACACGTCGCTGTCTAACGTTGATGGTATTGCTGATCGATACGGGTCGGAAACAGGGATGAGCGGAATAAAAATATGATTATTCGGAAAGTGTGTGTTTCGGTGTTTCGGAACGAGAAATTATTTCTCGGGTTTCGAAAATCCTGCGCGCGAAAACGCCGCCTGAAAAAGCGCGGAAATGTGGTTTCCAGAACGCGCGAAACGCGGAATAATTCAGAAATCATATTATGTTTTCTCCTGTTCCAGATGGTCCGATATTATTTCCGCATTCTGCAGCATTTTCTGCGGTTTTCGAAATGCGGAAAGCGGATTGCCAAAATGCGCGAAACTGTGGTGTGCGTGTTTCAGACACGCAAAACGCGAACTCCGCCTCATTCCTGGTCGGAAACATCAGAATTACCTGATTTAAACTTGGGAAACCTTCTTTGGCATCTGCGAATGCCCAATGCATTTTGGATACACATGGCAAATGTTTTTGACAGCACTCTTGGCTTACTTCCCGTGGGAAATTAAAAAAGCATGTAATGCGTGATGTGGTGCACCTATTCTGGTATTTGGTTGGTTGGCCATTTTACCCAAAAATTATGAAAAAATGTAATTTAAGCATTGTCGTAATCACCATCCAAAAAAATTAGTCACTATAATTCCTAACAAAATGTCTTGGGCACGCTCTCTGAAACAATGAGCTGATAAAGTGGCTATCAAATATTGACATGCGCAGAAACGACATTACTTCCTGGTACCCCCTAATAGTATTTGCGAGCGCCGCGCCTGGTGCGAGTTCAAGTGTTTTTGTTAAGCGTCACTACAAAGCGTTGTGAGACGAAACTCGTAGGGAGCTGAACGGGCATATATGCCATATAAAAATCGCGACCTGGTTTTCAATGTTTTTTTTTGTACAGCCAAAGTTCACGAACGCTTTGACACGCTTGACACGCACGCCGACAGCGTGTGCGAACTGTCTCATTCTTGACAGACTTCACTTTATATATATTACCCACAGCGAATAAATTCTGTGTCTATTCTGGATGCGTATGCGTAGCGGCAGTGGCTCTGTGTATCTGATGTGTGTGTGATGTGTGTGTCATTTCCACATCAGATCACATACACAGCCTCTATGTTGTTCATGGTATTATGTGCATAGCTAATCGTGATCCCGCTGTTTTTATGCAACCACGAATGTAATAAAACAGAGGCCACATCGAACTGCCCAAACCCAACTGATTTTGAGGCGCTGTCCAAACATGAAGTAAAGAACAATATGATCCACTCTAAATGCTAAGAATAATTCTGTGTATTTTTTGAAAGGCAGCGGACTACGCAGCCAAAGAGCACATTCTCTGGTCACTCTGATAGGAAATGCGTGATCCACCTGTGTCGAGCGTGTGAACAGGAAGAGGTGTGTTGTGGGAATTCGAAGTACTTGCGAAGCGTCTCTCTAAGCTGTCAGCTAGTAAAGAGAGGCGGTGTGAGGACGATCAAAGGAGCGCCGTTCTCTTCCTGTTCACATACGCCGACGCGTTCCGGCGCTTTTGAATCTAATACATGTGTGTGTGCCCCACGGGCACGAGACCATAGAAGATTTTTGTGTGTGTGTGGAGTTCCTGGCCTACATAAGAACGAACGACGTGGCTGTGGTGTTTTTTTCGAAGAGTGATCTGAAACAAATTGTGACAAAGGTGTTCTGCGAGAGCGTAAATGTGACTGAATCCTCTTCCATAGATGATTCTAGCAATGAATCATTGTGACAGTAGGACTCTGTGATCTCTAGGTTGCTGAGCGTCCGCATGAGAAGTGATCACGCGCCCTTGCACAATTTGATTGAAGTTTTTCTGGGAAAAACACCTGCAAGCGATGTGCGTGTTGCGCCGTATGAGGAAGGTACCTTTGTATGCGAATGAATTTGACCTCGTCTTTTTCAGCGTTGAACGCATTTAATTATTTAAGCCTCCTGAAGGAAAAGCGAAAAGTGCGAAACAGGGATAGTAGAAGAAGAAGGGATTGTGTGAGGGAAGTGTGATTTCCGGGATCCATGCGAGCGCAATATACATCAACGGTTATAATACTGTATTTTGCGTGTGTAAAGGTCGCTGTGTTATCATATCAGAGAAGCCCATTTAGTCTTGCATCATCCCTCTTACTTACTTTTTCCTGCACTCGCAGATGAGCCGACGTCGCCTCTCGTAATGCATTTCGCGTACTGAAATTGCAATATTTGCGGCTGCACACATAATATGTGTATATAGTGTTTCAGCTTTCATCTACCAGCACTACTTCATCACTATATTTTCTAGCAGTAGGTAGTTTGCCGCTGAAATCGGATCTGTGACTTCATTATTGAGAGATGAAACAACGAAACAGATGCCTGCGGACACGTCAACAGTTCTGTTCTGGGCTCGCGTGCGCCCACGATAAATGTGTGTTGATCGATCGCCGCACGACTGGCGCGCAGGCTACTGAATGGTCCCGCAGCCATCTGTTTCATGTGCTACACCCATCATATTGAACGATAAGCAGTTGCAGCGAAGTTTTTTCAGCATACAATCTCAAAGTGTGTTATATTTCAGTTCTAGTAACTACTCCAACTTGACGATGGATACACTACCGCTCGTGGGATTCGTGTCAGAAAACAGAAAACGCGATGGACGGGTTTCAGCGCGCTATTATCGTTTTGCGAATAACAACGTGCTTCAAACCTGTAATTTGCGCGAAACTAGGGCGATATTCATGATCCTGGCGTTGAGGACTATCCAACGATGTAGCCTCTTGTCCGTGGGTTTCGTTAGGAATTTGTGCTTCAGTTTTTAGCCCACATATAGGACGACAAGTTCTTGAAGTGTTTTTACACCCATACACCCAGCAAGAATTGTGTTTAGTTCCTACTCCTTAGTAAGTGATACAAATTATAAAAAGTAAAAATGTGTTTTCTAAAACAAAATGGGCCATTGTTTTACATTCCGTAGTTTTACAACACAGTGTTTCATATCGACAGTCAACTCCAAGGTACTAACATAAAACCAGAGAATCAAAATCTGAGTCACCCCCTTCAATTTCCATAAATCACTATTGAAGTACTCATGTGGGGCTCTAAAAATAGTAGTTGCATCTATTTCAACAAGAAAACATTGTCTAATCGGCGTATCAATAAAGGAAAGGAAAGGTGCTTACCAGATACCATTTTCAAGTCATAGTTGATTAATCCACTTATATATATGCACAAGGAGTATGCAAATTTTTTGACTAATAAGCTGTGGATGCTTTGCAACAGCGTGTGCGATGCGAATGGGCTTCAGTGACAACAGCGTGCGGGTGCGAGCAAGAAAGCTCCCCACTCCTCTGTGTCTCTGCTCGCTCCCTGCCCCCAACTGGCCTACTCAAAAATCAAAACAAGCATTGTATTATAATATGTAACTATACTTGAATGTCTCAAGTAACTTACATTTATATTACATGTAATATTACTATATATCCTTATACTTAAAGCAGTTATGTCCTGATGTGTGTGTGTGTGTGTGTGTGTGTGTGTGTGTGTGTGTGTGTGTGTGTGTGTGTGTGTGTGTGTGTGTGTGTGTGTGTGTGTGTGTGTGTGTGTGTGTGTGTATGTGTGTGTATGTGTGTGCATGTGTCCCGCATATCTTGAGGAATGGCTGATCAAAACGTATGAAATGGTACCAACATGTTAGGTGATGGGTGCGACATTTATCGATTACCAAAAATCAGCCTGAGTCACCTCTTGCGCGCCTCAGGGACAAACCCAAGAGTTTGTCCGTGGAGGCACTTTTGGCCGTGGGTCATGATAATCTCTGTGCAGTCGTTCTAGCGATGCAAAAAATGCAGGGCGTCATAAAGGAGTGCAGGACCCCAGTGAGGGTGTGCAAGAAGTCATAGAAAGTGCAGGACCCTAATCGGAGTGTGCAGGACGTCATAGAGGGAGTGCGCAGGCCCTAAGTAGGAATGTGCAGGACCCCAGCGGAGCGTGCAGGACGTCATAGAAAGTGTGGAGGACCCCCAGCAGGGTGTGCAAGGGCGTCAGTGGAAAGTGTGCAGGATCCCGAAGCGGAGTGTGCAGGACGTCGTAGAAAGTGTGCAGGACCCCAGTGGAGTATGCACGACGTCATGAAAGTGGTGCAGGACCCCACTGGTGGAAGTGTGCGTGAGGACATCATGGAAAAATGTGTGCAGGTCTCCAGCGGGAGTGTGTGCAGGACGTCAGCTGGAAAAGTGTACAGGACCCCAAAAGGCTAAAAGGAGCACAGCGGGACGTCATAGAAATTGCGCACCAGGACCCCCAGCGGGAGTGTGCAGGACATCGTAGAAAATGTGCAGGACCCCAGAGTGTGTGCAGGACGTCATAGAAAGTGTTACTATTGCGGGACCCCGGTGGAAGTGCGTGCAGGACATCATAGAAATAGGCAGGTCCTCAGCGGGAGTGTGCAGGAGGACGTCACAGAAATTGTGCAGGACCCCAGCTGGGTGTGCAGGACATAAACACGAAAAATGCAGGATCCTGAGTAGGGGAGTGCGCAGACGTCATTGAAAGTGTACAGGACCTCAAAGGTGGGAAGTGTGCGGGACGTCATAGAAGGGGTATTGTGCAGGACCCAGCGAAAGTGTGCACGGGACATCGTAGAAAATGTGCAGGACCCCAGAGGAAAGTGTGCAGGACGTCATAGA